>JAREIK010002121.1:484550-1004550 GCA_029783825.1 Sapria himalayana
AAAAAGTTAGTAAGAAGAAGAAGCTGGAGAAGAAGAATAGGAAGAAGAAGAAAAAGTTGAGAAAGAAGAATTAGAAAAAAACGTAGAGGAGGAGGAGATGAAGAAGAACAAAAGGAAGAACATGAAGAAGAAGGAAGGGGAAGAAGAAGTCGAATAAGTAGAAGAAGAATAAAGAAGATAAATCAAAAGATAAATAAAAAGTAGAAGAATATGATGAAGAATAAAAATAAAAAAAGGAAGAGGAAAAGAAGAAGAAGTAGTAGTAGAAGAAGAAGAAGAAGAAAATAAAGAATAAGAGAATAAGAAAGATTAAGAGAGAAGGGATGAAGAAGAAGAATAAGAGAAATAAAATGAAACAAAAAAGTGGTAGTAAAAAAAATATAAGAAGAAGAAGAAGAAGGTGATAGAAAAAGAATAAGTAGAAAAAAATTAGAAGAAGAATAATAAGAATAACATGAATGGGAAAGAGAAAGAAGAAGAAGAAGAAGAAGAAGAAGAAGAAGAATAGCAAGAATCTAAAGAAAATGAGAAAAGGAAGAAGAAGAAGAAGAAGAAGAAGAAGAAGAAGGACAAGAAAAAGAAGAAGAATGACAAGAAAAAAAAGAAGAATGACAAGAAAAAGAAGAAGAAGAAGAAGAAAAGAAGCAGAAGAAAAGAAGAAAAGAAAGAAGAGGAAGAAGAAAAGGAAAATAGGTAAAAAAGAAGAATAAAACTATGAGGTTGAAGAAAAGAATATGATAAAGAAGTTGAAAAATAAGAAGATGAAAAATCAGGAGAAAAAAAAGAGGACAAGGATGGAGATGAAGAATAAAAATAAAACGAATAAGAAGAAGAACAAGTGGAAGAAAAGGTAGTTGAGGAAGAAGAAGAAGAATAAGAAGAACAAGAGGAAGAAGATGGAGATGATCAAGAAGCAGAGCATGAAGAAGAGGAAGAAGATGGATATGAACAAGAAGTAGAGCATGAAGAATAGGAAGAGAAGTAGAATAAAAATAAGTAGAAGAAGAAGAGGAGGAAGAGAAAGGAGAAGAAAAATAGAGAATAATAATAAGAATAAAAGAAAAAATAAGTAGTGGAAGAAGAAGACAATAAAAAAAAGGAACAAGAAGATAAAATAAAAAGTAGAAGAACAAGAAAAAGAATAAGAAGTGAAGTAGTAGTATAAGAAGAAGATGAAAGAAAGAAATAGGATGAAGAAGAAAAATGAAAATAAAAAGAAGAAGAAGAATAATAATAATAATAATAATAGAGGAAGAAGATAAATAAAAATAAGGAGGAGAAGGGGAAGTAATAGAAAAGGTGCAAAAGAGGAAGTATAAGATGAATAAGGAAAAATATAGGATAACAAGAAGAAGAAGAAGTTGAAGAAGAAGAAAAATAAAAAGAAGGAGAAGAATAAGCAGAAAAAGTAGAAGAGGAAAATGAACATAAAGTATAAATTGAAGAAGAAGAAAACGAAAAAAAAGGAAGAAGAATAAGAATAAGAATAATAATAATAATAATAATAATAATAAATAATAATAATAATAATAATAATAATAATAAGAAAAGGAAGAAGAAGAAGAAGAAGGAGGAGGAGGAGGAAAAAAAAGGAGGAGGAGGAGAAAAGGAGGAGGAAGAAGAAGAAGAAGAAGAAGAAGAAGAAGTAGGAGGAGGAGGAGGAGGAGGAGGAGAAGAAGAAGAAAAAGAAAAAGAGGAGAAAAAAGAAGAAAAATAAAAATAAATAAAGGATAAGAAGAAGAATAAAAAAAGTACAAAAAATGAAGAATAAGAAAATGAAGAATAAAAAGAAGAATAATAAAATGTTTAAGAAGATGATGAAAATTAAAAGAAGTAGAAGAATAGGAAGAAGAGGAAGAAAATGAAGAAAAAGAATAGGAAGAAGATGAAGAGCAAGAAGAAAAAGAATGGGAAGACGATGAAGAGGAAGAACAAAAAGAAACAAAATAAGAAATGAAAGAAGAAGAATAAGATTGAAGAAGAGAAACAAGAGGATTGAAAAAATGAGGATCAATTAGAACAAGAAAAAGAACAAGATTAGGACATACAAGAAGAAAAAAAATAATAAGAAATAAATATAGGAAAAGAATGAAATAGAAATAAAAGAAGAATATGAAGAACAAGAAGAATAAGATACAAAAGAAAAAGAAAAAGAAGATGATGATGATGATGATGAAAAAAAATAAGATGCAGAAGAACATGTAAAAAAAATAAGAAGTAGAAGAAGAAGAGGTAGAAGAAGATAATAATAAAAGGAAGAAGAAGATAATAATAAAAGGAAGAAGAAGATAATAATAAATGGAAGAAGAAGAACAAGAATGGGAAGATTTAAAATGTGAATAAAAATAAGAAGAAGAAATAGGGGAAGAATAAAAATGTGAATAAGAATAAGAAGAAGATGGAGAAGAATAAAAATGTGAATAAGAATAAGAAGAAGAAGAAGAAGAAGAAGAAAAAAAAAAGTGGAAGAACATGAAAAATAGAAAAAGAATAAGAATAAGTAGAAGTTATAGAATAGAAAAAGAATAAGAAGAACTAGAGGAAGAAGAACATGAATAAGAAAGAAGAGGAATAATTGGATGAAGAAGAAAGAAAAAATTATAAGAGGAAGAAGTAAAAGAAGAATAAAGAAAAAAAAATAAAAGGAGGAAGAAGATGAAGAAAAAAAATGAAGAATAAATAATAAGAAGAAGTGGAAAAAGTAGAAGTAGAAAAATAAGAAGAAGAAAATAATAATAATAATAATAATAATAAGAAAAAGAAGAATAAGAATAAGAATAAGCGGAGCAAGAATAAAAGGAACAAAATAAAAAAAGATGAATAAGAAGAAAAGGTTTTTTGAGACAGAAAAATAATAAGAAAAATAAAAAAGAACAAGATTAGAAAGAAGAATAAGATGCTGATAATGATGATGATGATGAGGAATAGGAATGATAAGAAACAAAAGTATAGGGGAGAGAGGAAGAAATAAAAGAAGAAGAAATAAAATATGAATAAAAAAAGCACAGAGGAAAATATTAAAGAAGCAAAAAAATAAAAAAAAATAAGAAGAAGAATATGAAGAATGATGAAGAAGAATTTGATGACGAAGATTTTGATGAAGAAGATTTTGATAAAGAAGAATTTGATGAAAAATAAAATAAGACAAAGAGGAAAAGGAAGAAGAAGTGGAAGAAGAAAAGGATGAAGAAAATGAAAAGAAGAATAAGAATATTAAGAATAGGTAAACAAGAAAAATAATATGAAAAAAGGAAAGAATAAGAAAAATTAGAAGTAGAAAAAATAATGAAGAAAAGGATAAAAAAATAGGAGGAGAATGAAGTAGTATAGGAAGAAAAAGAAGAGGAAGAAGATGAAGAAGAGGGAGAAGATGAAGAAGAACAAGAATATGAAAAAAGATGAAGAAGTGGAAGATGAATAATTAAAAGAATAAAAATAATAATAAGAGGAAAAAGTGGTTGAAGAACAAGAGGAAAAAGAGGTTGAAAAACAAGAGGAAAAAGAGGTTGAAAAACAAAAGGAAAATGAAGCAGATGAAGAAGAGGAAAAAAAGATGGATAAAATGATGAAGAGGAGGAAGTAAAAGACCAATAAGTTTAAGAAGAAGAGGAAAAAAAGAAGATGAAGAGGAGCAAGAAATAGATGAAGAAGAACGGAATGAGAAAGAAGTAGAAGAATAATAAGAAGAACAAGAATGAGAAAAACATGAAGAGGAGATAAAGAGGAGATAAAGAGGAAGAAAGAGAATAAGAAGAGAAGCAGAAAGTATAAAAAAGAAGGAGAAGAAGAAAAAAAGGAAGAAAAAATATGATTAGAAAAAGAAGAAGAAGAAAATGAAGAAGTCGAAGAAGATAAAAAGAAAAATAGAAAAGATGATGAAGAAGTTGAAAAATAAAAAAGTGAAAGAAGAAGATGATGATGATGATAATGTTGAAAAGAAAAAGAAATAAGATTATGATGCAGTTAAAAAAGAAAAAGATGAAGAAAAAGAGGAAGAAAAAGAAGAAAAAAAGGAATAAGAAGAAGAAAAAAATGATAAAAGAAGAAGAAAATAGAAAGAAAAAAAGTTGAAGATGAAGAGAAAAGAGAAGAAGAGTAAGAAGAAATAAATTTGAAGAAGAATAATAAGCAGTGAAAAATAAGAAAAGAATGTACAAGAAGAATAACAAGAGAAATAAAATAAGAAAGATAAGAGAATTTAAAAAAGGAAGCATAGTAGTAGAGGAAGAAGAAGAATAAAAAGAGGAAGAGAAAGAAGAATAAAAAGAGGAAGAGGAAGAAGAATAAAAAAAATAACAATTAGAGAAAGATGAAGAAAAATAATAAAAGGAAGATAAAGAAAATTAATAAAAAGAAGAAAAAGACAACAAAGAATAGAAAAATAAAAAAAATAACAAGAGGAAGAAAAAAAAAGAAGAAAAAGAAAATGAAGATAAAGAATAAGAAGAAGAAAAAAGAGTAGAAACAAGAAGATGTAGAAAAAGAAGAAAAATAAGAGGAAGTAGAAGAACAAGAAGTAGAAGAAAAAAAAGAATATGAGGAAGAAGAAGTAGTAGAAGAAGAAAAAAAAGAGAAAAAGATAAAGATAAAAATTAGAAAGAAGAAGAAGAACAAAATAAAGATGAAAAGTCATAGGAGGTGGCAAAATGAGAAGAAAATGAAGAATGGAGAAATAAGAAGAATGGAGAAATAAGAAGAATATGAAGAATAAGAATAAGAGGATGAAATGGAGAAAAAACAAGAAGAAAAATAATTGAAAATATTAATAAAGTAGAAGAAGAAAGAAAAAAATAATAATAATAATAAAGTAAAGAAAAAAAAGAAGAGGAAAAGAAGTATAATATAAAGATAAACAGAAAAAAAGTGAAAAAAAAGAAGAAGAAAAAGGAAGAGGAGGATGAGGAGGAGGAGGAGGAGGAGGAGGAAGAATGAGAGAAAATGAATAGAAAGAAGAATAAGAAGAAGAAGACTAAGAAACATACGAACAAAAGGTAGAAGAAGTAGAAGAGGTTGAAGAAGACAAAGAAGAAAAAGAAAAATAATAATAACAAGAAGTTGAAGAATAAGAAAAAGTAAAAGAAGAAGGGGAATGAGGGAGGAGGAAGAAGAAAAATAAGAAGATGATGAATAAGAATATGAAAAAGAAGAAGAATAAAATATAGTAGAAAGAGAAGAAGATAAACAAGAAGAAGAAGAAGAATAAGTTGGAGATGATGATGATGAAGTGAAAGAAGATGAAGAATAATAATAATAATAATAATAAGAACAATAATAAGAAGTGGAAAGTGAAGAAGAAAGAAAATATGAGTATGAAAAAGAAGTATATTAGGAGGAAGAAAAAGAATAAGACTAGAAGAAATGAATTGGGAAAACGAATAAGTGGAACAAGTTGAAGAATAATAAGAGGAAGAAGAAGAAGAAGAAGAGAAGAAAAATGGAATAATAAGAAGAACATAAATAAGAAGAATAAGAAGAAGAACAAAAAAGAAGAAGAGGAAGAAGAAAATGAAAAAGAAAAAGAAAAAAAAACAACAATAGGAAAAATAGGAAGATGAAGATGGGGAAGTAGTAGGAAAAATGTTTAAGAAAGAATAAGAACTATAAGATAAAGAAAAAAATAAAAATAATAAAAATAAGAATAAGAAGATAATAATAATCATAAAAAGAAAGAGGTGGAAGTAGAAGAACAAAAAAAAAGTGAACGTGGAGGATAAATATGAAAAATGGCAATAAGAAGTACAAGCAGTAAAAGAAGAAGAAGAAGAAGAATAATAATAATAATAATAATAATAATAATAATAATAATAATAAGTGAAATAATAATGGAAAGTAGTAGTAGAAGTAAAAAAAGAAAAAAAAAGAAAAATTGATGATTAGCAAGAAGAAGAGAAAGTTGTAGAAGAAGAATAAAAGGAAGGAGAAGAAGAAGAATAAGAAGAACATGAAGAATAGGAGAAATAAAAGAATATACAGAATAATAAGAAAAATAAGAGGAAGAAGAAAAGCTAGAAGGAGAACAAAAACAATAAGAAGTAGAAAAAAAATAATTGAACAGCTAGAAGAAGAGTAAGAAATAGAGGAGAAGGAGAAGATGAAGAAGAAGGAGAAGGAGAAAGAGAAGATGAAGATGAAGAAGAAGTAGAAGAAAAAGAAGGAAAACAAAATTAAAAGAATTATAGAAAAAAGAAGAAGATAAAGATGAAGAGGAAGACACATAAGGAAAAGAAGAAAAATATGAATAAAAGGAGGAAGCAGAAGAAGAATAAAAGGATGAATATGAGGAAAAAAAGACTAAGAAGAATGATTGGAAGATGATGATAAAACAAAATAAGAAGAATAAAATAAAGAAGAGAAAGAAGAAAAAGAAAAAGAAGAAAAAGAATTAAAATAAAAATTAGAAGATGAAGATAAAGTAGAAATAGAAGAGGAAAAAGAATAATAATAATAATAATAATAATAATAATATGATGATGATTATTATGATTATTATTATTATTATTACTATTATAATGATGATGATGATGATGAATAAGATTAATAAGAAGAAAAAGAAGAAGAAAAGAAATGAAGATGAAGGAGAAAAGGAATATGAAGAAGAAGAAGAAGAAAAGAAAGGAAGATGAATGAGAAAAGGAATATGAAGAAGAAAAAGAAAAAAGAAGAAGAAAATGAGTAAGAAGAATAAAAACAAGAGAAAAAATACAAAGAATCAAAAGTAATGGAAGAATAAAAATATGAACTCCAAATAGAAGAATAAGAAATATAAAAAAAACATCAAAAACAAAAATAATTAGATGAAGAAGAAGAGGAAGAAGAAGATGAAGAAGAACAAGAAAAAGATGATAAAGAATAATAAAAAGTAGAATAAGAGGAAGAAGAAGAAGAAGAAGAAGAATATGAAAAAGAATGTCAAGAAGAAGAAGAATAGAAAAAATAGAATAATAAGAAGCATATGAAGAATAAGAACAAGAGGAGAAAGAAGAAAGAAGCAGGGGGCATCACCTTATTTAAAGTCATGACAACCAAGTATCTCATTTGTACAATGAGTTGTGGCAAATTCCAATGCCATGACTTATTCATTACAAAGACAAAATACTAAGTATTATGAGTCATGATATTATTTTATACCATAATATTTTATACTAGAGAATATTTACTCTAGCCATGCTCTTATTTAATATAGAGCTAAAATACCAAGTATTTTGAGTCATGATAATATTTTCTATCATGATTTTGTGCTCCAAAGAGCATTACTCTAGTTGTGGCATTTCTAGTCACTATAACTTTTTATAACAAAAAGCATTTACTATAGTTAGGAATTTCTAGTGATTCATTTTAGTGCTTAGTGATAAACATCAGTCATGATCATTTCTAGTTCCACAACTTTTTATTACTAAGAGTAATTGCACCAATCAAATCCATTCCTAGTGCTAAAAAATTTTGCTCAAAATAGAAATGATTAAAGTTGAGGTCATTTTCAATGTTGTGACTTTGTATTCCAGAGATAAGTTGTCTTGGTCGATCCATTTCTATTGCCATGATATTGTGAACCTATGAGGAGTCAGTTGAGTCATGACATTCATTACTATCATGATTTTTGTGCTCCATAAAAAGATATAAAGAGATAATAAAGTTATGATGTCACACCCCAATTCCCATGGGGTCTCATTCATTCATCACACAACATAATATGCAATAAAATAGCATTTATAGTTTCTCACAAAATTTTGCTTACACATATTTATTTTTTATTCATTTGCAGAGTGGAGTAAAAAACACATAATATATAACTCAAGCCACTACCGGCTTTTATTACATGTGTGATCCCACATGTGGGTCTATCATCTACAATGGACTTCTACCTGAAAGGGCGGTCCCACAACGGAGTGAGCAAAGCTCAGTAGAGATCAACTCTTAAAGGGCTATCCCCACCTAAATACACATAAAAAAAAATCATGCGCATATATCAACACTCGTTCAAGTACAATATTTACATTAATTTAATTATAGATTTAATGATTTTATGCTCGTATTCCGAGTCTTACCGACTCCCCCACACATGTTGAAACTAAGTGTGACATATTATATATATATATATATATATTAGACATATTCGAAAAAATATGGACATTCGCCAAAAAATAATATTGGAGATCCTCCTAAAAATATGGTTTTTCTCCAAAAAATAATATTGGACAGTCTTCAAAGAAATATTGTGTAACTCAGTTTGGATGTTGTCCCATTTCGAGTCCGCATAAATAATATCTGTTATAATTGTATATATATCAACCATGGTCACACCCATTTATTTGTGATTTCCCTGTGTATATGAAAGACAAATATGTCATTTATGATTAAATTATATTCTATGCATGGTTATAACTACATAGACACAAATTACAATGCAATATATTACTAAACCAAACATAAAAATATTTACCAGTTAATCATTCATATTTTAATTTTAAAATAAGTTAGAATTGAATTATACTTCATGGATATTTATGGCTCTTGAATGAAAAGAAATTCTAATAGGATAAAAGCTCCTACCTCTTGGAATATTCTACCAAAACTTCTAGAATTTTGGCACCAACTAGAAGCTCTCTTCGCGTAGAGCAACTTTTGTTCTTGAACTATTTTGTTCCGACACCAAAATAAGCAACTAATTGCAAAAGAACTTAAACAAATCTTCTTTCTCTTGGCACTAAACCTTTTCTTCTCTTTCCGATGTCAATCTTTTTTCTATTTTCTATTTTGACGTTCATTTCCATTATTATTATTATTATTATTATATCAGAATAATAAATAAATAAATAAAACTTTTTTTGACACCTTGGCTATGCATGCATGTAGCCATGTTTCCCCAGTCTTTTTTATATATTATTATTATTATTTTAATTAATAATAATAATATAATATTAAAAAAATGTCTAAATTTTGACTACCTTGGAATTCGATGAAAATTTTCGCCAAAACTATATTTCTAAAAACGAATTCAATAGTGAAGTCTAATTTATCATCTAGATTTTAAAAATTTTCATGATTTTATTCTTACCGCATAATTATCATTTTGCATCATTTTTCAGAAAAAAACCATATTATTTATTTATTCACATTTTTTGGGTTTCACATTCTCTACTCCTTTAAAGAATTTCATTTTGAAATTCTCACATGTAACAATCTATAATCATAAATATATGCTAAAGTTAAATAAATATAAAATAACTAAAACACATACCATCATTCTCAAATAAAAAAGAAATAAGCAGCACTCATCGTGTCTTCACATTTTCATGTTACTTCTATTCTTTGATGCCTCCATATAAATTTTACTAGCTTCACAGTCTTGCATCATAAAAATTGGTCTCCGCTATTCATGATATGCATTGGTCTCTATTTAATTGTCTAATCTACATCAATAATGAGCTCACCCCAATCCACTACATGAGTTGGATCATGAAATATTTCCTAAGCATGGAGATATGGAATACCTTGTGGACACCAAATAAATATGGTGGTAGTGCCAACTGATAAGCAACCACACTCTCTCAAATATCTTGTAAGGCTCAATATATCGTGGCAATAGCTTTCCATTTTTGTCAAATCTGATCACTCCCCTTTTTGCATTACTTTTAAGGAAAAATAATCTTCCACAATAAATTCTAAATGTCATTGTCATCTATCAGTATATCTTTTCTATTGACTTTGAGCATATGAAGATGTTGTCATATAAAATCTATTTTTTCTAAAGTATCTCTAATCAAATTTGGACTCATGGTAGATCTATCTACCACCACAATCAAACAAATTATAGATCGGCATGGTATTCCATATAATACTTCATACGATACTATTTGTACATTTGCCTGATAATTATTGTTGTAGACGAACTAGACTAAATGCAAATGTTCTTCTAAACTACCCTTGAAATCTAGACAACATGCTCATAGCATGTCCTCTAAAACTTGTATGATCCTCTCTGACTAACCATCTATCTATGGATGAAAAGTAGTGCTCATTACTAACTATGTTCCGATAGCTTTCTGGAAACTCTTCCAAAAGTAAGCCATAAACTTATGATCTCGATCCAATAAAATAGATACTAGCACTCCATGTAATCAAATGATTTCTTATATGTATAACCTACAAAATTCTTCTAATGTGAAGATCATCCGCACAACAAGAAAATGTGCCTACTTAATGTGTCTTTTCATCGTGTTTTAGTGATGTATGTGACAAGTGAGTCACAAAATTCATCGTGATATGCTCTCACTTCCACTATGCTACCTCTAATGGCTAGAGTAACAATACTAGATTCTGATGCTCAACCTTTATCTAATGACACGTGAGGCATCTTGGCAAAAAATCTTTAAAGTGTCTTTTCATCCTATTCCAATAATACTAACAACAAAGTTCATGACACATTTTCATGCCACCTAGATGTACTATAAAATGAGAATAGTTGAATCCTCTAAGAATCTCCACTCTTTTATTTTTGCTATCTGGCAAACCATGATTCACCGATAAACCGAAGACTACCATCAGTGTGCATTGACCAGCCCTCATCGCTTGTACCAGCTTGTACTTAGTTCCTGATAGAAAATATCTTTATATCTTCTTTCTGGATCCCAATCACCTTATTCAATAGGAAAGATATATCTATTAAACTCCCAATAATACTCTGACCTTGATTACTATATTGTAAGCTGAATCATCTCACAATCTCGAGCATCTGTCATTCCCATGAAGCTATACAAGCTAATACACCTTGTGACTTCCGAATTAAGCACATCAGCCACTATATTTGCCTTACCTGGATGGTAATGCAAAGTAAAATCATAATCTTCTAGATATTCCATCCATTAGCATTGTCTCATGCTGAGGTCCTACTGTACAAAGATATATTTCAGACTTTTGTAATATGAAAATTATTCAAACTGTTCACCATACGAATAGTTGCCATATCTTTAAGGAAAAGACTATATGTGTCAACTCTATATCATGTGTTAGGTAATTTTTCTTATGGTTCTTTATCTTACATGAACCATAAGCTACAACTTTCTCGAACTGTATCAGAACACATCCAAACTCATCTTTTGAGACACCACAATACACCATATATTTTTGTCCCCTATTTGAAACTATTAGAATATGAGCTAAATTTAGTCTCCTTTTCAAATATTAGAATGTCTTCTCAAATGGATCAATCCACTTATACTTGACTTCCTTCTGGGTCAATCTAGTCATTGGAGCAGTTAAATGGGAAAAATTCTCAATAAATATCTTTTAATACTCAATCAATCCCAAGAAACTATGTATCGCAAAAATTGGCCCTGGTCTTTTCCAACTCATGACTGCCCTGACTTTTTTAGGGTCCACTAAGAAACTAGTAGTTGATACTATGTGTCCCAAAAATTTTATCTCTGTCCACCAAAGTCATATTTAAAGAATTTGACATATAACTTATGTTTTCTCAAAGTTTGGAGAAAAATATTTAAATAATCTTTATACTCTTTATCATACTGAGAGTAGATCAAAATATCATCAACAAAGATTACAACAAAAAGATCTAAATATAGCTAAAATATTCTATGCATGAGATCCATGAATGTTGCTGGCACATTCGTTAATCCGAAAGGCATCACTATAAACTTGAAATAATTATATCGAATTCTAATTGTTATCTTATGGATGTAAGACTTCCTAACTCTCAACTAGTGATATATGGTACACAGATCTATTTTGGAAAATACTTTTTCTCCTTTCAACTAATCAATTAAATCTTCAATCTTTAGTAATGGATACCAATTCTTTATCATAATCATGTTCAACCATCGATAGTTAATGCACAGTTAAAGGATCTTATCCTTTTTCATTGCAAACAAAACCAGAGCACTCCAAGGTGAAGTGCTTAGTCTAATGAAATCCTTATCTAACAAACTTGTATCTAGACTTTAAGTTCTTGTAATTCCACTGGTACCATCTTATGTGGAGTCATAGAAATGAGTGATGTACTAGGATGTAACTCGATACTAAAATCTGCATCCCTATGCAGGGGTAATCCTGGTATCTCACCCGAAAAAATATCATAGTATTTACAAACTATATGAGGAAGATCCAGATCTAGTCTCCCCTCATCTTCCAAGGTGAGGCATGCTAGCCAACCCATCAATTGTCCATACCATCTAGTATCGTATAGAACCTAGGATAAAGCATAATTCTTATTCTCCTAAAATATAACACATACATCATTTGGTGTATAGGCAATAACTCTGTTTGATCACAATCAATAATGACTCGATGTGTTGTCAACCAATCCATGCAAAAAATGACATCACAATTCGATATATCCATATTTTGAAGGTCCATCATGAGTAGAATTCCTGAGATTTCTAACTCACAATCTTGATATATCTGATCAAATTTCACCTTTGTCCCTAAGAAAGAAGTCACATGCAAAGACTTGTCCAAATTTTTAACCTCTAAACCCAAATTTTTCACACATGATATAAAAATAAATGAATGTGATGTACCAAATAAAATTGTTTTTCTTAAATAAAAAATTAAGAAAATACCTTATATTGTTGACTAATCTACAATCTCCATCTATGGTATAATGGCATAGACATGCCCTTAGGTTAGAGGTGTCAACCAGGTCGGGCTAGCCCAGCCGACATGAGGCACTACATGATACGGTCATGCTTGGGCTAGTCTGGCACAGAAATTTTTTGTGTTCGTGCCCATGTTGTGCCTGTCCACGGCACTAATCGTGTTGTGTCGTGCCAAGGCCAACCGGGCCTTGTGTCATGCCTGACCCGGCATGGTACTGTGACTCATGGGTGTGGGCCGAGAAGCTGCCTCAGCAGTAGAAGTTTAGCCCGAAGGGTGAGGCTCACCCAGTAGAAGTTGAAAAAAATCACGCTGCGCAACACCATGGCAGCATGCAGCCAAAACGACAAAACCCAAATTTTTTTAAATTAGGGATTTGGCCATACAGGGCGAAACCTGCCATATTCGTGCCACGGGCCCGTGTCGGGCAGACCTCCATAGAACCATGTCGAGCCAAGCCCGCCCAGCACGTCCCGTTTGACACCTCGACCTTAGGTCCACAAAGTCCCCGCCTATTGGCCCTCCTCAACCCCAACCCATGCCTAGGCCTCTATGGCTTGCCTATGAAATAGAAAGTACATTTGAAGTACATCAAGATTGCACCTGGTACTCTTGACCCAAACAAAAGTAATGAGGAATAAATCATATCTATGTATTTCTCACATATGTTTGTGACTATAATGTCTCATAATCCTGGGATTCTTGCTTCTGTTGGCACTCTCATTTCTAATGTCCGGGCTAATGGTAGTGAAAACAAATTCCTTATCTAATTTGGCTACACCACCCAATCTAGTATTGGCCCCGATAACTGTGACTTTGTCCCTGAATTCTATGGGAAATAAAAGACCTATACCGCTTCACAGAAGAATACTAACTCTCTTTTCTTTTTTCACTAGTACTATCACTCACTTCACAGATGTTCCATGCATCCTCAAATTTTCACTCGATGACTAAGGCTGTCTTAACTATCGAATCCATTTCTTTGAATGAGAGATCCCATAATCTTGTCCTAGATGGACACTTTTAATCTATCCTCAAATTTCTGAACCATGGCCACGTTAATGACCACATAATCATCCCTTAAACATGTCAACTCTATAAATTTAGCCACATAGTCAAGCACTATCATATTTCCTTTCTAGAGTTCAAGGAATTCTCAGGCCTTAGCATGTCTAGTGGAAGTCGAAAATTATTTCTCAATTAAGAGATCTCAAATTTCTTTCCATATCATTACCTCTAAATCCTTCAATGTTTTGATCCAATACTATCAAATTTGGGACTCACTCTCTAGCTGGAATGTTGCTAGCCAGATCTTTGTGGCATTAAAAGTAATCTACATGGCTTCAAAAAATTTCTCAACTTGTTGAAACCAATGATCGGCCTCCATGGGAAGAGGATGATGATGTGCCTTGAACCTTTGAAGGTTACTCGACCCTTCCTAACCTGAAGCTGTATTAGCATATGTAAATATGGCAACTATGACACCCACAGCCACTATGAAGGCCTGCTGGTCAAAGATGGCCAGTAGTTTGCCTTCACTCTGAGAACGTCATTTGTATCCTCATTCTCTACTTGTCATCAATTTAAGTCAAATAATAATTTAAAAAATTACATTCATATTCTATTATTAGTGCACATGCCAACTAATAATAAATTTTTCATTTTGAAGTTATCTTTAATTCTATGAACCGCTAAGGTTATGTTTATTCACCCTGGTATTTATTTTTTTTATGCACACTTCCCACCATGCATATAATTCACACAATATAAAAACACATAACATGCCACACACCAATGTACCCAAAAAAAACACTATATATTATGATCTATCCTAGGTAATTTTCTACCTAGACCTTGACACTAAGTTGTTCCAGGATATAAATTACCTGAGCATTAGGTATTCATATATCTAAACTATCATACCAAATTAAGAAACTTGTACCAATTTTGAGCCATAGATAATCGTATACCTAACCTCTAATGCCAAGCTTTCTCACCCTCAATCCTCATGGGGTCTCATTCATTCATCACACAACACAATGTGCAATAAAAAAATATTTTTATTTTCTTACAAATTTTGTATACACATATTTTTTTAGTTCATTTGCTCGGTAGAATAAAAAAACACATAATATACAACTCAAGCCACATCCAACTTTCATCACACATGTGATCCTGCATATGGCTAATCTATCATCTATATTGGACCTGTACCTAAAATGAGGTCCTACAATTGAGTGAGCAAAGCTCAATATAGGTAAACTCTTACAAGGCTACTCCTCACCTAAGTACACATAAAAAAAAAAGTATTCATATATATCAACACCTAATTAAGTACAATATTTACATTAATATAATTACATTAATGTAATGTTTGTATGCTTGTATCTCGAGTCTCACAGACTCCCTCACAATGCCAAAGCCAAGTTGTCATATTATATATATATATATATATATATATATATATATATATAATGGACAATTCCAAAAAATATGGACCTCCAAAAAATAATATTGGACATTCTCCAAAAATATTAACTTTCTATGAATAATAATATTGGACATTCTCTCAAAAAAAACCATGTAACTCAATTCGGACATTGTCCAATTTCAAGTCTGCATAAATAATATCCATTATAATTGTATATATATCAACTATGCGCACACCCATTTATTTGTGATGTCTATATGCATATAAATTGCAAATATGTTATTTATGATTAAATTATATTTCATGCACAATTGTAATTACATAAGTACAAATCACATTGCAATATCTTATTAAACCAAACACAAAAATTTTCACCAATTAACCATTCACAATTTAATTTCTAAAATAAGTTCGAATTGAATTATAATTCACGGCTATTTATGATCCTTAAATGGAAAGAAATTTTAATAGGAGAAAATCTCCTACCACTTTGAATATTCCACCAAACTTTTGGAATTTGATACTAACATGAATCTCTCTTCGCATAGAGTAACTTGTGTTCTTGAACTATTTTGTCTCAACACCAAAATAATCAACTAATTGTAAAAGAACTTAAATAAATTCTCTTTTTTTCTCTCGGCACTAGACCCTTTCCTCTCTCTCTGATGTTAATTTTTTTCTCATTTTTTCATTTTGACATTCATTTCTGTTATTATTATTATTATTTTATCAAAAAAATAAATAAATAAAACTCCTTTTGACACTTTGTTTGTGCATGAGAGCATCCATGTTTTCCTGACCTTTTTTTCATTATTATTATTATTTTAATTAATAATAATATAATATTAAAAAATGACTAAATTTCAAATACCTTAGAATTCGATGAAATTTATCACCAGAACTATATCTCTCAAGACAAATTCAATGATGAAGTCTGTTTTATCACCTTGATTCTAAAAATTTTTAGATTTTTTTTCTTTCAACAAAATTACCATTTATCACCTTTTTCAGAAAAAAATCATATTATTTATTTATTCATTTTTTTCTTAGTTTTATATATAACCTCAAGTCAATACTATGACTTCCAACTTAAAAAGCTATACAAAACTTTGAAGCATAAAAGTAATATTTAGAGAAATTCAAAAAAGGAAAGATGGGTGAATTGAGTTTCAAGATAAAAGAGTAATCAAAAACCTTAGCAAGCATATTTTCATCCCCTGATTAGGGAAAAATTTAAGGTGAACATGCGAAATATTTGTTTTGGATTAGGTTTTTAAACTTAAATTCTTATTGGGGATATCATTGTGAACTCTCTATTCCACAAGATGTCACTTCAAATATTTTGCAAAAATTATTTTTCAATATCAACTTAAATTGAGATCTAGGATTAGTTTTATATACTTGTGTAGTAGTGATTTGATTTTATAATGTGTATGTGTATGGTAATATTGTAGTTTGGATATTGTTGGATATGAATGTTATTCAAAACTAAAATTTGATTTTTTCATTGTACTGTAGGCTTATGCTTGTTAGTCATGATGGACGATGATAGGTATGTCATGGAACTCACTAACATGGTACAGTAAGAAGAAAATGACAACTTTTCTAATATTATAATCTAAATAAACCTATATGTGAAAACATGAGATCAAGATAAGTTTAACCATTGTGAGTATAGTACTTATAAAGATGAAAGTATGAATATATTTATGACTAATCCATTGTGCATATTCTATAAGAATTAGCATTCAAGTGATATGGAGATTGAGTAGAATCTCTAACCTAGGAGTTTCACCAAAATGTGGGAGTTATATGTTACTTATTGCAAATAGTGATAGGTAAGTCACATGAAACATGCTAGTGGAGGTGCCTCATATGGTCATGATAGCTCTATGAGTCATTTATTTTTGTATTATTTCCATAGATAAGAATCATGAGAAGATATATGTTAATTATCATAATTATGAGATTTTTAAAATCAAAAGCACAGATATATTTATAATACATTATTTTGCATATTTAAAATAATAGAGGTCAAGGAATAAGAGTGCATACTCAAAGCAATCATCAAGATTAGTTGATATATTTATCTAAAAAGAGTAGATATATGAATAACCAATGAATAGAATGACGTGGTTTTGGTATTGAAATATCAATGACACAAATATGAGGGAATTATCATTGGTAGTAACAATCCAATGATGATAGTCACCTTGTAAGTCAAAAGAGTACAAAGATATTTTACACTCATCTACTTATCATCTAATAAAAAAATATATTATTCCCCAAACACTAAGAAAATACCAATATACACAAGTGAGTCGACCCTATAATCTAAGTATTATTCTAAAAACTCAAGTCTATCTACTAACCTCAAACAATTCATAGTGGATTGATATCTAGACTTAAATCTACTTTACTACTTGTATAACTAATATAATTGTAAAACTTCATTGGATGAAAGATAATCACTTAATGAGCTTTTGGGACTATCACAAATGATAAGTTTTGGTACATAAAAAAGTATTAATAATTTTTAGTATCATTATTGAGGATGGTTAGTTTGAGTAGTCATTGTGAGTTGACATAATTATCCTTACAAAAGGATAGTTATGTTTCTAGTTGTTTGGATATAATTATAACTTTGTATTTATATTTTATTTATGTTGTGTTCCTTAATTTTGTTTGTTTGTTTTATAGCCCGTTATATTAGTAAAAAATTGGGACTGAGTGAATATCTCTAAACCTAGAAATTGAAAGAATAATGAGATTACTTATGAGAAAATAAGATGAGAAAGATATTAAGAAAGGAACTAACAATAATGAAAAACACAAAGGAGTGAAGGACAAGTTGTCCAATAGCCTAATCATTATTATATCTTAGGTGATTATTGGTGATCAATTATGATTAACAATTACTCAAGGATATGGATGCAGCCTATTCAAGAAAACTATTTAAATTTGAAGCTTAGTTTGATAGATATGGTACAATGATATTTGTATAGTAGAAAAAATTTAGAAGATCCAAATAGCCAGATTCTAACTTTCTTGGAGTTATGCAATATGGTGAAGTTGATTGGCATTAGCCTAGATGCTATAAGATTATGACTTTTCCTTTTTATTTTAGAGATAAAACCCAAAGTTGGTTCTAGTACTTATCTAGAGGCTTGATTAAGAATTGAGATGAACATGTACAAGTCTTCCTCACCAAGCTATTTTTGTCTCAAATCACCTCTTAACTAAGGAGTGAGATTAGTCTTTCTCACATGTACAAGACTTCCTCACATGTACAAGACTTTAGATAATACTTGGGATCAATTCAAAAATATATTGAAGAAAAGCTAATAATATTGATTTGAATTGTGGTTCGAAGCTCAAATTTCTCATAATAGATTGAACTACATGATGATGTGTGCAATTATTTTGGCCATGGTGGTACTATTATTAACAAGTTACTTGAGAACATGTATTATTAATTTCAAGAACTAGCAAAGAATAACTATTAATTTCTAAATGATCAAATATTTGGAAGGAAGCAAACTAGAATATTAGAGTTGGATAGACAAACCATAATGGGAGATTATATGGATGTATTTTTAAATAAGTTTAAAGCCCAAAGGGACAAATAGAAAGCATAGGGACTTTTATGTTTGCAATAATAGGAAATAGTAAATTTTGACCTCGTATATCAAGTAGAGGAATCCAACATTTTATAGGACAAAGAGTGCTTATTAGGATCCAAATATAATTCCCTCACATACTACTATTCGAACATGAGAAATCAAGAATATATATCATATGGGATTAATGAGAATATATAGTAGAATGTTGGTTAATTCTAAAAGAATTTTGGGAAAAACTCTATAAAAAATAAAATGCAAGGAGCTTCAAATTCTAACTATAACCACCCAAAAAAAGTAAAAAATAAACCACTTATAGATCATATACATACCATGCTCACTAAGATAGAAAAGATATGATCTTCAATATAATCAAATGGAATTGATTAAAATGAGGCTAGAACACATGCACATAGTAATGAAGATTATTATGAATCAACTTAGACAACTAGCACCATCAAGGAAGGAGAATTGCATAAATGAATTACTAAGTGATACCAAGGCAAATCCAAATAAATGCTTGTACATCACACTTAGAAGTATCAAAGAGTTAGAGGAGCAACAAGCAGAAAAGAACATCCAGCAGAAGTTCTATACAGCTATCCAGAATATATTCAGCCGGATCAATCAATGGTAAGTAAATAGAGAGTTAATTTTTACACAAATTCTGTATTTTTTTTTTGCAAGAATTATAGTGACAATAGGAGTATTCAACGAATGGAGGCATAGGAAAGCTTCAAATATGCCTAGGTAGCAAAGAAAGATAAGGTCTAAAGGATAAAGGGCAGAAAAGAGGCATAAAAGTTAATACAAAAAGGATTATAAAGTAGGACCTAAAGTGTTAAAGTATAGAAACACATAAGCTCATTTAGACTTGAAACTTTCTTTTTTCTTGGATAAGGGTGTAAGAGGGAATTGGGTAGATGCTAGCTTGTACAAATGGTATTCATCCGCCAAAAGAGAGGGTTATTATTAATAATAAAAACCTTTTTTAAAAAAAGTAGAAAAGAAAGCCAAAAAGAATGTTAAAATAGAGGAGAAAGTTGTGAATGATGATGTCATGACTTGTTACAAAGTCACAACAAAACTAACCACTTCAACATCCACAAAACCCTTTGCTCAACTCATGACCCTAGCCATCAGACATAAAGAAGTGGAAAGAGAAGAGGTGATACAGGTTACTCAAAGCAATAATTAGAAGGATCTATAAGAAAACTATTATAAAAATGATAAAGAATAACTCCCATCTAACTTTTATTTTCTATAGTGTTTTAGAAAAGGAAAGCTAGATGAGCAATTTGATAGATTTCATAATATCTTTAGGAACCTAGAAGTTAATATTCCATTCACTAAAGTGCTATCTCAAATGCCAAATTATTTGAAGTTCATGAAGGATACAATGAGTAGCAAGAAAAAGTTGGATATTTATGGAATGGTAAACTTGATTGAGAAATGTGACACAATCATCCAACATAAACTCTTGAAAAAGATGAAGGATCCATGAAGTTTTATGATTTCATGCATTATTCGAGAGAATACTTTTCTGGAGGAACTATGTGACTTAGAATCAATTAATAATTTTATGTCATTTCCAATTTATTTCTCATTTCAAATGGTTGATTATTCAATCAAGTTTTAAAGGAGTATTTTTAAAGATGTATTGTTTAATGTTGGTAATTTTTATTTAATTGGATTTTGTTGTACTAAATATGGAGGAAGACTAATATGCTCTATTGAGCTTGGGATGACCATTCTTAGCCACTGGATAGACATTAATCAATGTCAAAAAGTCAAAATTCATACTTCGTGTGGATGAACAACAAATAAAGTTCAACCTCTACAAAAGCCTATATAGTCTAGTTGATGATGAGGAAGATTACTAGAGAATAGATAACCTCATATACACCACGATGAGACAAATAATAGACTTCAGATAAAAAGACTTTGAAGAAGATTGTTGGCATGAAGAAGATGAAGAAGATAAGGAATTAAAAGAACTTTGGATTGAAGAAAATATGGAACTGACCATAAAGAAGATTATTATGAAGTGATAGTATTCTTCAAGGTTGCAACTTATATGGGATTAAAGCTAGACTACTCCAAATTTGCAACAAAAGAAGCTAAAATGACAAAATTTTTAATTCATATTATATGGAGAAATTATTGAGAAAATTTTTGAGATTATAAAAAAGTACGAGCAAAGTAAAGTCACCCACTAATTTTTGATTATAGAAGATCTAAAGGTAGATGAAGAGGAAATAACTATAACAAATAAATTCATATTTATAGAGAAGTCATGATTTTATATGCTAGATCAATGAAGAAAGTCACTGCATGAGACAAAATCACAACATTGGATAAATAGAAGCTTAAAGAGAAAGGTATGGCTTTTTCCAAGGCCATGAAAAAAGATTTAGAGAATAATACCATAAGCCATGACTTTACAATAAGTCATGGCATTATCAAAGGAGATCGTAGGCAGCATTGTCATGACTTTTCACATAGGTAAGGCATCTATGAAAGTTTACCTTAGAGGGATATTATAAAGGATGACTTGATACTGAAGAAGAAATCAAGAAGAAAAGCACATAGGAGAAAGACTATATAGAAAAGCTTGCCTAGACTATTGAAATCACTAACGAAATTAAAAATCTAATGAATATCTAGCTATGGATATTAAATATTATGCTAATTGGGAAGTAACTCAAGAGTTTTTTTTTTTGCGATGTATGTTTTAATAAACTTTATTTACATATGCATATACACTCAAATACTTATATACTATAGATACCTAAGCAAAAGTTAAGGCACTCAAATCTAGGCATGACTTTCTCATAAGACAAACAAAGCCATGACACTCAAGTACTTGTATACATTATATTGACTTTCTTTTTTTAAAGAGAAGTCTCAGCCATATAAAAAGTAATAATATTATTCTTATTATCCACAACTAAGACCTAATCATATATAAAACTTTAACTCTAACATTTTTAACATATTTCTTTCTTCTTATCCATTCCAACAAAATTCTCTATAATACTAATTTCGAAGATCTGAGTTATAATAGTTAAAGTGAAATTGATTTCAAAACTAAGGGAATGAAGAGAGGAAAATAGGGTGAGTCACAAAGCTAGAGACAAGCAATAAAAGCAATCTACCTCCAAGACTTCTTCCAAAGTTCTAGTGTCAAAACTAATTTTTTACCAGAAGAGGAAGGAGATGGATGACCTATATTCTAGAAAAGTAGAGCTTTATAAAAGAGTGGGAATTTAGCGAGCTTATTCCACCTTTTTGGGTATTGATAGAGAAGAGAAATTAGTATCGAAAAAGCATGTACATAGAATAGGAGAATGAAATAACTATAAGGAAGCTTTACTCCAACTTAAAAGATAGGCAAGATAAAAGGTTCTATGTATGAGAAGTTTAGCTAAACTTTCATAGTTACTTTATCAAAGAAATATATGGGTTGCAAGAGTCTATAAATGGTATTCCCTTCAAATCCCTTAAGATGCAACCAAACTAAGTGCCAATCACCAAGATATTGATGGGGAAAGAAGATGGAGAAGTTAGTAAAAAAGCACATTTAGACACTTAATGTTGGAAGAACTTATGAAAGAGGGCAAGTCTTGATTATAATTTCTATCATCTATTTTTTAGTCAACTCTCCACCTCTCTATCATCATGTATTATAGGATCATCTTGATTTTTTCCTAGTAAAAGGCTACAAGATTTATATGGGGAATATTTTGGAGAAGTTCCTCATTAAATTTCAAAATCCTGAATTCTCTAGCCAAATAATTAAGCCTTGTTTAAAAATAATATTATACCAAGACAAGTGAATCCTGTCAAATAAAGATAGAGATGAATTTTTAAAAAGATAAGAAGAAAAAGAAAGTTCTTGAAGAGAAAAATCAACTAAATTTGGACAAGAAGTATCATACTTCTCCAAAGTCAACATTAAAATAATGGAAAGGAGTATAGAAAATCATAATAAATAATTGTCGTTCCAATTTGATTATTATTTGACTAGGAAAAGAGGTGACATGAGAGAAATCCTCAATATTTTGAAAACAATGAGTCTGGAGACTAACTATTGAGAGATGTGCATGAAGGCATAAATAAAGTCTATGTATAGTTTCCTAGTGATTGAATATAATCTTTTTACTATGCAATAGAAATTCAAGACCATACTAGTTTCATGGAGTCACGATTGTACTATCTCTAAAATATCATCATGGTCATAATCTTTTTTTTATCATGATAACCAAGTACTCCACTGATACAAAAAATCATGAAATTTTTCAGTACCATAGCTTTGTGCTCTAGAGAGCATTACTCTAGTCATGGAATTTTTAGCCACCATGACTTTTTATTATAGAAAATATTTACTATGGTATAGCATATTCAATGCAATGACTTTTTGCTACAATGAGAAAGTATCAAAGTTATGTTCATTTCCAACATCATGACTTTATGTTTCAAAAAAAAAATACATCAGTCATAATCATTCCCAGTACCATGACATTTTTTTTCCCAAAAGAAAAGATCAAAGCCATGAGCATTTACAATCACGTGAATTTGTGTTCCAAAGGTAATTTGTCTTAGTTGTGACATTTACAGTGTCATGACATCATACACCAGTGGGTACTTATTGAGTCCTGACATTGATTGATGTCATAAATTTTTTTCTCTAAAAAAGATACAAAGAGACAATAAAGTAGCAACCCCATGCCAATACCATGGATTATAGTTTAAATAATTACATGGAACTTCAAAGTATAAAGTAATACTTAAATAAATTCACAAAAAAGGAGATAGAGGAATTGGATTTCAAGTCAAGAGTATGCAAAAACCCTAGGTGGTGAAATTCCAATCCCCAATTAGGGGGTGAGTCTAAGGCAAATGTGAGAAGTAATTAATTAGGATTAGATTTTGAGACTTAGATCATTACTAATATTGTCAATGGGAATCCTCAATTCTACATAATGTCACTCCAAACTTTTTGTGTGAATTCTTATCTAATGTCCGGCTAAGTTAAGATGTAGAATTAATTTTATATACTTATATTATGGTGATTTGATTTTATAAACTTTATGTTTGTGGTATTATTGTGATTTGGCTATTGATTAATAAAAATATTATTTAGAACTAAAATTTAAAATTTTCAATATATTGTTATTTTGTGTGTCATCCATGAAATATTGTGATAAGTAAGACATAAAACATACTCATATGCTAAGGTAAGAAAAAAGGAATAGCTCTTCTAATATTAATGCATGAGATAAACTTATATGTGAAATCTGAGATCGAGATAAGTTTAATCATTGTGATTATGATATTTTTTTAAATTAGAAGCATGAACATTCTTATGATCAATCCATTGTATATAATCTAGAAAAATTAACCTTCAAGTGATGTGAGGGTTAAGTAGAACATATAACCTAGAAAATTTATAATTGTGTGTGAATTATGTGTCAACTATGGTAGATGGTAACAAGTAAATTATTGGATGCATACGAGTGGAGTTTCCTCATATGATAGTGATAGCCCTATAAGTTATTTCTTCTTGTATAATTTTCATAGGTGAGATTGATGAGAAGATGTATATTAATTATCATGAATATGATACTTATGAAATTAAACGTATAAATATATTTATTCCTATATTATTTCAGGTCTTTAAGATATTAGTGTTCAAAGAATAAAAGTACATACTCAAAATAATCATCAAAGCCAATTAATGCATTACCTAAAAAGAGTAGACATTTGAATGATCCAAGAATGAGATGAAATGAGTTTTGATTGTAAAATATTAATGATACAACTATAAGGAAATCATCATTGGTAATGATAGTTCAAGGATGATAATCACCTTGTATGCCAAGAAGGCATATAACTTTTTAACATTCACCCACCCTTCATCCAATAGACAAACATAATGTTCCCCCAATACTAAGAATACATCATCATATACAAGGAAGTGAGCCGATACTAGAGTTTAAATATTTTTTCTGAAACCAAAGTATATCTACTCAACTTGAGCAATAGTTAGTTCACAATTAGTTAATCAAGATACTAATACAATCACTATTGGATCAATTTTAAACTTAGGTCTACTTTATTATTTGTATGACTCATATACTTATGAAATTTTATTGAACAATAGATAATCACCCAACAAGCTTTTAAAATTATGTCACAAATGATAAGTTTTGGTATTGTCACAAAGTTTCAATAGTAAACACCCAATATAATTCTACAAGTATATTGGTCATATAAATAATAAAGTGAATTTTCTAGATATCAATTCAACATAATTGTTATGAAAATTTGATCAAGTAAAAATGAGTTAACTAACTGCTCTAGTTGAGAAGATATAATTATGTCTTGAATGGATACTTTGATTATAAGATTGGTTTATTATCTTGTGTATGATGATGTTCTCTCTTGTGTTATGATAATTTCATACTTAATTAAAGATGTATGTCAGAAAACTATGAGATCTACCATGCCTTATTGGCATCCAAGAGGTGAAAAACATGGGTTGTCACCATCATGGATAGTTCTCTTATGGTTGTGCCTTTAGTATACTTTTCATATATTATGAAGCTCCATATCTATCTATCCATTGGTCATCCCATAATTCTAGTCTTTTTATATTACATATCAAGTACTCTTGATTATTATTTTGACTATGTATCTCTATTCTTTGTTCTTAATTATCACAAATGATATATAATAATATTGTTAATAATAGTGTTTGTGCTTTCAATTTCGTGAGTTTCATACTCGCAGCAATTAACATACATCACCTTAGGAATTTAACTCATAGAAGTCATACAAGAACAAGATAATCATAGAATAGTCACTTCTTGGTAATTCACATCTCATTAAGTGTGTTGCGTAGTTTACCTATCACCATCTATCATACCCAACACTTGACTCCCAAAAATCTACCTATCACCATCTACATTTTAGATCTAGTTCCCAATTCACTTTCTGTTGTGCTTGGCTTGAAATTCTTTCTAATTGGGGGGGGGAGGGGGGGGGGGGGGGGGGGGATTGTGCATTGGTTAGCTCATTGTAGTTCTTTTCCAAACTCCGATTGATTTTATATCTTTTAAGTCCATTTTTTATATTCTTATGTCCTATAATTTATTATAGTATTTAATGAATTCAATGTCATGATGTTTAGTTGAAATTGTGGCAAAGAATATCTTTGGATTACTTACTTTTGGATCATCATATCATAAAAAATATCATGACTTAGGTGTGTAAGCATAAGAATAAAATCATGGTATTGAAAAGATATTTTGAATCAAGAAATTACTCTCTAAAGTCATATTGTCTTGATATCAAAAAAATGTCATTTCATTAAATTTTTTAACAAAATATGATTTTAATTATGTAATGATTATGTCATATTGAGGAAAATATGTCACAACTACGCATATTGATCAAGTATTGTCTATCATTACTTACAAATAATATCACAACTAAAAATATTTTAGAGCAAATATGGTAACAACTTTCAAATAATATCATTGCTATTTAGAAATATTGTCCATAATAAAAAGATATTATAACTAGGTGGTATAGTCATAGAGTATAATGAATGTCATAAGTTATTTATCGAGTCACAACTAAGAAAGGCTACTATGACTACTTAATAAGTATGTGCTAGCATAAAAAAAATCATGACATAAAAAATATCATGGCTATATCTCCCTCCTACAATTTATTTCTACTTTCCACCAAATCTTTTATTTATATCTAATTTTTGGTTAATTTTACTATTGTTTATCAAAACTCATTAAAATCATTATTTCATGAAATTATTATCATTTAAGGACATTTATAATACAAATACTTCATGATAAAACTTAATAAAAATGGTAAAAACTTAGTACCTTAAGTGTCAAACACATACATAATTTTAAACAAAATTGGATGGTACAAAATTATCAGCAAAGAATTTTTCCCTAGTATTTTGAGAAGAAAATTGTATGGTCAAATGACATGCTTTGATCAATCTTCATTATTTATTAAGAATCTTTTTATGGTAGCTTGATTGAACTTGTTAACTTTCCTTGCTCTAGCTTTCCAACCTCAATGGAACCTTGTGTTGCTGACAAAGTATTTCATACTCTCGAATGAAATTTCATCATCCAAGAACTAAACAATCAGCTTTTAAAAAACATTAAAGAGAATATTTGATGTGACCTAGATAACTTGAAGATGATACAAAAACATATTGTAGATAGGGCACAAACTAAATTCTAAATTTCATTAACTCAATCTATGATTAGCCACATTTGTATAAAAGTTTAGGTCTAAGTTTTTCAGAGATAGAAATTTAACAAATGATCAAGCATGATAAATCTATTAAGAAGACACAAAGAAAGGTTGCCCTGAAACCTTTAGCAATTTGGGAAAATGATAAGTTTAAATTCTCATTGATGATGAGTTAAGCAACAGGCCCAAACAAGAAACGAAGTGTTATTGATGAGTTGCTAGATAAGAACTAAAGTTGAAAAGAAAATGTTTTTTCAAGTCATTTTTAGACTTGGACAATGATATTGTTGGATGGATTAACCATTCCAAGGAAAATCTTTTCGCTCTCTCATGGAAATTAATTCAAAAGCTTGCTGGGTGATTTTAAGACTTACTCGACATCCATTCTTTAAAGAGTCTCCATTTTATAAGACTGGATGGAAAAGTTCTTTGCAAGACAAGGACTTGGCAATGTGAAGCTGCACGGTGAGAGTGGCTCTACCAACTTACAAGTCATTTAAAAAGCAAAGCCTAAGTTATTCAAATTTCAAAATCATTTCACATTATGGACCATACAAAGTCATTAACATGGATGAGACTAGTCGTTTCTTATGTATAAACCTAGTCAGACAATTGATTATCACTAGCTTGAGGGAATGTAGCAAAACATGTAGATGATTAGTGTTGCAATTTGTGATAATGTCGATGGGACAAATAATTTGGAGATGTTATTTATTGGTCTTTACCTAATGCCAAGATCCTTATAGAAGAAGTTTGTAGAGCAGTTATGCCTGAATTACCAAGCTAATAACAAGGCTTGGATGACTTCTTTGGTGTTTCAAGAATGGTTGCTAAAGTATGATTATAAAATGAAATTGGCAGACTGGCAGATTCTCTTGTTGGTCAATTAATACTCCATTACATTCCATCAAAAAATTATAGCATAGAAATGTCTATATGTTTTCCTTCCTCCAAATGTGACATATCTACTATATCGAGCCAACGTACCAAGGAAGTATTATTGATTTCATAGAAGGTTTCATGCTTATCAGTTAGACCATGCTTTGGATTTGGAGATAGTAGACAAAATTGACACCTACAAAGTCAACATTTTTAAATAAATGAGATTGTGCAAAGTTTCATATCCTCTATTTTCACCTGAATCAAACAAATACTATTGGTGACATGATCTCTTTTACTCGAATACTTTATTTGAAGTTAATTCTACTGGTGTAGACTTCTGAGATGCGGATGCAATGCTCATCAATAAAATCTCTCAACTCAGTGTTGGTGTCACTTTTCTATCAAAGAGCTTACTCAGATTTAAGCTAATATTTCCCTATTTGAAGAGGTAATAAATGATGAAAAATATTGAATATGGTCATAGTAGAAAAATTTGGAATACATAGGTAAGAACAAGATCGAAAGATTGAAAATCATGAATTCTAAAGTAATTTAGGATGTTACCTATATGATATTAATCAAGATGAGAAAAAGTATAAGCAATATATTTCAAATAAACTTCTATTTCCTCTTTTTGCAAAAAAAAAGCTAATTATAGGAAGTTTCTCATATTTAATTTTCCAAGAAATGATATTAATTATAAAAACTAAGAATTTTATTAGTTATGCTCATACATATTTCTCATGAGCTGAGTTTCTATTAAATAGATGAAACTATTATTTATGAGAGATAAAATATGAGAGACTATATGCTAGTTTTAGGATATGCTATTGAAAATGAGGAATATTTTTTTTTTGGGAAACATGTGTTATATATAATGATGATTGCGGAATAAAATGAATGTGAACCATGTTTTGGCAATTTGATATTTCCATGAATTTGACTTAGCAACTATAGTAAATGGAAACATAAACTTGATGAAATTGATGTGAGAAATATACATTTGTTTTGTAATATTTTCATGGGAAATGGGAGCTTGAATGCCCCAACATGCTAACAAATAGTTTGGGGATGGAACTATAACAACTAAAGGCATGATGACTTCCATTCATGAATTCCTTGTTGTATGCAGCAATGGATTGGAGGGTTTATAGTTACATTTTTGCAGTCGTTACTTGAAGTGGTTTCCAAGGAGATTCCCAAGATGTTACTTATTTTAATATGCCATAATGTGGCCTATGCTTTGAATTATGTCATGGTTTGTGTCCGTTGGAAAGTAGATTCAATGTTATTTTCAATGCTTTATTTTTATCAAAACAATTTCATTAACAAAAATTTTTTCATCTATTACAAATGAGTGCATGAGTTGTGTGTCAGGTAGCAAAGCCATCCAAAAACCATATTCCTATGATTTGTAACCATTGGTATTAACTTTGTTCTGACCTATCCATTTTGGAAAGTTCACATCTTTCTTATTTAAAATTATTTGGATTTGGTTAGCATTAGGAAAAAAACTTTTTAGTATTAGTTAAACATTTCAATAGTTTGTATGTGGAAATCTATTTTCTTCAAAAGAATTATACTTGTAGAAAAAGTATTTTGAACTCTTACTATGATAGAGACGATATATACCTATTTAAAGCCTATCATCTTTACCAAGATGAATTATATAGAAGAGATTTGAATAGTTTGGTCACTTTGTAATATTTTCTAAAGATAAAATATATAATATTAGTTATTTAATATAGTTAATTAGATTTTATAGATTTTATTTTAAAGTAAGCTGCAATAAAAATTGATGAATAGCTATTTGACTCGAGAGTCATGGCCATCTTGGAACTAATTTATTCTCAAAGCCATTAATTGTAGTTATTTTTAGATTAGTTTGAATCATTTTATTGTTTTGATGAATGAATTTGTAATGAGATAAATTTATGGAATTGCATGTATCCTTTATTTTGCAAAGTAGATGATTTGGTGCATAAAATTCAGCTTACACATGGAAGATCGAATCATTAGTTCATTTAGAATATAAGTTTATTATTTACAATCTAAATAGAATTGGACAATATATCGGTAATATTGTAGCACAATATTTTATAAGGTCTTTCTTGACTATAAGAATGGTAAATTTCCAACTTCTTGTGCTAGTATACTTGTATGTATTGAACGGAACAACCACACTGTGATTATTTTATACTAACATATAAAAAATAATATACACCTTTATTATTATAAATATTTTAATTCATAAAGAGTATGATCTATAAATAGATTTATAAACTTTATAAATTAGTTAACTTTATCAATTTTATGGTAAATATTGATTGCTATTAGAATTCATATCTTGTTAGAGGAATTAATGATACCTTCTTGAAGAAATTTGTAAGTTTTGATATTGTCAAACCTTATAGGTGAATTTTGATCTAGCATATCAAATAAGTTAAGCATCGTCTTAAGAAATATATTTGAGATTGATTATATTAGATTGTTAGTAATTTAATTCAATCAATGAGTATTTGTAATCTTAATTTATAAAGTTTAATAAATGTTAAATAATAATTGGCATAAATTATTATGAATAAGTGAGGGAGTGTAGCTATAATTCTATAGTGACATGGATTATAGTAAATATAAATTATGATACTGAATAATTTACATTGTGAGCCTGAGATCTTATTCAGGTCAATGTTTCTTCCGTAGCCTTGTCCAGTGCCATGGAAATATATTATAGATTTTGTTTATTTTGAATATATGTGTGTATATAATCAAAGTAATGAATTGAATTGAAATCAAATTAATTAATTTGTTAAATTAGATTAATTGATTTATATTGAATTAGTTAGATTTTATATATGTATATATATATGTATGTATGTATATTAACAATTAATTACATTTTAAAAAGAAATAAAAAAAAGTAAAAGATTAAGAATACATGTCACATCAACTTTTAAAAGATGATGGACATATATTATTTACTTAATTATTTCATTTCAAATTTTAGTTCTTATAAAAAAAATGGTGAAGACATCATGTACTCCACTATAGAATCATCTTCTTTGTCGAGAGGCTAGAACAGAGGAATACAAGAGATGACTCTGTCATCGATACATGCTCTATTGAGTAATATTGTTTTTATTAAATAACAAAAATCCCAAACAAAGAAAATAATCATATCTTATGCATATTATGATGATAAATGATATTTTAATCCTAGGTTCCTAACAGACCACTCATAAGATTTCTAACTTACACCTTTTTTTAATGTGCACTAGGATCACCCCTAATTTATGTGCACTACGATCACCACTAACATATCTAAATGAAATTCATTTTTAGCTGCAAAGTCTAATTGTAGTTTAATATTGATAAGTAGAATTTATTTGTTTGAAATATATTATTACTTTGTAAAAACAAATATGATTTTCAAAAAAGAAGTAAACCAAATATTTCTATTACAAGTATTTTCTTTGTCGAGGTAATATGAGTAACATATACAAGAAGAGTATTATAAGATTCATGATTCATGCATTGGGCGAAAAAGGCCAGATGTAAGATTTGTTTCATCATCAATTATGATACTTAGAAAAGAATTTAGGTTAAATATTTTAGGGATGGAGATACTATCAACTTGAAGTAGAGGAATCATCATCATAATAAAAAAAAATGTAGCTACACAAGCATAAATTATAAAGTGGCATCTTATATGAAAATAAAAATGTTTGATCACCATATGGGTAGGTTGCCGAAGCAATTCTTTGGGCCATATGTAATACAGATGGTGATGCTATTAGTGAACAATAATTCATCATTGAAGTTGATGATTAGATTTTTTTTTTGTTTTAAAATTTTTATAATCTTTTTTATTTATTTCTACAATTATATTTCAAATAATTATTTAATATGAATTATTCATTTTTAAAGTATATATCTTATCCATTAATTTAAAATTCAACCCACTTTTTAAAAAATTCAACCCAAATTTAAAAACAAACAAATATATACACCAATTAAGGCATGTTGATTGTGATGATACCCAAGATGAATTTTTTATGGATTGGTAAAAAGTTCGATGATGCATTATCATCATCAACAATATTGGGTGTTTATCTATGTCTATTGTGATGTATTACCTAGCCCAATTCTTTATGCCATTTGTGATACCTAATACTTCCACTTCTAATGCACTCCCAACTACTATTTTTATTTGTCGAAAAACTCCATGTCGAGATTTCAAAAAAAAATTTATTGCACATTATTTTTTGGAATTATATTTTAAAACATGATGATTATAATAGCTAACCTTTATCTTTTGGTTGGCAAACAAATAATTATTGACATGGACATTTTTTATTCACCACATTACTAAAAACATTCACCGACATGATATTAATATATTTTAATGATGTTTTTCAATAGAAGTGTATCAATATTGATGAATATATGTTAAGTCTATGATACTTTGATAATCAAGGATCTAATGACACATGTCTTATGTGGTAGTAATCATATCTCTAACATGATCAAAGATTTATGCGATACAATTTTCAATAGGGAAACTACTCATTATTGTACTAAATTCTAGCATATACTTAAAGAGTTGTGTGAGAAAAAAGAGTAACAAATCAAATTTATTTCACATCTTAGTGTGATCAATATTATTATAACTAGCATAATGGGCATTAAGGAAAACATTCAAACTACATTTCTAGTTTCTAACTTTATATGAGCACATATAACAATTTTTGGTGTATAAGAAATAAGAATAATACAACATATTTGGAAAGTGCTAAAATGTATGTGATAATAGTTATTTAGCTAAATGATTTATTGGACCCATGCACATGTGGTTTGCATGTATGTGTCATGTATCAAAATGTTGCATGTGTTTTTTCTTTCTTTTAATTTTTATTTTATTCTCTTGAAAGGTTTGTTGGACATATAAAGTAGGATTTGTTTTGATTCAAATTGATATGTTGTGATCACTTTTTTGATTACACATAATGTTCTTCCTCTCTCTCTCTCGAAGCCTCAGAGAATAATGTTCTACAAAATCTATGTAACAAAGAAAAAACCTTGTATTTAGTATCATGATCCATAAGCCTCTGCATTATTTATTCATCTTATAAAGTGTCTATTGTTCTTCTTCTAAGCATCATCAAAATCTATGAGATATCTTGTACACAAAAGTAATACCCAATCTATCATATTCAATTTGAAATCGATGTGACCTTCAAAAATCAAGATAAAAAGATAGGATCTAAAGGAAAGGAGTTAGATCTCCAAATCAATGATGGAAGCCTTGGATATGGAATCCAAGCTAGTGATTAGTGCAACTTTTATAAACATCACACTTCATTCTACTTCGAATATGTTATTTGAAGAAAAAAATTATGATTTTTGGAATGTGAAGGTGAAGACTCTATTTATGTTCATGAACCATCTAATATATGTACTCTTGAATCAGCTGAAAAAAAATCTAATAGGAGTTAAAGAAGATGGATTCAGAATCACTTTTGTTCATTCATCAAGGTGTTAGCAACCATATTTTTCACAAAATTATAATATCAATAAATGCAAAAGGAGTTCCAAACTGATAAAAGATATAGAGAGTGAAGCTATGATCCTTAAGAAAAGACTAGGGTGCTTGAAAATGAAAAAAAGAACATAGTTGTTCATTAATTTATTTTCAAAGTTTATGGATCTCATTAATCAAATGAAAATGCATGATGAAGAGATTTATGACAATAAATTGTTGATAAGATTCATTATTAGTCATCGTGACATATTTGATCTCATCATAGTATTAATTAGAAAAACTAGAGTTCTCTCACCACTCAGTATATAAGAGATCTTAAACTCATTGGAGATTTATGAGAAACACCTACTGGGATATTCTAAGGGTATATTGAAGCATCCTTACAATTAAAGTTGGATCTCAATTCTAAAATCAAGATTACTTGGGATATCTAAAAACAAAGAAATTTAAGTTTCTCCATAAAAAGAACAAGTGGAAGGATAAAAAATAAGGCAGAGAAAGATTCATTGATGATAGAATTTTCATGAGTGAAAAGAATTATTTTTTGTATGCTTGTGATTGTGACATATACAAAAAACAATAATAATACTAAGAAGGATTGTTATTTCAAGACCAAACCTCGGTGCTACAATTATAAGAAGACTAATCACTTTTCAAGAGATTATTAGCTCAAAACATAACAATCTAGCTGTGTTGAAGAAACATATACTAAAAAGAGTCTATTTTATATTTTACTATGCTCGGGATTATTGGAACTGATTTATACTATAAGAAAATTATTATTATTTTTTCATTTTTTTTAATTTACATTACTTTCTTATTTTAAATAAAAAATTTAATAAAGAGCTGGATTTGTGAAAAATACATGTCATTTTTTCTACACTATAAATGATTTATTGCATAGAGTTTAAGTTATGCACAGAAGATCAAATCATTAGTTCTTGTGAATATAAGTTTATTTTTTATAATCTAAATAGGGCTAGATAAATTATATGTATGTGTATATAATCAAAATAATTAACTTGATAAGAATTAAATTATTTGATTTGATTATTTAATCAAATTAATATATTCGTATTCAATTATTTGTGTGTGTGTGTGTATAATTAAAATCTTTAATAATGTATTTGTTTTTTATATTAAATAAAATGAACCAATAAATTATAAATATGTAATTCTTCATGAAAAGGTTGGTTCATTTTTTATTTTTTTTATTTATAATTAGAAGTTTGAATGGTGCTTACCACTATAACTCCTCTAGTGTCGAGTATAGCAGCGGGATCTACTTTTTCAATTGTTGTGAATATGATTTCAGATAGGAGATTTAGATTACAGCTAGATATTGTTGAGGCATTAACATGCATGAAGAATTGAGAAGATTCGATCTTGAGCATCCAAGATCATGCTGAGACGGCAGTAAAAGCGGATGAGTTGGTTACTGATGATAATCAATTTGATATTGATATTGAGGATGATTTGATGATTGTTGACGTTGACGATTGATAGATTAAGACACTAATATTTGATATTGGATTTATTCAATTATATTATATTTGTCTTTTTTTATTTTTAGTTTGTGATATTACTTTGAGTTTGATGATTTATGCTTGAATATTAATTTTTTGTGATTTTGCATTTTGCATTGGTTTTTATTCATATTTAAGTTTTATTAATTCATCACATTTAGTTTTTAAATATTAATTGTTTATTATAATAAATAAACTTATTGCTTTATTAAATAAAATAAAATAAAATTTTAAAAGTTAAATATTTATTTAAATTTAACAATTAACTATTAACATTAACTAAAAACTATTTATGTATATAATTAAATAATTAATATTTTTAATATTATGAATTAAAAATTTATAAAAATAAAAAATTAAAACTTGGCCCGGACGGGCCAGAACTGGCCTATGCATGCTCGACCCAGAATGGTTTCATCACAACCAGGCCCATGGGCTATGGCGGGCCTATTGTGATGAAACTGTGCCTAGCTAGGCACGGCATGGTTACTGTACCATGTCGTGCCAAACACAGGCCGGTGGCCTAGTTGGGCCAACTAAAATTGGGTCGGCCCGGACCAACTTGGCCCATTTGACACATCTACCTAGGATCCATGTAGACCACTAAGAAATAAAGAGATGGAATGGTAGACCAGTACTTTAAATACTTGGTTTCCATCTCAATAGATATGACACTAAATGTAGGGTCATCTCTAACTTGCTAAACATGCTACTAATGTTACATATGTACCCGAGTATAATGCAAGTAGTAAGAATATACATAGACAAACACATATCTGTCATGTCATAAAATTTATTTTAGATTTTCATAAACAAAATTCTTGTATCACATTCAGTATCATCAATAATATGTTTGTCACTCTTATTATTGATGTAGTCGAATATCATGTAATCATATCCAACAAATGACTCCAACATCAATAAGTGTAATTCTAATGGTATCTTATATCTATTTGAAATTTCTTCTTCTTTAGACCCACAAACACACATCGACTACCAAACTCCTATTATCTACTAGACATGTAAAGATATTTTAGTTAGTTTTTATTTTTTCTAATATGAGAGATAAATTTTATCCCTACTTATACTACCAAGTTAATAATATGACATATACATCTAACATAAAAAATCTCACCTAATGGTCCATCTCTAATGGTCCTAACAAATATATTAATAGCTACTTCATTATTAGATATAGTATCAAATATGATACTAAACATTTTATTTTGAATATGATAATCTCTAAAGATACTCATCATACACTCATATATGGTAGAGACATCATGAGGATGGAGAATCTCAGAAAATCCTAAAATTATTTTATTAAGTTTCCATGTAGAATCACATAGCAAGCAGTGAGACATGAAAAAGATGCATCATTATGACTTGTCTAGATATCAGACATCGTAGATAACACACCACTATGTTGCATAAATTTATTAATTATTATTTATTTTTTTAACTTATAATATTTAATAATGTCGTTCCTACATGTAAACCTATTAATTATATGATAAGTAGATTGAAAGTAGATCTGGATGATACTGACAACCTTAGCATTCTCCAAAAATCTAATCGAAAGATTCATGATGGTAATTAGTTTGATCATGCCTTCCCTTCCTAAATTATTGCGGTATATAAAGGGGGTCAAAGAAGCCGAACTAGATTCAACTTCAAAGAATCCATCGCTCATGCTCAATTTGGTTTGCTTGGGATCTAATACACCATATTTTTTGGTACATTGATCGGCAGGCCTCTTTAGATGCCTATCCCACATGAGTTCATACAAGTATATATTTTTTTATAACATTTACATTGTGCTGATTCTCCATTAATACTCTAACCAATTTTATTTTTTTATTATGTTAAAGTGAGTCCAAACTATAGATGTTCTAGTTTTTTATTTTTAGGCATTTGAGCTTTAGTTGATGCCATGGGAGAGAACATGGTTATGGTTTTGGACCTTTCCATAGGCTTATTATTATTATCTACATCTAAATCTAAATTAATATTTATCTTTATTTTTATGATTACTATTAGTCATTTTTTTATAATTAATTTATTACATATAACTATATTAAAAAAATACTTTGATTGTGTTCTAGACTAGAGAGGAGAGATATAAAGCAGCAGCTTGTACCCTATAATAATAAATAACAAGAAAGGGTTCCACTTTAAATTACTTTAAAGTTTAAACTTACAAAAAATCTAAAGAGAGAGAGAAAGTAGAGAGCATAGGAGATGGAAATTAGAGAGGAGAGGAGGTGAGTTAGAATCAGAATAAACATCAGAATGCAAAACTTCAAACTCATAATCTATATTTATAGATTTTTTTATTTAAAAATTATATTTTTTTTTATTTTTTGAATTTAAAATTGGGCTGAAACTCGACAGTCATTGGATTTCTCCTCTAGCCATTTGATTGAAATCCAATGGCCAAGATTTCAGCAATATTATTATAATTTATTTTATTTTTTATATTTTTGGCTAAGTAATCATTGGGATTGTAGGTCGGGTCTAGGGTGTGATGCAAGTAGGTCCACCCTATGGTGCACATGTGCCCAAGCTGACCCTTGGGCCCATCAGCCCAAGTGCCAACTACCGAGTCACATAGCATTGTGTTGGCCATCACAACATCGATTAGTGCCAGCACTAGTCATCTCGATAGGTGAGTACATGCTGTATAGGCAACTACAAAAAAGGATATCGCTTGTCGATGTACATGTAGAGCTAGGACCTAGGGGCCTTAGATGTGTCATGCCTGGTGGCTAGCACGGTGCCTACCAATGCCATCCATGAGGGAGGTATCATTAAAAAAAACCCATCGTGTGGCGGAGCTTTAAAAAATTGTCACTAGACATTTTTTTAATCCATTATAGTATCGAGGTCGGGTGGGTCAGGCATTTGCTAATTGGATCGCATCTACTTATTGGTAACTTGTAATCTATAAGGCATAAATGGTTTGTGCCTTGCTGGTTGGTGGACCATGCCAATAGGCCAAGAATGTAGGTCATGCCTAGTTTGGCATGAGGCAAGGCTACCTCTGGCCTAGCACGACCTGAGTCATGCCTCAGGCCAGCCTGACCCAAGTCCAGGCATAATTCTAGACCTTGCCATGCCATGCTAGGCACTTGACCCTGGTATGTAGTTCGTGCCTCGTGTCGTGCCCATGCCATCTGGCCCACTTGACACCTCTAATACACTAATATATAATTTCTAATCCTTTTTTCTACTTAATTATATGTTTTACTGGTATCCACTATTTTTGTCTAGGGTTCGATTGATATCTACTAACCAAGCTTAGAGTAAAATAGATATCAGGACTGGTGCAATGTATTATATAGATTAGACTTTCTATTATATATGCATAAGAAACTACTATCATTTTCTCTAACTTATTGGGTATTTTAGTACACTGATATTTTGAAAGAGTAATTTCTTTCTTAAAAGGATGAAAAAACTTTTCTTGAAATCTTGTCTGATAAAATGAGTCAATATCTAATTGATATAAATACTTTGAAATTAGCCCAATATTATTCACTTGCCCTCATGCAAAAGCTTAATCCCAAGAGTATGAATAGCTTCTCCTAAGTGTATCATATCGAATTGACCAGAAAACTAGACCTTAAATAATGACAACAATCTCACATCATTAATAATAAGTAATATATCATCAAAGTACAATACTAAGAACACCACAATGCTACCAATTTGTTTCATATACATATAATACTCATCTTGACATTAATCAAATTCATAAGACGTAATGACTTGATCAAAATAAGTATTTTGAGATCTAGATATTTATTTTATTCCATAAATGGACTTATTTAATTTACACAAAATGTGCTCTTGGTCATTTCTATAAAACCATCAAGCTACATCATATAGATATTCTTAAATGTATCCATTCAAAAATATAGCATTTATGGAAATCTACTAAATTTCATAGTCATAATGAATTATAATGAGGAAGCGAATCTAGATTAACTTTAGCATGTATAATAGCAAAAAGGTTTCCTTAAAATTGATTCCCTCTTTCTGAGTAAAACCTTTTACAACAAGCCTAGCCTTATAAGTTTTATTGCTACCCCATATTCCTCTTTTTTTTCTTATTGATCCACCTGCACTTAATGAGTTTTATCCCTTCAGGAAGTTCCACAAGATCCTAGACATGAATGGAGAGCATGGACTATATCTCTAATTTCTTAGCATTTAGCTAATGTTATGCATCTTTACCTTTAAGTATATAATCATAGCTTTGGTTGATTAATTATTTCACCTCATCATGAATTATTTCATAAGACTCTCCAAAGATTATATATCATCATGGTTGATGAATAACCCTTCTACTACAATGAGATGCTTCTCTTAATTGTATACTTTTAGTTACATGATGCATATATACTGATCCTTATGAACCATTGTGATAATTATCTTTTGGCTATGCAACTAGCATATCAATAATAGGTTCATGAAGTTTAATATCAACATTATTGTTAATAATTATCTCATTACAATGAGACAATTAAGCATCTGAAATGTTACCTTATGATATTTTTTCTTGTATTATTAGTATTAAAGGAGTTTTAATTACATTATCTCCTCTTGATACTTTTATAACAATCCTAATTCTAATTATTTGGACTATAAAACAAACCACCTTTAGTTTCCCTATGGTATCTCATGAAGAAACAAGCTTTTGTTCTTGGTTCTAACTTATGTATTTTCCCCTATAACACGTGCTGAGAAATCTCACAAATAAATATGTTTTAGACTATACTTACATCTAATCCATAATTTAGTTGGAGTAGCAAGTACAAACTTAGATGGAACCAAGTACAAAATATAATCTACTATTTCTAATAAATATCCATATAATAAATTAGGCATATCTAAATAACTCATCATCAATCTTACCATGTCCATAAGAATATTATTCTTTCTTGCAGTCACACAATTATATTGCAGAATGCCATATGCATACAACTAGGATGTAATGCCTTGATTTAACAAGTAGTCCCTAAACTACATGAAGATATACTCATCACCATAATTAGATCATAGTATCTTGAGATATTTATTCTAATCTTTCTCTATTACTATCCTATACTCTCGGACTTTCTTAAAGATATCATCAATAAATGTACTTATATCTTGATTAATCATAAATAAGTATGATGAAGTACTCAAGGCTACCTTTTTCTTGCATATCCATGGGTCCACATAAATTAGAATGAACCGACTCTAGTTACTTTTTAGCTCTATAGCCCATAGTCACAAAAGGGTTCTTTTACATCTTTTCTTCTAAGTATGATTCGCATGCTAGAAGTATTTTCACCTTCAATGAACCCAAAGGTTCATATTTAATCAGTCTCAAATTTATTTTAGATTTATATGACCTAAGAAAAAGTGTCAAAGATAGGTCTAGTTAATATTATAAGGATATATTCTTTTATATGATAAGATATTGATATTATTTGACTCATACCATTGTAGTGGAGTAGAGACAACATTAATAATATAAAGGTTATCTTTTAAAGTACCGGAATATATAAATTTATTATTCAAGTAAATTGTGACAAAATCATTGAATAAAAAAGAAAATCCATCATTAAGTAAGCATCTCTCTAAGTAAGCATCTCCCACTATAACAGTTGCTTCCTTTATAGTATTTCTCATGTGAAGATTAATCACACCATCATTTAGTTATTTGTTTTCCTAGAACTACTGTAAAGAATTACAAATATGATTAGTAGTGCTCGTATCTACATACTAGGAATTCGTAGATACCACCATTAAATATGTTTCAACTATTAGTAATTAAGATCTACCTTGATTATCCATCTTATTGAGACCAACCAAATGGCAGACTCTACTTCTTCTAGTATATTGACTACTTGCAATTAAAATATTTTCCCTTCAACTTTTTCCCTCCAACTTGTGACTTAGGAGCTATCTATTGAACATGAGCATGTTTCTCAAATTTATTTTTCTTCTTAACTTTGGTTTAGAAGAAGTCTTTTCAGTCATAAATACTCTAGATGGTTTTCTAATAATACTTTTAGTCAATAGTAATTATTTATGCAATTATGCCAATATACAATCAAGTTTATTCATGTTATAGTTTAGGTAAAAATCAACTAAGTCTTGCAGCGACTAGAGAATAATATCAATCTAAAATATACATTGATCTCAGCTCTAAGGATCTCTATTTCATTAAGGAGACTAATCATCTTTAGAATATGATCCCTTACTAGAATATTTTTGGCCATAGTAGTATTCCTTAGATCGCTCATAGCTTTTTTATCTAGTAGAATGAGTATGATTCCCAAATATTTCTTTTAGATTAGATATCATATCATAAGTAGTGATCATGAACTGATATTGATGTTGAAGAAAACTTGAAATAGAAGCCAAAATATAATACCTTGATATCTCAACATCCCTTACCCATTTCTCATAATACTTGGCTTCCTCATTGGTTGCCCCTTCATGAGGTTTATCAATACATATATTTGTGAGTATAAATTTATAGTTCTCAATAACCATGACAATGTCAAAGTTTCATTTCTAATCTATATAATTAGCCCCATTGAGTTTATTCTTTTTGAGAATAGTGATGAGTAGGTTGAAATTTGAAAGATATTTTCTTTAAAATACCAAAAAAATTATAATGAGTTTATTAGATTGAATTCTATCACAAGAATTAGCTCACTCAACTAATTCTTGAATGAATTTATCAATAATCTGATACTCCATGAATAGCATGTCTCAATGGGAGGACATTTACAATTCATTACTTATTTAGAAAGATCAATTTCTATTAATATTGATATCTAGGCAATGGGTCATGTTAAACAAGGTTAAACTAACAACTTAACTTTGGCCTACAAATAATAGTAGTAACTCAGATAGAGAGGAACTATTATTCATAGAAAAGTATAAACCATGACCTAATTTTAAACTAATTGATCCTTAAATGAATCCTTGAGATGGAGAAGTCATTCTTTTAAATAATCCATATAATTACCTTATAGTAGTTTGTGCTAAGCATTCCTACAAGTAGTTAGTCTGATAGAGAGAAGGCACCAAGACCAACATACTAACTAACTTACACAATCTTCAAACTATTGATGGAGATAATAAGATTCATTCTTGATGAACACCCTCACTGACTTAAATATTTTAAAATTAAGGATTTTTTTTTGTAATACTATGAGTTTTTTAAATGTGTATATACGAAGGCTATGTGAATTGATTATTTTTAGCTCAAAACTATCATACAAGTTATTATACTTATATACATGTTGTGATATTCATAAATCAAACCAATCCATCACATCCATCACAATCTAATTTTTTTTATTATAGTTTCAGGGACAGCAACCCCAAAAATTAAAAAAAAAGGTTTCTATTGAGTTCTCCTGTAGGCACCACTACAAGCTCCATGATGGATAACCATCGACCATCGTGAGTTCCTCCACAGCTATGTTCAACCCCCGTAAGCTCCACCATGGATAGCTCACCACCACAAGCTCCTCTATGGCTATGTCCAACCATCATAAGCTCCACCATAGGTGGTTCACCACTACAAACTCCTCCATAACTATGTTCGGCCATCGCGAAATCCTCCATGGGGACTACAAGATCCACCAAGGATGGCTCACCATCACAAGTTCCTCCATAGCTACATCCAGCCCCTACGATCTCCTCCATGGATGGCTAACCACATGTTCATTACAGAATGCTTAAAGTTAAATGATATTGCATTTCTATGTGATTAAACAATCAAACAATAAAATACAAAATTACAACCCAAAAAACTACAAACTTAACTAAATCCATATACACGTTTTGGTTCATTCAAATGCATAAGAAAAAACAAAAAAAAAAGTGTGGATTAGGCATCAATTAACATAGGTTAAAATGCCTCTGGTAATATAGAGGTATCAACCAGGCCGGGCCGGGTTTCGCGATGAGAATCCTTCTTGCAGTGAAGTAAGTAACGATGGATCTCTATGCCTTGAGGTGTGGATTGATTCTCGTAAAGTCATGAAGTTCAGTATCCGTATTATAATACCGAGTGCCAGAAGGCAGATGAGTTAATCGTAGCCTAATTGGAAAACAAAAATTTTAATTGTAGCCATTGGATCTCGCCTCCAACGGCCCTCATGATTCTGCCCCCTAAAAAATTAAAAAAAATCAAAAAAAATCAAACTTTTTAAAAATAAATATTTTTTTAATCTATAAATTCCACCCCCCCCCCCCCCTCTCTTATGTTTTTCACAAACTTTTTTTCTCTCAAATCTCACATTTTCTCTCTCAAAAATCTTACTCCTATCTCTCGGGACTCAAGAAGTCAAGATTTCGTCATTTGGCTTGGCTTTTCGGGAATCTCAACTTGGGTTTTGAATATTGAACTAGACTGTGTTGCACCGTGCATATGATCGACCTCACTGCTTTACCGGGTAATTTATTTTAAGTTTTTTTTACTTTATCTCTCTCTCTCTCTCTCTAGTCTCTCTCTCTCTCTAGACCTAAAATAGATAAATTTAAAATTTATCATCTAGTCTCTAAATAAGTGTCATGATTAACAAAAATCCTAAAAATGATAAAATACTAATGAAACATATTTAAATTTAGAAAATGAAAATATTACACAAAGGTCTAATGCTGCTGAAACTTTGGTTTCTCTAGTCGTCTCAACCCAAACTTCTAAAAAACAAAAAACTAAGAGGACTTCTATAGTTTGGACTCATTTTAATATAATAAAACAAAAAATGTTAGAGGTGAGGAAGAAGAAATGACACCTTACAAATATTGTATGAGACTTTTAACATGTAAGAGTTCGTTTGGGACTGGGCACCTTAAGAGACATGCCGAATTATGCACCAAAAAACATAGTACATTAGATCCTAGGAAAACTAAACTTGGCACTGTATTTTTTTAGACTGGATCGAGTTCAGTCTCAAAGTTTACTCCCTACATATACTCCAGCGAGTTGGGTAGGGACGGCATGACCAGACTTATCACATTGATGGGTCTTCCGATCAGATTTTTGGAAGATCGAAGGGTAGTACGCATAATACAGACATATTTTCAGCCTGCTTATCATAGGATTCATAGGTCCACATCTAGGAATGACATACTAAAATTATATAAGTTAGAAAAACAAAAAATAATTAATGAATTTATGACACATAGTGGAGTGGTGTCCGTGACGTCTGATATCTGGATAAGTCATGATGAATCATTTTATGCATGTCTCACCAGCCACTATGTAGATTCTAAATGGACAATGAATAAAAAAAATTTTAGGATTCTCTGAGATTCTTCATCCTCAGGATAGCCCGGCCATTTTTGAGTGTATGAAGAAAATCTTTAGGGAATATAAAATTCAAAATAAAATTTTTAGTATCACATTCGATAACGTATCTAATAATGGAGTAGTGATTAACATGTTTATTAGGAATATTAGAGATGCACCATTAGGAGAGATTTTTCATGTCAGATGCATGTGTCACGTGATTAACCTGATTATTCAAGCGGCTACGAAGGTGTGTTCCCCCGCATTGGATAATATACGTAATGTACTAAAATATCTTCGGACTCCTCACAGACAACAAGAGTTTGGTAGTCTCTATTTGTCTGTGAATCTTAAGAAGAAGAAATTCCAATCGGATGTGAGACATCATTGGAATTACACGTACCTAATGTTGGAATCATGTGTTGGATACGAACACGTGATATCCGACTACGTCAATAGTAAGAGTGATGAACTTATTATTGACGACACTGATTGGGCTTCGGGAATTTCATTTATGAAATTCCTGAATATTTTTTATGATACGACGAACATGTGTTCGTCGGTTTATACGCCCACGACTTGCATTGCACTCACGTGCATAAGCAACATTAGTAGCATATTTAGGAAGTATCGAGCTGACCCGACACTTAGCCATATGGTTGCAGAGATGGAAACCAAGTACTTTAAGTACTGGTCCACCGTTCCATATCTTTATTGCCTCGCTGCATGCATGGACCCTATGGTTAAGGTGGAAAGGGTAGAAAACATCCTAACTTACATTTCCTCGTGCATGAACCTGGAAGAACCACCTGAAGGGTTCATTCACGAGAATGACTGACCTGTTCAAATACTACGATACTAGGTATGGTGGTGGTGGTAATGAGACTGTGATTACGGACATGGATACCTTATTTGGAGATGATAATTTTTCCATTCAGCTAGCGAGGGGGAAATGTAGGGGTGGACCATCACATAGGAGCGAGCTTTCTCGGTACTTAGATGTCGATTACTGCTCAATCCTATCATATTCTGATACTAAGAATCTTGATATATAACAGTGGTGGAAATCATATGAGTCCACCTTTACCGTGCTATCTAGGATGGCACGGGATCTACTGACTCCTCTGGTATCAAGCGTAGCATCGGAGTCTGTTTTTTCTATTGCAGTGAACGTGATTTCAAATAGGTAATCAAGATTATGTCCAGATATTGTTGAGGTCTTGGCTTGTTTGAAGGATTGGGAAGATTCGAGGTTTAGCATCCATGATCGTGCTGGAGTTGGGACTGAGATAGGGATTACAGCCGCATCCACTACGAAAGCGGAGGAGTTGATTACTGATGATGATCCATATGATACTGATCTTGATGCTGCGGTTGATGATGCTCATGATATGCCGATTGATAATTGATGATGATCTACTATTTTTTGATTTTGATGTTTTGTTTTTTATTGATCGTACGTTTTATTTATACGTTACGTTGAAACTTTAATTTGTTTGGTTCGGACCTTCGGTATCCAATGGTTGATTGATCATTTTTCATTTGGTTTGCTTATGTTTTTTTACTTTTTAATTTTTTTTAACAAAATTTATTGATTTATTTTTTTTTTGTTTTATTTTTTCATTTAAAAATTTATAACTCTTTTATTTAATTCTAATAAATTATAAACTAATTTTATTTTACATTATAAAAAAAATTTGAACTTTGTAAATTTAATAAATTTATTATATAATACATTATCTATAACTTTATATATGATTTAATATTTTATATAATTAAACTAAAATTTAAAACTATAAAATAAAAAAAAAATTTACCTAGCCCGTACGGCCATGTTAGGCCCGACCGGGCCTGGCCAGGCACGACAAGGCCCGTCGTGCCAGCGGGCCGTGTCGGGCTTGGCTTTTATAAACCATGCAAGGCCAGGCACGACACTGTACAATAACCGTGTCGTGCTTGGCCTGGCACGAAAGCACGGTCGTGCTCTAAAAAAATAGGTCGGACCAGGCCGGCACGGCCCGTTTGACACCTCTATATTAATATAAAGGATATTTACCTATACCTACACATATTAAAACATGATAATTCCATACGTTATATGCTAAATTCCCTCTAATACCATGTGTTAGAGCATTTGGATTTAGATGTATCACATATAAAAAATTCACTTTCATTTAAATTTATGTCCGTACATGAAGATGAGAAAAATTTATTCAAAGGCATACCTTAAATGGAGTGACCGAGAGCTTCTCTCATATCTCTTCCCAACAATTCCACGAGGAAGAAAATGATGTTATAGTGGAGTCATGTCATCATGCCATCAATATATAATTAAAATAAAATAAAAAATGCATGACCTATCACATCAATTCTTTAATATTATTTAAGAATTTTACTTTTGTTTTTCTGTTAATTTCAAATAATAATGTCAATGATTATATTTATTTATTTTATATGTAAAAATATAATCAAAATTAATTTAATATAAATCAATTAATTTGAATAAATAATAAAATCATATAATTCAATTCTAATTAAATTAATTATTCTAATTATATATACAAATATACTCTTAACAAATAAAGAAAATATTTGAAATGTTTTTTTATGGAACTGAATAAGGTTATAGAAGAGATCCTGGCCTAAATAAGATCGTAGGCTCCCAATATAAACTATATTATAACATAATTTAGATTAATTATAATTCATACTACTATAGAATTATAATTTTACTCTCATTTATTCATAATAACTTATGTCTTTTGTTATATAATACTTACTAAACTATTCATGTTAAGATTATAAATGCTCATTGATTGAATTAAATTACTGATAATCTAATCTATTCAATCTCTAATTATTTTCTCGAGACTTTCCACTTAACTTATTTGAAATGTTAGATCAAAATTTATCTGTAAGGTTTAACAATATCAAAACTTATAAGCTTCCTCAAGGGGACATCATCAATCCTAATAATAAGACAAATTTCATCAACAACCAATATTCACCATTAATTTGACAATTATTTAATTCATAAAGTTCATACATTTATTTTTAGATCTCATTTTTTATGAATCAAAATAATTATTAACAAGTGCATATGAATATTAATTACTTCAAAAATAAAAGTAACAGTGTTTATAAAAATAACATGTATTTTATTTTACATATCAATTCAAAATAATCATATTCCCATTCAATACACACAAGTATATTAGTACTAAAATTAGAACTTCACTATTCTTCATAGCCAAGATAAACCTACTAAAATCTTATGCTACAATCTTACTTATAAATTGTCCAATTCTAGTTAGGATGTGAATACAAAACTTATATTCCACTAGAATTAATGATTTAATCTTCCGTGCATAAGTCAAACTTTATACACTAATTCATCTACTATAAATAATAAGGGACACATACATTTTCATAAATTCTGTTCACCGCAAATTCATTCATTAAAACAAGATAATAGTTTAAACCAATCAAAACATAAATAACCAAAATTAAATTTTAGTATAAAATAATTTCAATAGTTACTTGTACAAAAAAGGAGTTAAATCTTTTGATAAAAAATATTGGGAAATGAGATTATTCCCAAATCATCACCATCACAAACACCCACTTATACAAGTGGTACCAGATTTATGAGAATTGCCCCAACTCACACAAATAATCTTTGAAATTTGTTTGAATTTTGAACACATTTCTTTAGGTATTAAATTAGATGCTTCGAGTATAATTGATTATTAAATTATTATTATTATTATTATTATTATTATTATTATTATTATTATTATTATATATCATTGTTTAATAATTTTGGGTGTTTTCAAGAAGCTTTATGTCATAAGTTGTGTTTTATATTTCAACATTTTATTTTTCTAAACATGTTTCTCCACAAAAACTAATTAATTTTAATAACTCCCTACCAATTTTCATGATGGCTAGTTATTTCTTCATTAATAAGTTTCAACATTTTTTTGCATCCTTATATTCTTGCATTATAATTAGTGTGAATGTGATGACATATGTAAAATGTTTTAAATAACAATTTTTTTATGGTTATATTGTTTTCTAGTGCTAATGTAAATTATTAAAATGCTAATATTTAAAGATATAGATACATTGATCACTTCAAGAGAACCAAACTTTTCTTGAATGTGAGATTGTAACTTCTAAAATGAATTTTAGAACTAATTAGTGTCTTGGACTTCAAGGATACCTTAAACTCATTTCTTACTACTTTTTCAACTTGTTTGATAGTGATATCAATGTAGGCTAGAACATTAGTTATAGGTATTCAATACTTGGTAACTTTTTTTACATCAACAATTGCATCAAGAAAGCAATTTGAAATGCTTCAAAAGAATCATTATTTAACCCATCGAATTTAAAATTAACTTGTGAGATACATAATGAAATAAAGATGATAAATTTCAGAACAAATCAATTTATTTATTTTTTTTGCTTTCAGATGTTAGGAATTTCAACTGAATAGAATTAGAATTATATATATTTATGGATATATATATATATATGTGTGTGAGTGTGTGTGTGTGTTTATGTTTAACTATGTTTGTGTTTGTGTTTGTGTTTGTGTTTGTGTTTGTGTTTGTGTTTGTGTTTGTGTTTGTGTTTGTGTTTGTGTTTGTGTTTGTGTTTGTGTTTGTGTTTGTGTTTCTGTTTCTGTTTGTGTTTATGTTTATGTTTATGTTTATAATTTTGAGTTTAGAGTATCATATTATGCACATAATATACCATAGCATAACTTTTCCTTCAAACCCCACTAGGCATTTTTAATGAAATTTGAAGTAATAAAATGATATGATACATTATTCTCATTTGTAGTTTAAACTCAAAATTTATTACTACATATCTTTAATACTCAATAATATTTTCAAGATATACTTGGCAATAATGTATCAAATATATTTATTTCTTTAGACTGAATAATATTGACTCTTCTAGATGACTAGATCCTATAATTAAGTTTGTAATTTTTTATATCATTCTCACATTTGTCTCAAATTATATTAGTTTTTGAAAAATATTTTCTTTTAAAATTAGGGTCATTTTGAAAAATGACCCTTTTAAAACCCAATTTTGGAAAAATGACCTTACATCATGAAAAGGGGGTCATTTATTTATTTAAAAAAACCTCATTATTTTTTTTGCAAGAAGAATTGTTTTGTTATAAACTTAGCAATAGTTATTTTTCATTTATAAAGAATTTAACTGGCATTAAATTGGATAAAATATCCAAAATTTTGTTTCATCATAGTAGCTACCAAAAATAAATCAGTCAATGACCATGAATTCAATTTGAATAAATTATGTGTGTGGTGGGGGAGGGGTGAGTCATATTTCTTGTAACAAAAATAATCATGACATTCAAATTGAATAAATTGTCTAATATAAATATAAAAGCATATCATGATGTTTTTTACAAACATACATGTATATATAAACACATTTTTATTATCACTATGTTTTTTTTGAAATAATATAGTTTAACTCCAATTTATATAGTATTATAAAATAAAAATATACAATTATAATCAGGTTAGCTATCAAATATATATATATATATATACACATACACACACACACACACACATATATATATATATAGCAATAGAGAGAGAGAGAGAGAGAGAGAGAGAGAGATGGAGACTAAAAGACATGTCACATGCATATTTTTTTCATTAGTTCTAGCAAACCTTTCTGATTATTGTGTTTAAGAGTTGGTAACTCAGGTGGAGTAATATTTGACCTACATTATTTCCAACAACCATTTTCAGGTTGCTCATCCCAGCCAAATGGGTCAAAAAAACATAGTTTGATGCGGAAAAATATGCATATATATATATATATATATATATATTAGGGATTGAAGTGACCTACCATGCTTTCATATATGTTTGTTTTTTGATTCACTCGTACAATAATGATTGAATGGGTTGTTAAACTCCTTCCACCCACATATACATATATTTTAACATGGTATTATTATCATCAGGGGACCAAGGTGAGATCAATTGGACTACTCATGTTGTGGGTACCCTTATATAAAACACACATATGTATATATTGCAGCTAACTATTAATTTTCTATTTCTTCTCCATATATTCCAGACTTCCACCTCTCCTAAACTTGAAGTTGTTAATCTTTGATTTTAATAGTGTAATTTTTTGATAAAAAATAAATTGATATTTGCATATAAGAATGAAATGACAAATATTGCTTCATTGATTGAGAAAGCAGAAACTATTACTAATGACATTTGGGAAATAACAATAATTGACTTTTATCTCATGAGGTACTTTGGTTGGTAGTGTTGTCGTGCATGAGATTTGTTCAAGCCAAAATTTAAAGAAGAAAAAAGGCAAATGAAAATTATGGTAAATACAAATAGTATATTAAAATATAATTGGTTGTATGTCTAGGATAGTAGTTCATGGGAAAACTACACTTAAAAATATGGAATTCATGATGTAACAAAGAAAAAACAATTAAATATTAACATAGATAAGACCATTATTATATATATATTTTTTCAAGATCCATTTATCGCTAGAAAATTATTATGCTAGTCTAGTTAATACCAACAAATAATTTATCTAAGTTTTAGAAAGCCATCTCTTTTGAGGGTCATACCGGATCGCAATTTCTTCGACATAAAAATATTTATGGGAATATAATTAAAAGCGATACAATAAAATTGTATATTAAATATGATTAGATGCATGAGAATCTTTTTTTTTTTTTACTATGGTGATGTTATCTATTGAAATAAATAATTCCAAAAATTCATTAGTTTTCAACCAACTGATTTTGAATATAACAATGAAAATATTTTGAAACTATCATTATTATCTTTCATGAAAATTACATTAGCACTAACATTATGTTACTAGAGCAATATCAATAATATTTTTAAGAATAAAACTTACGTTATCAATATTATGACGTTAGCAATATTATCACATTATCTATAGTTAACATTATTATTTATATTCTTATATGGTATTAGGACAATATATTTAGGGTGTCATTCGAATTAAAAAAAATGACTAGTGTTTAACATTACTATTTATCAACACTAATAAATGGTCATGTTCATTAGTTGTATTTTTGATTCTTTTATGATGAGTCATGAGTATATGATGACAGATATAAATCATTGTCTTTATTTCAGGAAGTTTAAAATTGGTAACTTCATTATTCTTTTACTTTATGTTGAATATATGTTAACAGCGAAGAATGATTCAAAATTAATTTGCAAGTTGAAAGAAAAGTTGTTCAAGTTTTTTGACATGAAATACTTAGGCTTGCAAAACAAATGTTAGGTATGCGAATTACTCAAGATAGACTAGCATAGAAGTTATGGTTGTCACAAAAAAAGTATGTTAAACACATGCTTGAAAGATTCAATATGAAAGATGCTAAGTCAGTTAGCACACCTCTAGTCAATCACTTTAAGCTTAGTTGGCGCTTATGCCCTACTACAACGGATGAAAAAAAAAGACCTCTATTCCTTACTCATCGGCAGTAGGGAGTCTTATGTGTTGTATGAGTTGTACAAGTCCTGATATTCCACATGTTATTAGTACAGTGAGTAGATTTCCCTCAAATCCAGGAAAGAAACACTGTGATGCTATGAAATGGATTTTCAAATATTTGAGGAATACTTCAAAATTGTGTTTGAGTTTTAGGAGTTCAAAACCAGTGTTAAAAGATTTTACAAATGCTGACATGGCAGGTGACCTATATAGCAGAAAGTTGACTTCTAGTTTTTTATTCACTTTTATTGGGGGAGCTGTTTATTGGTAGTCTACGTTACAGAAGTGTATCGCTTTATCTATTACTGAGATAGAATATATAGCAGCAACTGAAGCAGCAAAAGAGATATTATGGATGAAGAGATTTGTCCAAGGGCTGGGTTTGATGCAAGATGAGTATGGCGTGTTTCGTAATAGTCAGAGTGCTATGAACTTGAGCAAAAATATTTCGTATCATTTCTATGCAAGGCACATTGATGTGAGATATCAATTATTTACGAAATGTCATTGGAAAAAACCTTATGAAGCTTAACAAAATTCACACCGATTTTATTCAATCTGATATGATGACAAAAGATATTATCAGAGAGAAGCTGAAGTTTTATGCCGGATCAGCCAACATGGACTCTAACTTAGATGGTAGAGTGTACTCTCCCCTTATGTTGGGCTAGAGGGAAAGATTGTAATCTGGGTCCAACCCAAATTTTTAACGGTCCACTTTCTTTCTTAAGCCCATAAGGTTTTACTATTTAAAAAAACCTGAGGAGGCACCTGTGTGTACAGTTGAATGTGTCCTCATGCATTAAAACCATTTCTTGGCATTTCTCTTGGTGATTAGTATCTTCAATTTCGTGACTTAATATTTATTATTTAAATTCTCTATTTTTCTATCTTCTACTTTGCCTGGCTCAGAGATTAGCATCTGTGTCCTCGTGCTTTTTTAATATATCCTGCTCTTGAATTCTAAGTTTAGATATTTCTCAAATATTTGTGAGTGAAGAAGTGAGAGGTGACCAAATTCGTATGCGGTTAAATCAACATGTCAATGTCATGCCCACGAGCCCGTAATCCATGACCCACCAAGTACCAGGGAACTATGTCAATGCTCAAGGTTCATCTGCCAAAGCAAGAATGTTGCACAGTGACAAACATGATTTGATCATTCTTGATTTGGACCATGGTCCACGTGCCTAGCACATATCATGTCCATGTCATGCAAAAGATGAAAAACAATTTGTGCATCCCGATCCAAGACAAGACATGATCCCCAAAAAGGAGGGCCCAAGACTATGGCATAGGCATAGCCCACCAATGTGATTAATGTAGGCCAGCATGGAGCAAATGAACAAGGCATAGTGAACTTTAAATGGCTACAAATGTGCCACTCATATCTGCGACACGACCCGACATGATGACCTTCATCGGCTGAATTTGGCTTGGTCTCGTGACACATCAAGTCCTGCACTCCTGCTTGGGTCAAGGATCATAGGTGCACATGTAGCATTGTGCACCTATGACCCAACCCGACACAGAATCATTTTATATTTAGAAAAACCATTGCACCGGTTGGACAGAATCAAATAGTTAGACTATGTCTAATTGTCAAAATTAAATAAAACATTTTTTCAAATATTTTTCTACTACTATTCTCTTATCTAATCGTCCAAAAATTTTGTATGTTATATTTGAAATTTGATTTCTAATGTTTCATATTTTCATTAATTTGCAGGTAACGTAATAGCAAAAATTATGTATAAAACATGAAAGTTGTGTCACTAAGTGGACTATATTATTCATCGAGGTTATGTTTTTTTTTATCTTTTTTTTTATTATTTTTTTTATTATTTTTTTATTATTTTTTTTATTATTTTTTTTATTATTTTTTTTATTATTTTTTTTATTATTTTTTTATTATTTTTTTTATTATTTTTTTATTATTTTTTTTATTATTTTTTTTATTATTTTTTTTATTATTTTTTTTATTATTTTTTTTATTATTTTTTTTATTATTTTTTTTATTACTTCTAGTTCTAGTCTTCAATCTAAAATTATAATTTACAGTAGTGTTAGTAAATTTAATTTGTGGTAATATTTAGCATGAATCATAATAAAGTTTATGATAATAAATTTTATATTTTAAATGATTTTAATTTAGATATTACAACCCCACCAAGTTTAGCTCAAGGTCTCCTCATGCAAGAAAAATTAGACTTAATATATACAAACTTATGTTGTGTAAATTTACTTTAATATGCTAAAAAGAAAAATATTATAAGAGTAGAAAAGGTTCAATACAATATAAATATTGTAAATAAATATATAACTAAAAAATGAGTAATATAATAAAACATTATAGAAGATAGGTTAAACAATATATCAAAAAACATGAAGCGTGATGTCGGAAGGATGTCTTGTTTAGTTTCATTAAAATTAGATTTATTTTAAGTTCAATGACCACATTCATATAAGTATGAATTTCAAAGATAATGAATAGCTAAATTAATTCTTATTATGAGCTTTTGATTGAAATTGATAGAATATTATATATTTGTATATTTTATGTAAATGTATATTCACCTCACTTATTAATTATTATATTATTCATATATAAGTTACAATCATAAAATAATATTACCAAAAATAATAATTATTTAACATAAAAATTATAATGGTGTTGTATAAATAATCTCTATGTAAGAACTACTAAAAGTAGGATGTCATTCACACTAGCCACTAAATAAAACAATTTAATTGTTATCATATATTTCATCTTCATAAAGCTATGTAAGTCATATTATTAATTTAACAATAAAACCCAAATTAAATTAATTTTGCCCGTATCACAAACTATTTGAATTTCTATACAATTTATTAATATATCCAATGAATTATAAGTTAGTAAAATCTTATGAAATTAAACATGATTAATATTAAAATATTATGTTAGCTACAAAAAATATTTTATCAAAATTTATGAATAATAAAATCAATTGTCTTAATAACTAAATATGTTTTTGAATTAGATTTTTTATGTTTAAAATTTTTGAAGATGTTTTACAATAGGACGAACAAGTATTTTTATGTATACATTCTCACATCTTACATATTACTAAGATAAGTATATAATATTTTTGTGAACTAGAAAAGAATATATAACATTTTTGTAAATATTATATCATTTTATTAGTTAGTATTTTATTTGGATCAACAAATTAATGAATAATAGATTTCATATAATTTTAGATTTCAGTCAATTGTATGAATAAACAACAAGAATTATAGAATAAAATCTATAAATAAATAAATAAGAAACAAACATTATAAAAATAAAAATGATATCATTCATTGGAAATTCTGACTCATCTCAATTTCAAAAAAAAAATGAATTCTGACTCAGCTCAAATAAAAATGAACAAACATTATAATTACTTAGGTATATACCTAAGTGATTAAAAAAATGAAAACTTACTTAGTTTGTGAGACTTTTATAAATCCATTTTCCTCTTTGTTTAAAAAGGCACATAATATTGTATAGCATTTGAGTCTACCATTTTTTGTTATACTATATACAATTACAAACATGATAACAAATATAAAGCCTACTATTCTTTGAATTTTAACGTCTAAAAGATTTAAAATACATATAAATGATATTTAAAATTCTAATAAATAAATTTCCCATAAATTTATGAAATTCAAGTGGTAAATGGCTAATAGAATAGATGAAATTCAATATTTTTCATGTTGCATTTTTTTTATTTTTGTTCATATTAAGTTATACACTTTATTTTTCAAAGATTTTTATTTTGTCAAATATTTTACAATTTAAATTAACTTTTATTTTTTTTCTCATTTTCATTATTGATTTATGATGTCCGTCTGGCCAAAAGCAGCCCAACTCGTGATTCATTGGCTCAAACAATCTAGCAATGCCCAGCCTTTGCCAAGCTCGGGACCCCCGCAAGCAGAGACATGGGATACCTGTCTCTACCTAAGTAGCAAGGCAAGCTGGCAAGCACGAGGCAGCTGATAAATGGCATGGGTAAGCGTGTCTTCCCATGGAGTGTGCCAGCTGCAAGATAGCCCCCTTTGACCCCAAAAAAAAAAGGGTCAGCCATTTCACTCCTCTAAGTCATACCGGTGCGTGAACCATGGCTAAGCTGAACTAGCATGGCATGGACCAGCATACGCATTCCAGCCTGCCCAGACCAATTCATGTTAGTGCACCCATGTTCCAATAGGCAGATCGGTGTGTTGGGCCAGGCCTCATATTTGAGGTGTTCCTAGCCTACAAGAAGGTACTTCCTAGCCTACAAAAAAAAAAAGTGGATTTCATTAAATATTATAAAGAAGCACACAAACTTTTACTGGTTTGCAAAGAAAAATTATATAAAATATCTCAACATTTATCAAAAAAAAAAAAAAAAAAAGGAACCAATTGTTTTAGTGATCACATCTCAGAACTCGTGGTCAAAGCCAGGTCACCCAAAATCACAAGATTTAATTAACATATGAGGCACAAAAATTAAATCTCATTATTGTCTTCCACAAAGGGATTGGAACATTAGCTGAAGTAGAACTTAGGCCACAAAAAATAAAATATCTTTGTTACAGTATGCGTAAAAACATCAAATCATCGAGAAAAGATCAGAAAACCTTTTATTTTAAGGTCTAATATTGTGCCATTTCCAATGAGCCACTACTAATTTTGATTTCATCAAAAAAAAAAAAACACTCAAAACAGTATCAGTATAATATAAACACCGAACACATTAAATAATATTGAGGAATGTTATTTTTATTATTATTTGGTACCATAAATGCTCATATTTTATAAGATAATTACTTACATTACACCTACTATTTTGATTATTTTTCTTGTATACATGAGATTTTTATGTAGACGAAAATAAAGCATTAGTGATAAACATCAAAATAGTGTTTACAATGGTGAGTAACCAAGTGAACATTGACGATGACCACCATTAGTGACAAGCAAGTCGATACTTGGTGAAACTTGAACAAACATTCATATACTCAATGAAATCTCAAAAAAGAATTAATTCTTAAACAATCAAAAATGCTTGATTACGTAATCACAGAAAATGGCAGTGAGAGAGGAGAATGAAATAAGATAAGCACTTGCTCCAGAAAATAAATTTTGATACCAGAATTACAAATATTTTTTTGATTTTTGTACCATATGCAGAAAAGGATTCAGGATTTAACGATTAAGAAGTGTTCCTTCAAACATGTTTTTGACAATTGAGATCATTTTTCAACTTGAGTATCGACTTCCTATATGTAACAGAATATGAATAGCCGCTATTAATTTATCTCAGGTATTATATTAATTTCACGAGCTTTTGCTGATATAAATATACTGTCGCAACAACTAGAAGAATAAATCATTTTCGAAATACACTATCATTATTCTCTGTTATTTTAATATGGGGGTAAGTAAAAATTATCTTGCCCACATTAGAAAATTATTTGGAGATTTCCAAACTTTTTCCTATATAAAGGAATTTTCTATTTCTTTGAAATTCATTCCCATGTATTTCAATTTCTCATTTTCTTTTTAATGTATTTTATTTCCTGATATAATTTATTATTTTACTTTTAAATTTTCTATATTTCAAATTATTATGAGTTTAGTTTTATTTTATAACAGTGATATCGGAGAGAAGTTAGTTAGTAATTTTTGTAGTTAGTACATTTTAGAAAAATTCTGTCAAAATAGCGATAAGAGCATCAAGGTTTGTAGTTTTTAAGAAGGTAATTACGCCCCTCCACTTACCTGGGAACTTTTTTTAGTATAATAACACAAATTATTATTATTATTCTCGGTTACTGTTCACTGTAAAAGAAAAACATGGCAGCAAAACTTGAAATAGAAAAATTCAATGGAAGTAATTTTTCATTGTGAAAAATAAAAATTAAGGCAATTTTGAGTAAGGATAATTACTTAGATGCAATTGAAAAAAGACTCACCGGAATTCCTGACGACAAGTGGAATAAGATTGATAGTAATGCAGTAGCTGACCTGCATTTGACACTTGCTGATGGAGTATTATCGAGTGTGGCAGAAAAGAATACGGCAAAAGAAATTTGAGATACTGTTACAAGATTATACGAAACAAAGTCACTTCACAACAAGATCTTCTTAAAAGGAAGACTGTACACTTTACGAATGATGGAATCTGTTACGGTAACTGATCATATCAACACTCTGAATATTTTATAATTACAACTTACTACATTAGGTCATAAGATAGAAGAAGTTGAACGTGCTGAAATTTTACTTCAGAGTTTACCTGATTCGTATGATCAACTCGTCATCAATCTAACGAATAGTAAATTGACTAATAGTTTAATTTTTAATAATATTGTCTCTGCCATCTTAGAAGAAGAAAATAGACGTAAAAACAAAGATGATAGATATGTAAATACACAACAAATAGATGCTTTGACGATGATACGAGAGATATCAACGGAGCGTGGCCCCAATGAGAGTCAGAATTATGGTAGATCAAAATCTCGAAGTAAGAAAAATATTAAATGTTATAACTGTGGTAAGAAATGACACTTAAAAAGAGATTGTTGGTTTAAAAAAAGAAATATAGATGATGAGTTATCTAAGACACAAGACAATGTTGCAATCATCAATGATGAAGATAGTATTTTGTATAGTGAGGTAACAATAATAGTTGAAAGTAAAAAACAATTTAGTGATGTATGATTGCTAGACTCAGGAGCATCGTGGCATATGACTTCTCGGAGAGATTGGTTTCAAAAATATGAACCAATCTCAGGTGAGTCAGTGCACATGGGTGATGATCATACTTTGAAAATTATTGGTGTGGGTACTATCAAAATTAAAATGTTTGATGGTATGATTCGTATCATTCAAGATGTACGACATGTGATTAACTTGAAAAAAAAATCTATTATCTTTGGGACAAATAAATAGTCTTGGATGCAAAACTCATATTGAAAATGAGATGATAAAAATTATGAGAAGTTCATTCGTGGTAATGAAGGGAGAAAAGATCACGACAAATTTATTCATACTTAAAGGAGAAACAGTACAGGAAGCAGATGCATGTGTTGCATCAATTACAAAGGAAGAAGAATCAACAATGATATGGCATCTTAAACTATATCACATGTCAGAACATGGTTTGAAGATTCTCTCTAATAAAAAGTTACTTCCGGGGCTCAAAATAGTAAATTTACCTTTTTGTGAGGATTGTGCTACTAGTAAGCAGAATAGATTGACATTTAAAAGATCAAATGTAAGAAATAAAAATACGCTAGACTTGATATATTCTGATGTATGTGAATCAGCTGAAATATCTTATGGAGGAGCAAAGTATTTTGTATCCTTCATTGATGATTATTCAAGGAGATGTTGGGTATATCCAATCAAGAAAAAGTCAGATATATTTTTAACTTTTAAAAAATTCAAAGCATGTGTGGAACTTGAATCTGGGAAAAGAATTAAGTATTTGCAGACAGATAATGAAAGTGAGTATACAGTTGATGAATTTCTTGTTTTTTGTAAGCAAGAAGGTATCAAACGACAGTTAACAGTCACATACACGCTATAACAAAATGGAGTAGCAAAACGGTTGAACAAAACTCTTACAGAAAGAATGAGAGCAATGTTAACAACTGCAAGACTACCCAAGTCTTTTTGGGCGGAAGCAGCAAAAACTACATACTATGTGATAAATCAATCGCCATCAACATCGATTGATTTGAAGACACCGATGGAGATGTGGACGGGCAAGCCAGTAGACTACTCTATTTTACATTATTTTGGATGTCCTGCATATGTGATGTACAACACTCAAGAAAGAGCAAAGCTGGATCCAAAATCCAAAAAATACATATTCTTAGGATATGCTGAAGGAGTAAAGGGGTATCGCCTGTGGGAACCCACTAATCACAAGATAATTATCAGCAAAGATATAATTTTTAAAGAAAAAATTAAAGATTATAACATATTTAAAGAAGTTTTAGAAACTACCAATGTTCATGTAAAAAATGATCAGATACAAGATGTTCCAAAGTCAATGGAGAAAGAATTAGAGCATGAAACACAAGAACAAGTCGTGTCTGAGGCTCAAGGAGTTAGTCGGCCAATTCGTAATAAAAGACCGCCAGCTTGGCACTCAGAATATTTTACGGAGAGCAACATTGCATATTGTCTCCTAATAGAAGATGGAGAACCATCAATATTTCAAGAAGCTTCAAATAATTCAGATACATCTCTGTGGATGACAACAATGGTGGAAGAAATTGAAGCTTTACACAAGAACAAGACTTAGAAGCTAGTACCGTTACTAATCGAAAAAAAAGCTATTGGCAACAAATAGGTTTACAAGATAAAGCGTGATAGCAATGATCAAGTAGAACGGTATCGTGCAAGATTAGTGATAAAGGGATATGCTCAGAAAAAAAATATTGACTTCAATAAAATTTTTTCTCCGATGGTTCGTCTTGCAACAATTAGAGTAGTAATAACTCTATGTGCTACACTTGATTTGCATTTGGAGCAGTTAGATGTTAAAACTACTTTTCTTCATGGAAAAATTGAAGAAGAAATTTATATGTTCCAGCCAGAAGGATTTATTGAAATTGATAAGGAGAACTTGATTTATAAGTTGAACAAATCTCTATATTATTTGAAACAAGCACCGAGATGTTGGTATAAGAGATTTGATTCCTTCATCATGAGCCTTGGATATAATAGACTCAGTTCAGACCATTGTACATACTATAAAAAGTTTGAAGAAAATGATTTCATTATTTTACTATTATATGTGGATGACATATTGGTAGCATGCCCAAACAAATATCGAATCCAAGAATTGAAGGCACAGTTGTTTAGAGAATTTGATATGAAAGACTTGGGACTAGCAAACAAGATTTTAGGGAGACAAATTTACCGAGATGGAAATAATAAAAAGATTTGGCTTTCTCAACAAAATTATTTAACAAAATCTTGCATCGCTTCAACATGCAAGATAGTAAGCCAATTTCTACCCCTCTTCCTGTTAATTTCAAATTATCTTCAAGTATGTGTTATAGCTCGGAAGAAGAGAGGATGAAGATGTCTCGAGTACCGTATGCATCAGCAGTGGGAAGTTTAATATTTACAATAATTTATACAAGACCATATATTGCACAAGCAGTGAAAGTGATTAGTCGCTTCATGGCAAATCCGGGCTTAGAACATTGGAGTACTGTGAAGAGGATTTTCAGATATCTGAAAGGAACCTCAAATATTACAATATGTTATGGAAGTTAAGATCTTATTGTCAGAGATTATGTTGATATAGACTATGCTGAAAATGTTGATAATAGCAAGTCTACAACAGGTTATGATTTTTCTTTTGCTGGAGGAGCTGTGAGTTGGGTTTCGAAATTACAGCCTATTGTATCTACTTCTACAACAGAAACAGAATATGTTGCAGCTACACAAGCCAGTAAAGAAACAATCTAGTTGCAAATACTGTTGGAAGAACTTGGATATAAACAAGATAAGGTTACTTTATTTTGTGATAGTCAAAGTGCTATACACTTAACAAGAAATCCAATATTTCACTCCAAAACAAAACACATCAGGATACAATATCATTTTGTATGAGAGAAAGTAGAAGGAAGAAGTGTGGATTTGCAAAAGATTGATACCGAAGAAAACATAGCGAATATTTTAACCAAACCGATCAGCAATGATAAGTTTGAATGGTGTAGAACTACATGTGGCTTAACAAGATTGGAAGCAAGTATTGACAAGCAAAGAAAATAATTTTCAAGTGAGAGAATGTTATTTTAATATGGGGGTAGGTGAAAATCACCTTGCCCACATTGAAAAATTGTTTGGAAATTTCCAAACTTTTTCCTATATAAAAGACTTTTCTATTTCTTTGAAATTTATTCATATGTATTTCAATTTCTCATTTTCTTTTGAATGTATTTTATTTCCTGATGTAATTTATTACTTTACTTTTAAATTTTCTATCTTTCAAATTATTGCGGGTTTAGTTTTATTTTATAACAGTCTCTTGTAGACAAATATTTTGTTATCAAAACTTGGATATTTGGCAAGCTAGAGTTGCCTTCCCAAACAACAATTCGTCAGAGTAGTCCCCAAGCCTCGACTACCAGTAATAGCCGACCAGTGATATATAATTTGCTTTGTTATGCATACAGCTGACGGGCTATTCAATTTAGTTGAGCGGTATTTGAGTAAATTTACTCTTATACCCTTAATGAATATTTATTAAAAACGTGCAACTGTAAAGTATTTTTTTTATTAATTTTTACTTCAATTATTATAGTCATATTTAAACTCTGTTTTTCTTTTGACCAGTGACTAAACATTTTTTGATAATTGATGCTTTGGTTTTCCTCTGCTGCGGGACTCTCTTCTTCTTCTATTCTACTCATTCTTTTCTGTGCTTTTCTATTCTTAAGAAATCATTATTTTAAAAAGGCTTTGTTGTTATTAAACAACATGCTTCTCAATCACATGGGACAACCATAAAAGAAACATCGGTAATTTTCAAAGTTCTCTCAAGTTTTGTGTCATCCCATTGCATTTAAAAAAAAAAAAAAGTCCCTAGATGCAAATGATCATACATGGACACGCCATGGGCGCCCATCCCCACAGAAATCATACACGAATGCCAGCCTAACCTCCAAAAATAAATATATCATTAGAATTCTCCTCAGAGATACTAAGAAGCATTTGGGACGACCATACACTACATTTTTTTGGATTCGGCCTTCTAGTATTAAACAAAAAATACAAGAAAAATAAATTTACATATTTTTTTTATTCTTCTAGAATATCATTAGATGATGGTGTAATTTTAAGGATGTTTCTCTAGCAAACAAGGTTGTTGACAAACTACATATCTCAATTTCTATTCTCAACAATGAATTACAGATGTTTATTTATTTGACCATTTTTACTTAATTCAGCCTCAATTTAATTACATATCTCAAATTAGGCTAACAAATTACAATTCATTACTCATCTTTATTTCTATTCTTAGAATAATAAATTTTTAGTTTCATTTAGAAAAAGTTATTATTAAATTTAATACAATAGTTACAAAGTTAAACAAAAGTTTCACATTGAACTTGTAAGATAAAAATTAGAACCTCATCCTTCCTCATTTTTACAAGCAATCAGAAGAATCCTAATAGTCACGTCAAGTCATAGTTTTCATTGTTTTCTCATATTTAATAATTTTACAAATCATTTTAGACAAGCACTTTGGTTCCAAGAAAGAAGAGTAATTTTATGCAATTTTAAAAATTAGTTTATGACTTTACAAAATTGTGACATGCAATGATTTGTGTTATTTTAATAGGGGTAGGTGAAAATCACCTTGCCCACATTGAAAAACTGTTTGAAGATTTCCAAACTTTTTCCTATATAAAGAACTTTTTTATTTCTTTGAAAATCATTGCCATGTATTCCAATTTCTCATTTTCTTTTGAATATATTTTATTTCCTAATGTAATTTAGTACTTTACTTTTGAATTTTTTATCTTTTAAATTATTACGGGTTTAATTTATTTTATAACAGTGATATCAGATGAGATTAGTTAGTAATTTTTGTAGTTAGTGCATTTTAGAAAAATTCTGTCAAAAGGGCGATAAAAGCCTCAAGGTTTGTGGTTTTTAAGAGGATAATTGCGCCCCTACACTTACCTGGGAATTTTTTTTAGGATAATAACACAAATTATTATTATTATTCTCAGTTACTGTTCACTGTAAAAGTGAAACATGGCAACGAAATTTAAAATAGAAAAATTCAATGGAAGTAATTTTTCATTGTGAAAAATAAAAATTAAGACAATTTTGAGAAAAGATAATTACTTAGATGCAATTGAAAAAAGGCTCACCAGAATTCTTGATAACAAGTAGAATGAGATAGATAATAATGCAGTAGCTGACCTGCATTTAGCACTTGCTGATGGAGTATTACCGAGTGTGACAGAAAAAAATACGATAAAAGAAATTTGGGATACTCTCACAAGATTGTACGAGACAAAGTCACTTCACAACAAGTTCTTAAAAAGATTTTACACTTTACAAATGATGAAATTTATTACGGTAACTGATCATATCAACACTCTGAATACTTTATTTTCACAACTTACTACGTTGGGTCATAAGATAGAAAAAGTTGAACATGCTGATATTTTACTTCAAAGTTTACCTGATTCGTATGATCAACTCATCATCAATCTAACGAACGGTGCATTGACCGATAGTTTAATTTTTAATAATATTACCTATGCTATCTTAGAAAAAGAAAATAGACATAAAAATAAAGAGGATAGATATGTAAATGCACAACAAATAGATGTTTTGATGATGATACAAGTAAGATCAGTGGAGCGTAACCCCGGTAGAAGTCAGAATTATGGTAGATCAAAATCTCTAAGTAAGAAAAATATTAAATGTTATAAATGTGATAAGAAATGACACTTAAAAAAAAATTGTTTAAGAAAAAATATAAATGATGAGTTATCTAAAACACAATAGAATGTTGCAAGCATCAATAATGAAGATAGTATTTTGTATAGTGAGATAACAACATTGGTTGAAAATAAAAAATAATTTAGTGATGTATGGTTGCTAGACTCAGGAGCATCATGACATATGACTTCTCGAAAAGATTGATTTCAAAAATATGAATCAATCTCAGGTGGGTCAATGCACATGAGTGATGATCATACTTTAAAAATTATTGGTATAAAATACTATCAAAATTAAAATATTTGATGGTATGATTCGTATCATTCAAGAAGTACAACATGTGATTGACTTGAAGAAAAATCTATTGTCTTTGGGACAAATAGATAGTCTTGGATACAAAACTCATATTAAAATGGGATAATAAAAATTATAAGAGATTCACACGTGGTAATGAAGGAAGAAAAGATCACGGCAAATTTATTCATGCTTAAAGGAGAAACAGTATAGGAAGCAGATGCATGTATTGCATCAATTACTAAGGAAGAAGAATCAACAATGATATAACATCTTAAACTGTCACATGTCAGAACAAGATTTGAAAATTCTCTCTAATAAAAAATTACTTTCAATGCTCAAAACAATAAATTTACCTTTTTATGAGCATTGTGTTACTAGTAAGCAGAATAGATTAGCATTTAAAAGATCAAATGTAAGATGTAAAAATAGGCTAGACTTGATATATTTTGTTGTATGGGAATCACCTGAAATATTTTATGGAGGAGCAAAGTATTTTGTATCCTTCATTGATGATTATTCAAGAAGATGTTAAGTATATCCAATCAAAAATATATCAAACAACAGTTCACAGTCACATAAACGCCACAGCAAAAAGGAGTAGCAGAACGGTTAAACAAAACTCTTGCAGAAATAATGAGAGCAATGTTAACGACTACAAGACTACCCAAGTCTTTTTGGGTGGAAGCAACAAAAATTGCATGCTATGTGATAAATCGATCGCCATCAACATCGATTAATTTTAAGACACCGAAGGAGATGTGAACGGGTAAGCTAGTAGACTACTCTACTTTACATTATTTTGGATATCTTGCATATGTAATCTACAAGGTAATTATCAGGAGAGATATAATTTTAAAATAAAAAATTGAAGATTATAACACATTAAAAAATATTTCAGAAACTACCACTGTTCATGTAGAAAATGATCAGATACAAGATGTTCCAAAGTTAATGGAGAAATAATTAAAGCATGAAGGACACGAACAAGTCGTGTCTGATGCTCAAGGAGTTAATCGGCCAATTCGTAATAAAAGACCGTCAGCTTGGCACTCGGAGTATGTTACGGAGAGCAACATTATATATTGTCTCCTAACAAAAGATAAAAACCTTCAACATTTAAAGAAGTTTCAAATAATTCAGATGCATCTCTGTAGATGACAGCAATGGTGAAAGAAATTGAAGCTCTACACAAGAACAAGATTTGAAAGCTAGTACAGTTACCAATCGAAAGAAAAACTATTAACAACAAATAGATTTAGAAGATAAAACGAGATAGCAATGATCAAGTAGAACGGTATCATGCAAGATTAGTGATAAAGGAATATGCTAAAAAAGAAGATATTGACTTCAATGAAATTTTTTCTCCGGTGGTTCGTCTTATACCAATTAGAGTAGTAATGACTCTATGTGCTACACTTGATTTGCATTTGGAGCAGTTAAATATTAAAATTACTTTTCTTCATAGAGAAATTGAAGAAGAAATTTATATATTCCAGCTAAAAGGATTTATTGTAAGTTGAACAAATCTTTATACGGTCTAAAACAAGCACCGAGATGTTGGTATAAGAGATTTAATTCATTCATCATGAGCCTTTGGTATAATAGACTCAGTTTAGACCATTGTACATATTACAAAAAGATTGAAAAAATAATTTTATCATTTTACTATTATATGTGGATGACATGTTGATAGCAGGCCCAAAAAAATGTCGAATCCAAGAATTGAAGACACAGTTGGCTAGGGAATTTGATATGAAGGACTTAGGACTAGCAAACAAGATTCTAGAGATACAGATTTACCGAGATAAAAATAATAAGAAGATTTGACTTTCTCAACAAAATTATTTTAACAAAATCTTGCATCGTTTCAACATGGAAGATAGTAAGCCAATTTCTACCCCTCTTCCTGTTAATTTCAAATTATCCTCAAGTATATGTCCTAGCTCAGAAGAAGAGAGGATGAAGATGTCTCGAGTACCGTATGCATTAGCAGTGAGAAATTTAATATTTGTAATGATTTGTACAAGACCAAATATTACACAAGCAATGGGAATAATTAGTCGATTCATGACAAATCCGAGCTTAGAACATTGGAGTACTGTGAAGAAGATTTTCAGATATCTGAAAGGAACCTCAAATACTACAATATACTATGAAAGTTCAGATCTTATTGTCAGAGGTTATGTTAATGCAGACTACGCTGAAAATATTAAAAATAGCAAGTCTACAACAGGTTATATTTTTTCTCTTCCTAGAGGAGCTGTAAGTTGGGTTTTGAAATTGTAGCCTATTGTATCTACTTCTACGACAAAAGTAGAATATACTGCAGCTACACAAACCAGTAAAGAGACAATCTGGTTGCAAATACTATTGGAAGAGCTTGAATATAAACAAGATAAGATTATTTTATTTTGTGATAGTCAAATTGCTCTACACTTAGCAAGAAATCCAGTATTTCACTCCAAGACAAAATACATCATAGTACAATATTATTTTGTACGAGAGAAAATAAAAAAAAAGTATAAATTTACAAAATATTGATACCGAAGAAAACATACCAGATGTTTTAACCAAACCGATCAGCAATGACAAATTTGAATACCATAGAACTTTATGTGGCTTAACAAAATTGAAAATAAGTATTGACAAGCAAAGAAAGTAATTTAAGTGTGAGAATATTATTTTAATATGGGATAGGTAAAAATCATTTTGCCCCCATTTAAAAAATTGTTTGGAGATTTCCAAACTTTTTTCTATATAAAAGACTTTTCCATTTCTTTGAAAATCATTCTCATGTATTCTAATTTATTATTTTATTTTGAATGTATTTTATTTCCTAATGCAATTTATTACTTTACTTTTGAATTTTATATCTTTTAAATTATTACAGGTTTAGTTTTATTTTATAATATTGTGCAATAACACTTCTCGGGCTTTACAAAAATTTTCCCTCAAACCTAGAGGAATAAAATAAATAATAAAATATTGTTTTTTTTTCTAATTTGAATCTGCATTCATGTTATTAATGATATTCAATGTCAAATGCAAACATCACAAATTAAAAACTATTGAAAATCATCAAAATTCCACAAGATATTAAGCATAAAATAGATACATTTGAAAATTTTCAACCATCAAGAATTATCAAAAGTCAAATAAGTATTACTGAAATTAACAATACGAATGGGATAGCAATAAAAAAAGACACAAGTTATAATAAAAAATACGAAAACCATATCTAAAAAGAAAAAGCCTAGCGAGCATATCAACTTAAAGAGTTTTTGTTTTATTTGCACGTTAAGCAGCCATCTGCTATAAATATTCGGCAACACATCATAAACGAGTATGACATACATAGCCACATCAACTGTTCCACAAAAAAAAAAAGGCAAAGCTCAACTTTTAATCAAATGCAACTTTAAATATTTAATTGATAAAAAAAAATTCCAAAAACAATATTCTTGCCAAAAGAAGAGACAATTTAATGCCATTTGTTACTCAATCGATAGAGAAACAAATTTGCAAGAAGCATGATGGCAAGTTCAACATTCAACATCCTTGCACAAGAGCATCAAAGATACAGAACCAGAATTCCAATGACATATTAGAAATCAATTTTTAACATCTATGTATCCGAGCTAGCTTGGACCTCATGTGCTCCCATGAGCAGCATCCCAATTCCCACCCAAATATTCCAAAAACAAACTTGTTCTTGGTTTTAATGTTAGGTGGTCACCACCTGGCGTGCATAGGCACATTAAATACCATTGAACCACAATAAAAAGAGTTGGATAATTGAAAGCTCCAAGTTTAGACACACAACAGTAGCTAATTCCATTGTTACACGGCACTGCACACGAAGGTACATAACTCATGAATACAAATCTCATGAATTGAAAGGCAGGAAAAGCATCTGTTCAATATTGCAGAAGAAAAGCATGACATCATCCACCAAAATCCATCAACTACCAAGAACAAGATCTAAAGGGTTGGTTTGGCACCATGGAACATTCTGCTTCGACCAAATATTCATGACAATTTTCCTAAACAGCAGAATTGGATGGATCTGTCAGTGGATATTCAAAAACTACCTCTGTCCCAGTAAGTTTTTTGTAAACACCTGCAATTGTATCCAACTTGTACTCGGTCTCATTCCTCTCCTTGGGATCCAAGAAAACCTGTCACCAGATGAGAACCCATGCCAAAACATATATAAGCATCAAAGCTAAAAATCAAGCAAAACTAGATGGCAGGTCAATTGTTCCAAACCAAATTTTACAAATTTTGCTTGATTGACTTCGGCTGGCAGTCAAATGATTTCGGTTTCAGAATTGTTTAAAATTTGCTTTGACATTTTATTTCTTTTTCCAAATAAAAAACCAGACAAACTGTACACAGGTCAAATAGACTAGCTGATTTTAAAGCAGTCAAGTCAATTACAACTTTCAAAATGTACACAGTATGAAGCGTGCACTATATGTAGTTCCATATTTTTGAAAAATCCAGTTCTGTTTCACTCGACTAAAATTTGGTATGGTCCTGTTGAATCAAACTGAATAGGACAAGTGCACACTCATCATCAAAACACCAGATATTGTGACAGTATAGCTTGTAAAACAACAACATAAGATGGTATCGTGCTAGCTATAAATCAGCATCCCCCACAATGTCCGCACTGAGATACAAAGAGAAGTATGTACCTTCATGATTTTGGATCCATCCACCTTATACGACACTTGTTTCCCAACAATCTCGGCTGGGCACACTATATCTTCTAGAGTGGCTTCATAGACACAAGTCAGAGTGCGTGATCGTGGCTGCCGAACTGCAGAGCCTTTCTTTGGTCGAGGCAGGATCTTTCGCTTGGTAACCACAAGAACATCCTGAAAACAAATGGTTTGGAAACTAAAGACAATTAAGAAAAAAAAAGAAAAGTAAGTAATACAATAAGCGATTATGATTAAACCTAAATAAACACCCGCATATCAGATCAGATGAGAAAATAAAAAAATCATATACTGGAAAAAAACTGGAAAAAAAGAGGGGAAAGGAAGAATCAAAGGAAAATTAAGATTAATTAAATATTTAATATAAAAAAAATTACCTTGCCACTGAATTTCTTCTCCAACTCTCTAACAAGGCGGAGATGGATCTTGCGGAAAGCTTTTCTCAATCGGTATGGAATATAAATCACAACAGCTTTCCGATTGCCACCAAAATTCATTTGTCTGAAGCAATAAATTAGGCCATTTATGTAACAAATTCAAAACTAATAGCATGGAAGAATGTCAAACAAGTAAAGCCAGAAATTTTTAAATATAATATGATCAATACGTGGCAGAACATATGAAGAGATCTTTAAGATCATTTTTTAGTTCCTGATTGGTATTTTCTAGATCAAACAGTGCCTGCACAAAAATTAACATAAAAAGTTGAAAATATTTATAAACAAAAAGTATCACCAACCAGCAAATTTTACTTTGCGCACAATGCCAATTAGACTCGGTAACAATTACCTTAACCATCAAATATAAATGAAGAATGAAACGCAGAAAAATACTAGCCTGTGCGACTGCCTCCTCAAATTCTGTGGGTTCCACATTCTTCTCTTTCTTGATTTTGTGTTTTATGGTAAACATCTTCACAATCTAATTGCTCAAAAATACATTCATGGAATATCACGGACAATACTAAAATAATGTACTTTTTCATTCAATATAGGTAGGATACGCCATCATCACTATCCATTGGGGTGTAATTTGCAAATGAAGGCACGTCAATTTAAGTAATGAAAAAACAAAAATAAAAATACAAGAACATGTACCTGTTTAAGACCCCCCAATAATCAACACTGAAGTCTAGTTCCTAGAGGAATGCAATTAAACTGAACAAATCTGACATTGTGTTCCCCCCCGCATGTTATGCAACACAACGTAGATTTTAACCACAGCAAGTATTCCCACAAAAGGCAACAAACAATTATGTATGTCAGTCAATCACCACAAACATGGTTCACTAGAAGTATACCAACGACACCATGATTCTACGAAGGGCCATCCAATATTAGGATAATTCAGCCACATTGTTAGTAAAGCACTTGAAGAATTTTTATTGTCGTCACTAACAACTATTTGCCTCTACAATTGAAGATGATTTCCTTAACATGTATACTTTTATTATTTTCCTTTTCGAAATACAGTAAGATTGAAAGAAAATATTTTGACGCAAACATTCCATCAAGCTAGAGAGAGAGAGAGAGAGAGAGAGAGATATATATATATATATATATATATATATATATATATATATATATTCGTCTATTGAACTGAATAAAAATTACATCATACATTTCCAATTCGCTTCGTCGGATGAAAAAAAATCGACCAATATTCGACAAAGTGAACAGACGGAAAGCACTAGATTGCAGTTCACAAGCACCTAAAATTCATTATTTGGTTGAGTTGCAAACAACAAAAACAACAAAGATCGCGGATTATGCAAACAACAAAAACAACAAAAACAACAAAAACAAGAAAAACAACAAAAACAACAAAGATCGCGGCTTATGCAAACAACAAAAACAACAAAAATCGCGGCTTATGCAAGCAACAACAAAAATCGTGGCTTATGCAAGCAACAACAAAAATCGTGGCTTATGCAAGCAACAACAAAAATCGTGGCTTATGCAAGCAACAACAAAAATCGTGGCTTATGCAAGCAACAACAAAAATCGTGGCTTATGCAAGCAACAACAAAAATCGTGGCTTATGCAAACAACAACAAAAATCGTGGCTTATGCAAACAACAACAAAAATCGCAGAGCTTACCAATCAGGGCAAGCAGAAGGGAAAGGTTGAGTAGAAGCACGATGACCTAAACCCTAGGCGCAGCCTCTCCCGTGCATGTTCTGTCTTGTCACCATCATTCATTTGGGCCACTATATATGGACTCTGGAGCATGATCAAATATATTTCAGGTACATTTTTTATAAGAAGTATATAAATCATTAATTAATTTATTTACTAAACCATTAATATAAGAGATAATTATGTTTTAGAGCCACAATATTAAAATGTTTACATTTTGATACCTAATTTTCAAAATATTTTAAAAATATATTCTCCAAAACATAAAATATTTATGTTTTTGGGCTTGGAAAACCATTTTACAAATTTAGCTCTTATCTCACCATGTTATTTGAAATATAACATTACATAATCTTTTAGCATGTGTGGGATTTGATGTATTTAATTAAAAAACAAATAAACTTTTTAGAGCCTCGATAAGAAAATTTTTAATTTTTCATACCTAATTTAAAAAACTTTTTTTATAAGCATTCTCCAAAACATAACATATATATGTTTGGGGCTTTGAAAATCATTTGCAAATTTAGCCCTTATCTCACCATGTCATTTAAAATATAATATCACCATGTCAAATTTTCTTAAGTCGCCCTCATCTAACTAGCCTAAGAACCCTATCAATGTCTCCCTCTTTTTCTTTTCCTCTCCACAAAGTGAGCAAGCTATTCGTCGAGATCAAAAAAAAACACCAAAAATTAGGAAAAATTTTGTGGATTCTCCAAAATCCTTCCCCTACAAAAGTAGCTTCACTCATGCTATGTAAAGATCTTTTATTTATAACTTAGAATCTTACATATATGTGCATATACAATATGTAAGAATCTAAGTCATGGCATCATGTATATTGCAGTATATATGTATGTATTTGTATATATCTAATACAGTATGTATGACTATATATACTCATAGACTCTCGTGATTTGTATATGTATAAATAGGTATGCATGTATAAACCATTGTATTTGAATAAATTATAATATATATAAATGTATTTGTGTGTGTGTGTGTGTACAAACACACACACACACATACACATAGTAATTAGATTAACTTATATATATCACTACAAGAAAAAATCAAAATAGTGACAGAAATTTCTATGACATTTCTATCACGCATTATGTTAGTAATGGATTTGTGAAGGAATATTCATCATCACAATATTTATCATTACTAAATTGTGTAAAGAAACAAATTTCGTCACAAAATTTTGTGACAGATATTCGACAGAAATTCTTCAAAAAAATGTAACAGATATTTGATAGAAATTCATCAAAAAATTGTAACGAAAATAGCTTTTGTCACAACAAAAATCATTGATGAATTGAGGTGTTTTCGTCACAAAATTATGACAAATTTTTGTCACTATTTCATCATTATTTTGTGACAGATTTTTGTCACTATTCCGTCATATTTTTGTGACAAAATTGTGATGGTACAAATATAGTCACAAGTCTATCACAAAATTGTGATTGATTTGTGACAATAATCTATCACAATTTCGTCATAAAATTTTGACAAAAATTGATCACAAGATTGTGATGGATTAGTTATAGAAATTCATCATAAATTTGTGATAGATTAGTGACAAAAATTCATCATAATTTTATAATGAGTTAGTGATATAAATCCTTTATAATTTTGTAATTATTCTGTCGCTATTATTTTTTGTTATATTGTTATATTTTATATAATTTTTATAAACTAATCTTATTTTTAAATGAATATATTTTGATACATTTAATAAAATTATAAGAAAATTATTTTTCAATAATTAAAAATATCTTTCATATGCTAAAACATTTAAAAAATATCCATAAAAAAAATAAAAAAAAGCTATTTATAAGTGAAGCATAACTAATAATAAACATTTATGTATTACACATCCAGCATTAGAGAAGTCATCACCAAGCTTAAAATGATTAATATGTTGATCCATTAAATTGTTGGCTAGATTCCATATGCTCCATGAAATGCCTCATCTACTATTGCATCTCATGAATACTCTCTTTCTGCAATAAACTCTACAATTGCTCTATATATCTCTGCTTTCTTATCTGTGAGCTCCTACTACACAATCTCTCTAACTCGAGCTACAAATGTTGATGAGTGTGAGCTCCTAGTACTCTGATAAGTGGAAGGATAGATAGATGCAGCCCATGAGCCAAGATAACGTTTCCTCTTCTCTCCACTTGTAGCCTACAAATAAAAAGTGTCTATAAACCTACAATTCATCATCTAAAGGCTGAAATATCGAAGACACCAACTCCTCCATGTGATCCTTTATTAAAAAATTATTCAAGTTAATATTAAAATTTATGATTTAATTATTATTAAATAACTTTATAATTACTAAATAATAAAATATGAACCTACAATTTACTGGCTTTGACTTGGCATCCACAAATGTTACATGAACACTTTATCTTTTCACATTTCATATATTTTGAATTCATTTTTGTAAATTCCACAAACTGCTAAACCCTTATTATAAATCCAGGCTTTATCCATCTATTATCCAATCTAGCATACATCAATTGCCTATCAAAGCTCAAATTTATATTTATCTGGAATATAAATGATAATCAAGATTAAATTATATGTCAAACATAATTAATCTCTTCAAATGATTTAAATATACTTTATTTTTATTGGTTACCTAATTTCTAAAATAAACAAAAATATACCATTAACTTTGATATAAAAATACATTTTGTCACACATAAATTCAAAGAAATTGATGACGCAATAACGTAACAAATTAAGCAACAATTACTTTGTTCCAGCAAGTTCATACATGTCACAATTCCATAAGCTCAAGCACCCAATTCTATATGCTCATGTACAATTTATACTTCCAATAAAATAATTGAAAAAAATTACAATTAAAACTCCCAACAATTACATTATATACTCATGTACAATTTACACTCTTAACAATTACACTCCCAGCATTTCTATATACTCAATGAGAGCTCGACATGAGATCCAAGAATTCAATAGAGTTCGACCAGGACCTCCACGAGCTTGTCGAGCTCCATGAGCTCAATGTAGCACAATTATAAATACTTCAAAATTGTACACTATAGCACAACAATTATCTCGTGACAAAATTAAGTTTCTAGTCACTATTTTGTGACAGAATAAGAATTCTAGCACAAATTTGTGATGATCTATTAAAAAAATTTAATTTTACATTTGAAATTAATTGTATTATATACTTTTTCAAATATTCAAAGAAAAACTATAAAGAATGTCAAGATTGATTCAACAATTTATAGGAACAGTTTACGCTTTAAAGAAAATAATCAAATCGATTTCGAATATATAGTTTAACAAATTTGCTTCAATGAACTATACCCTAATGGTGGATAAAATAAAAATTTATTTTTAAATATCACAAATTTTTATAATTTCAAATTTTGTAATATCATAGCATGATATATATTATTTATTTTGATATTTATTATTTTTTTTATGAGTATGTAGCACTGAAAAATAACATATACAATTTAAAATATTGAAATATCACAATTATTAAAAATTTTAAAAAAACATCGCACAATATAGCACAACATATATTAATAATTAAATTTCAAATAGTTTATAATATTTTCAAATATTAGAATATTTTAAAATAGTATATAATACAAATTAAAATGTAAAAATTAAATTTTTTTTAATAGATAGCTATTGCAAATTAGTCACAAATTGGTCACAAAATTATGATGAAATTATGTTTTCGTCACTATTTTATGACGAAATGAGAATGTCATCACAAATTTGTGATAGATTTATAATTCTGTCACTAATTATTTCCCGATTTGTAACCAATTTATGACAGATAGCAATTAAAAAAAACTCATTTTTATATTTTAAATTAATTGTATTATATATTTTTTCAAAATATTCATACATCATAAAATATTCATAAAAACTATTAAGGAGACCAATACCGATTCACCAACGTATTAGAATAGCTTGAATTCAACATGATAATAATTAAGTCAATTTTAAATATATAGTTTTACTAGTTCCTTCAATTGGCTATGCCCCCAATGTGGCTAAAATATAAATTTTTATAATTTCAAAATTCATAACTATACATCATGACATATATTATTTATTTTTATATATAGTATATTTTATGACTATGTAGCAATTTGTATAATAAAACTTATCATATTGAAATATCACAAATTTAAAAATTAAAAAGTATGTATAATATAGTGCAATATATATTAATAATAAAATTTAAAAATTTTCTATTATATTTTTAAATATACAAATATTTTTAAAAAGCTTGCAATACAATATTACATATATATAAACTAATATTTTGAAATATTGTATAATATAATTTAAAATATAATAAGAAATTATTTATATGAGATACATGTCACAAATATGTGACAATTCCATCATAAACTAGTGATAAAAATTCAAATTTGTCACAAAATAGTGGCAAAAATTTAATCCATCACAAAATAGAGATAAAATATAAAATTCAACACTAAATTTTGTGATGGAATACAATTTCTATAATTATTTTGTGATGAAATCTCATTTCCATCACAAAATTATGGCAGAATCTAATTTTTGTCACAAAATTGTGACAGAATCACATTTCCATCATAATTCTGTGACAAAACCCAATTTACTTCACTAGTTTGTAATGAAAATTGGATTTCATCACAAAATAGTTACAGAATTGTGATGTAACTCAGTTTCCATCACTATTTTATAATAAAAATATCATTCATCACATAATGTATTTAATAGAGCCAAAATGTCACATACCATTGTACATGTATGTACATGTATATCTACATGTACACGTACATGCATATAGTCTATTATATATCTACATGTTCATGTATGTACATATATAGTTGACATGCATGTTTATGTTATACTATATATTTATATATAGTAGTCTTGTATGTATATATTATACTATATATTTATATACAATAAATATGTATTTACATGTATGTAGATTTACATGTACATACATGTACAATGGTATGTACTTATATTATAATGTATATTTATAGAATATAATATACATGTAATTACATGTGGATACATATGTGAAGCTGTAGACATGTATGTATTTGTGTTGTGCATTTGTATATATAGTATTATGCATGCCTATATAAACTTATCTGCTATTATTTATATAAAGATATTTATGCATATGTAAACCAATGTATATGCATATATTCTATTGTATATATACATGTACATGCATGTATACATCTATACATGTATATTTATATAATTTATTATTTTGATTAATTTTTTTGTTATTATTTGAATTATTATTTATGTTGTGTAACTTATACATGTTATGGTGATATCATTTTGTCTTTTATTTTTTGTGTGTGTAACATGTTTTGTATATACGATAATATTTTGTCATGACTATATGTATAGTATATTTACATATTATGTCGTGTATATAATATTCAACCATGAGTATATGCATATACATATACTCTATCATGTGTATAATATTTTTCCATGAGTACATATATATGTATATATGGTACAATATGTGATAGCATATATATACACACACACACACACCCCATTTTTATATACATACATCTATATACATAGTTTTTTTTATAAATTGCCTTCTATTGACATATATATACATAGATGGTTATATATAATTTATAGTATATACACACATATATGGTATATGTAGATAGATGTGTGTGTGTGTATGTGTGTTTATATATAGCAGTAAATCTATACTATATATATATATATATATATATATATTGTAGTGTATATAATTGTCTATATATTATTACGCATACACTCAAAATACATATGTATATAAGTATCTCTTTATAGATTGACACAATTTGTTTGAATGTTGGTATAATATTGTTATTTATGTCATATGTAACAAAATTGGCATACTATACTTTGGGAGTTATGGACTAGAAAAGTTATAGCACATCTTTTGTTATTATTATATAAGCATTGAAAATGTATGTTAATGTTGTATTGTGTGATATTCAATTATGTGATGCATGTGATTTTAAATTGTGGTGTCATTTTTATCTGATAACAAAATTATTTGAACAATGTTTATACTGAAAGCCACTTGATTGTAACGAATCTTTCTTGATTGTATTTTGTTGTTTCAAATATAAGTGAATTTGTAATGAGTTGGGTTTGTATTTAAAACTGATGTGTGTGTGTTTTTTATCGTACATAATAGATAATCTAGTACATAGAGTTTGCTTTACACACAAAATACCAAATTATCAATTTTTATAGAATATAAATTCATTATTCATAATCTAAATAGAGTTGGACACATAATTGGTAAGAATGATTAATAATCTTAAAATGCAAAATAAAATATTACAATGTTATTATAAATACTATAACTTTTAATCTTAAAATGCAAAATAAAATATTAAAATGTTATTATAAATACTATAACTTTTAATCTTAAAATGATTAATAATCACAAACACTTGTTAATAGTTATTTTTATTCATAAAGAGTGATATATATAAATAGCATAATAAAATCATTGAGTTACATAACTTTATTAATTATATGGTGAATATTATTTATTGATGGAACATTGTCTTATCAAATTAATTGATAATACTCTATTGAGGATACTTATAAGTTTTTATATTGTCAGACAGTATATTTGGATTTTGAACTGGCTTATCAAATAAATTAAGTAGAATATCTCAAGAAAATAATAAGAGATTGATTCAATTAAATTGACAATAATTTAATTTAATCAATGAGTAATCTATAATTTACAATAAAGAATTTAATAAGAATTAAATAACAACAGGCTCAAATTATGTTGAACAAGTGAGGAAACACAATTATAATTATGTAGTTGAATAAATTATAATTGATGCAAATGATACAACATAATTTACATTGAGAGTCCAAACTCTTATTTCATGTAGAGACCTTTCCATAGCTTTATCTAGTACCATGAAAAATAGTTTTTATATTATAATTACAAATTTAATTTATTTGTTAGATTGTATATGTATATAAAATTAGAATAATTAATTTGATTAGAATCATAGTGATTAATTATATTAAAATTGGATTTAATGATTTAAATTAAAATCAGATTAATTATTTGATATATATATATATATATATATATATAAAATAAAGATAATCTTTAAATAATTAAAGATAAAATAAAATATGACAACACTTTTTAAAGATGTTGTGATGGATTTTTTCTATTGGGTGTTTTTTTTGGGGGGTTTTATGGCAGAAAGAAAGAGGGAGAGTTGTGCTTTCACTTCTTCTTCCTTGCAAAAGCTTGTTTAGTTAGGTATATGAAAGATGACTCCGAATTGAAAATATAAAATATTTAAAGGTGTGTTTTCAAAATCTATCTTAAAACTCATCCTTAAAAGCAAACGATTTAATCCATACGCATTATCACAAGAAGGGATTTAGACCTCTAACAAAACTGACTTGAACTCCTCTTATAAAACATTTAGTTTTTAACAACACATTTCAAATGAAATTTTATTTTTTTGAAACAAATGATTGGATAAATGCACATACTACAATATATATGTATACTATTAATTTGCATAAAAAATATACATATTTATAGTAGTATAAGTTCAACTTTTGTTACAATTTAGAATTTTATTAATTATAAATTTTATTTTTAATAAAAAATTTCAAGTGATTAGACAAACACACATACATGCAACAATATATGAACTTATATGCATTAAAAATGACACACACACACACACACACACACCCATATATATATATATATAGTATAAATTGAACTCTTGGTATAATTCACAATTTAATCAAACAAAATTTGTTTTTTATAAAAAATTTCAAATAATTAGACAAATACATATATATATTCTACAATATATATGTAGACTAATATATTAATTGCATTACACTTAATACACACATATATTGTAATGTAAATTGAATTCTTGTTTTAGTTCACATTTTTATTAAAAAAGAATATTCATTTTAACAAAAAATTTCAAACTGAAATTCTTTTTTTTTTTAACAAATGATGCACAAACATAAACATACTACATTATATACATATTAAAAAACAAAAAAAAATAAAAATACTACAATATATATGTATACCAACATATTATTTTTAATTAAAAATTATACACGTATATTATAACTCTAATTACAATTCACAATTTTATTAATAATTAAATTTGTTTAAAACAAAGATCTTCAAACAAAACTTCATTTATTTTATACAAATGACTAGATATATACATACTAATGTGTGTGTGTGTAGACATATATTTATTCAATATATATATATATATATATATATATATATATATATATAATCATATATTTCCATATATATACTTATGCATTTTAAAGTGCATTGAAAATAATAGACATACCAATAATATATACATACTTTATATATATATACATAGACACATACATTCAAGTTGTGTATCTTTATATATACTTGTATATAATTGTCTATTTGTTTCTACACACACACACACACATGTGTGTGTGTGTACATATACTTAATACTATATATACCTTCTTATTAATTATATATTCTATATATTGTATGAAAATGTGTACTACTATAGATATATAAGTGTATGTATGTCTATATATACTACTATACTTGTATTTCTATATATGTCTATCAATACACAAATATATACATATATTCAAATAATATATTGCACAAAATTTATTGAGAAAATTATGTGTTGGGATTTAAATTCAAAAATATTTTTCATTTGGTCTCAAATTGAAAACCTTTTATTAAAATTAACCTCAAAACATAAAATATATTGCACGATATTGTGATTTGAAGAAGAACAGGCGTATATACTGCATAGCATGATACACACACGCACACGCACATACACAAAATTAAATATAAATTATACCAAAAATTATCATAAACTCAAGTTAGTAACAATTATTTCGTTGAATCCACAAGTTTTTTTCTCAATTTGCAGTGTTTGTTGACCTTGGACAACAACTTGCTCGTGATGGCGGAGAGAAGAATAAAATCCCAAAACATAAATATTTTACATAAAATACTACAAATGTCACATCATAAATTATATTTTCCTAACCCCAAAACATAAATATTTTACATTATGTGATGGATTAATTGTTAATGATATAATATGTAGTTGAAGGAATCACAAAAATTATTAAATTTCGTGAATGTAATAATATTTGGTGTGTTTTAATTGTTCTTTAATTAATGTTCAATGTAATTGACATAAATTTGTTAATATTCAATAATTTGTTACTTTGCAAGCATGATTTTTTTTTTAAAAATTTGAATATCAATTACTAATTTGTAATGATTTATGATTATTTCATGACTCTCACATATTAGATGACATCAATATCATTATTATTTCTTATTTACATTATAAAGTTTGATTACCAACATAAAACATTTAATTATACACCTTATGATTAATATTGTATTTTTCAATGATATTCTATTTTTTGATGGATTTAACAAAAGTAAAACTTTTTGTTTGATCACTCACAAAAATGCTCATTGACATCAATATCATAGAAAAAACCCACATTTTTAATAATAGGAAAAAAGTGCAATAAAACATATAATATATGCATTTTAATACACTCAAAATTTCAACCCCTAATATACCCTTGCACCGCAACACATCACATTAAAAAATAAAATAAAAACTTAAGTTATGAAAAAAAAAAGTTTTCGCAACACTATTTTTGAAAACTATAGTATAAATTTATATGAATATACATACATTATATGTGTTTATACCTATACAAGTGTATACAATATATATATATGTATCCATATAAATGCTAAATTTGTTTTTTTAATAAATAGTGTGGATATGATTATGAATATATACAATGTTTATGCATGCTTATATATTAGTTTTAACTTATAAACATATATGTGTGTGTGTGTAACTTAACATTATATTATTAACATATATATAATATTACAAGTTATAAACTTATAACTTAACGTTTGTAAGTTAAAAAATTATATATAGGTTTAAATCATAACTTAATGTTGTAACTTAAAAATGAGTTATATGTTTATACATAGAAGTTTATAAAACACACACACACTCACTCACTCATTATAATTGAGTGATAAGTTCATAAATGAGTTTATAAGTTTATAATAGTTATAAACTTATAAATTTATAAACTTATAAACAAGTTTACATTTATAAGTTTATAACTTATAAAGTCATAAGTTAAAAATTATAAAAATATTATAAACTTATAAACAAGTTTACCATTCATAAAGTTAAATTTTAAAATTTTATACAAATGTTATAAACTTATAAACAAGTTAACCTTTCATAATGTTATAAACTTATGAACTTGTAGTAATATTATATATACATATAAAAGTTTATGACAAGCAATAAAATATATAATTTGAAATGGGGTTTCTAGTAGCCAATCGAGAAAGAAAGAAAAACGAAAGAAAGAAAAAATAAAGAGGAATATAAATGCTCCTTCAACTTTTGTTGCATATATATGCATCATATTTTCATCCACACATTCCCCAAGTTTCTCAACAACGAGTAAAGATCTCCACCATTTACATACTCCATGGCCAAATAAAAAATGCCCCTTCATGTGAAGTAGAAGGAAAATTGTACTTGTTTTCATCAACTATGAGGGTTTTAGAAAAGGATTCTAACATGCAATTCCTAAAAAAAGGATTTTGTAGTAAAATGAAGATGTTATGCTCCACCAAAATACTTTGAATTTATTTTTTATGTATCATATTAACTTTTTTTAAAACTTGTAATTATGCTAATAATGCATGAATAATAGACAATCTATTTTAGGATAGGATTTTTATGGTGATGCAAAAAATATACTTATGCTAACCTTGATAGCCAACAAGTCCCTATTGCTTTTTTTGTTTTACAAGAAACATTCGTCCAAATGCACCGCTGCTGATGGGTTTTACTATTTTAAAATCAAGTAATCATTAATGTTTTTGAAACTTATTCATGTATATATTTTCACACATATAAATGCACATAGTATATGTTTATTCATATAAATGTAGATCTATAGTTCTTGAAAATAGTGTTTTTAAAAAACTATTTTAGTAACTTAAGTTTTTATTTTTTTTAATGTCACTTGGAGGGGTTCAAGGATATATTCAGGTTTGATCCTTGAGTGCAGCAAAGTGTCAATATTTATGTCTTGGAATACTTTTCTAATTATTAAAATTATGGTTCTTTTTTTTAAAATATTATATGTTCAATATATGAAAACATAATTTATCCTATTTTAGTTATATGTGACGTATTTTACGAATATAATAATTTCTTAGGATTGACTTATACATGTGAAGGTATAACATGTAATCAATGTCATATTATGAATTGTGAAGGAATGACCCAAATAGAGTAGCAACATATTTTATGTTGTTGTGATTATAGTTCTAAAAAATTGAAATCATGACTATGTTTTTTTGTATCCTGATATGAATGAAGTCATGACCCTATTCCATGGTGTGTATCTTGAATGAAGTGATCAATATTATTTATTTTGTATCACATCCTGAATTATAAAGGCATGACATCAATTATGAAGCCACGACTTGAACAAAGATAAAACTCGAATGAAGATATAACATGTCATATGTTATTGTGACTAAAAGACTTAATTATTCAAGTCTTAACCATGTTCTGTGGTGTCATAAAATGATTGAAGTCACAACATGGGAATATGATATCATGACTTAGATCTTAAGTTTAAAGTGTTTTTTTTTATTTTCTAGTTAGGCATTTGTAAATATAATCTTAAAGTTTCTTAAAGTTATTAGTGAAAGTTTCCTTTTATGAATTTTGTGCATGTTCTTTTCTTATGTTCCCCTTCTCCTCATGTGCATATGTGATTCATCTTTGAAAGTTATCTTCTCCCCTTCTCAAGGCTCTAAATCAACAACTCTCGGACACATGAGAAACCTTACATTTGGTTTTCAATACCTATCATTTAGTATCGAAGGCATATTGCTTCCTATCAGACATTAGTTGGTATTGAGGTACATTCAGTATCAATCAGATCCTAACATTTGGTGTCATAGGGATAAGTCCAAAACACATACGGTATCAAAGCAATTACTTTCTTTAATACCTGAAATTATATCACCAAAATTCTCAATAATTGATATTAGAGCTTAGGGTTACATAACCTATTTTTGAGTGTGAATTTGAGAATGACAAAGATAAAGACAACAATGGTTTTAATTCAGTTGTGAACTTAAGAAAAGGTTTTGAACTTAAGAAATTAAATATGTAGGATATGTTGTTTAATAGAGATTACTAGTCCATAATTAAAATTTTGAAGCAACCTATAAGCAACCAGAAACTAGAGATAACATCTATCGGGGTTGTGAAATAAGACAAGTTGGATCAAAAAGTACTGGGCTTGATTCAGTTGTGTTTGACATATGAGATCTTAATAAATATTTCTAGTGAGAGAATAATGAAAATTTTATGAAAGAAACTCAAAGTGCTCTACCAAAGTATGTTTTTGGTCAACAATTTATTTCAAAGGAAGAATCTAAACATGTTATGCTTGGAGAAGTCTAACACATTTTTTTCACACTTAGATTAATTCATATATTGCTTTGCCAACTCTCATCTATTGGATATTTAATCAGTGATTATGGCAAAGTCATCACCTCTTCTATTAACTATTTGATTCGAGTGATAATTTAATTATCACCATTGATAGTGATACAGTAAAGTTATCATATGACATAATAGTTTCAACTCTACTATTCGAAGATATCATAAGATTGAGTAAGAAGAATTAGTTAAAGAATATTTTGTTTGTGAAGGGGCTGACTAAAAAAAGAAGTGAGTGGTATGAAAGCTAGAGAATAAGAGGAACAAATAGAGTGGATAAGTTGGAAATGAAGGATTCAAAGTGTGACAAAGTTGTGCACTTCAAGAGGAATTGCTAGAACAAGCTATCTTAGGTGAGAGATGGCTTGGTAGACAAGCTGCTATCTGGGAGAGATGAATACTTTGCAGATGTAATTACCAGACCAATAACCAAACCAATCACCAGACCAAAGTAGTATTGGATTTAATTCATAATAATTTTTTCAGAGGAATATCAAATGCATCACTTGAGAGATCAATATTTTATGTATCTTTTGTTGATAATTTCTCGAGGTATGTATGTATATCTTCATTCAGAAGAAATTTGAGATGTTGGAGAAGTTCAAAGATTTGATAAATATTTTATGGATGAATAATGGCATGAAGTACTTTCTAATTGATTGATTCTATGTTGAGGAAGTTATTACTATGCAAAACATAATTAGGATGGCACCATAATAAAATGGATTGGCTAAATAGATGAACATAATGCTTATTGAGAAAGCAAGGTGAATAAAGAGTTGGTCTAGTTTGGAGCCAAACGTTTGGGCTGAAGTAGTTTCCACAATATGCTAAGAACTATTCTTTTATGCTGGTAGTGAATGATCAAAAACCCTTTGAGATGCTATATGTAAGGAAGTTGAGTCTCACCAACCATTTGGTCTTTGGGTGTGATGCATATGCCCATGTATCAAAGAAAAAGAGGGATAAGTTGGACTTCAAATTAGTGAAGTTTAAGTTTTTTGGATACAAGAAAGATGTCAAAAGCTACAAGCTTTGAAACATTAAAATAATAAAAATCATATACAATAGAGATGTCATGTTTAGGGAGTGAAAGAGTAGAGAAATCTCAACTATTCATGATGTTGGTGGCCTTAATGAAGAAAGTGATTCACAACATCTTACTATCATGATATCACAAAATGAGTCATGACATCACAAGCCATGTCAAGACTCCATTCAACTGTTAGCAGATATTCTTTTGATGAAGGAGCATAGAAGACAGATGAATATTATTTGATGATGATATAGTCTAATTAAGATATGTATCAATAAGGTCTACATAGATTAAAACACACTTATGAGGTATGGTGTTGGTGCATACCATGCTTTTCAAGATATAGAAGATGAGCCAATATTTATAATGGAGACAAGAGCCTCTGGGAGTCAAAGTAGTGGGAGCATGCTATGTAAGAGTTATAGTCATTATAGAAAAACAATATCTAGGAGCCATGTTAAGTTTCTCCCTAATTAGAAAAAAAGAATCCAAATGTAGTAAGTGCAAAACAGTTCAAGTGGTACAAAGGTGAAACTATGATAACAAAGAAGCAGACTCAATGTAGAAGAATTTTAAGATTAGTTCATACTTATAATGTTTCAACCTATGTTTAGTGTTGGAACCGAGATTATTAAGTCATGACCTTAATGGAGTCACAAAATATTTTGTGTTGTTGTGACTAAAATTTTTAAGGATTCAAGTGGAAACCAATTCCTTTGATATTATGACATTAATGAAGTCATGATCATGTTCTATGGTATCATTAATTGAAAGAAATCAAAACTATGTGTTCACTATCATGATTTGAATTATGAAGACATGACCCAAATGAAGTCACAAACTCAATTATGAAATCATAACTTGAATAAAGTTAAAACTTGAATCAAATTGCAATCTATCTTATGTTATTGTGACTGGGAGACTTAATGATTCAAGTCATAATCCGACATGAATAATGTCACAAATGGGAACATGATATCATGACTTAGGTCTTCAATTTAAAGAAGTTCTTTTATTTATACATTTATCCATGTAATCTCTAAGTATCTCAAAATTATTAGTGAATGTTTTTATCTTGTGTATTTTGTGCATTTATCTTGTTCTCTCACTGTTATCCTCTTGTGCACGTTTTCTTAATCTTTGAGAGTTATCATCTCCCTTTTCAAGATCCTAAATCACAATCTCTTGAACACATGAGAAACCCTACATTCAGTGACATGTACCTTTCATTTAGTATCTAAGGTAGATTGCATCATTTTAGTTGCTATCAAGGTACATTCGATATCAACTAAATCATAATATTTAGTATAAAAATGATATGTCTTGGAAGGAACATTTGGTATCATAGCAATTTCTTGGCATGATACTTGTAATATATCACCATAAGTTCCAACATAATAATATGGCAAAATATTTTATTTGGAAAAAAGTGGAGCCCGCTTGATGCATTAAAATAAATTTTGATGAATATTCAACTTTTTATGAATATTTTTATGTTGTTTTTCAATTCCATGATGCATCCATATTTTATTCTTGTATGAAGATGAATGAAAACAATAATAGTAGAATTATTGGCTTTTAAATGGAAAGCAACATAAAAGAGTATGTATCCTGCTAAATTGGGAATATTGGCTTCTTAGTCACCTTCAATCCATCCAATGGTGCATAGTAAAAATTTGTTTGATACAAATGGTCATGAATTAAGTGGTGTGATAGGAGTTACCAAGTTGGGGACCCATGGAGAAGGGAAATGAGCTGTCATTATGGACACTTACTATACACATGAAGGAGACAAGTAACCCATGATTCAAATCATGGTTGATAAAAAAATAGATGAAATTGAGAAAAGTGTAGTAGCTCTTGAAAGAATTGATGACTGCAAGTAAGGATCAAGTCATGAGTAGGTTACAATTAAATAAGGTTTGGTGATCATGGAGCCTAAGCAAAGGAAGATAGAAGATTCCCTCATTTACAATGATATGATGATCACAACTAGGGATAAATCATGATAATTTGGAGTATCGAAAAGTATGTTCTATTTTCCAAGTTCTCTAGGTATAATGAGTACCCTATGTTGGAACCATCATGGCTTGGGAAATCCATGTATTGTTTTCACTTCATAAAAATATAGACTCCATATTCAAGCCCAATGTGAGCTTCTTGATGGTTATTTTTTTCTAGAGGGTATTAATTGTGAAGGTGATCTAACAATGTTTTGGAAGGATAATGGTATGGTTAGACTTATTGGATATTCTAAAAAATTTATTGATATTATTATCTCTATTCATAATTATCCTAAGTAAAGACTAATAAGATTTTATAATCGTGACAAGAGTCATGCATGGCAAGTATTTAGATCGCTTATGCAACAATCTAATCTCTTTGGCATAGTAGTGCTGATTATAAGGATCGTCTCTTTATTTTATGTCACGATGGTCTTTCATCAGTGCTTAATGAAATAGAAGTTAGAGAATTGATTCATGGATGTAGGATTACAAGGTGTGCCTGAGATATTACTCAATCATCTATTATTTTCATATGATTGATATATATTTTTTAAGCCTTCTACCCAAGAATGCCTTTAGATCAAAAATCTAGTGGTGTAGTATGAGAGGGCTTTAAGATCAAAAAATTAATTTTGAGTTCATTAAGCCTAAATCATAAACACTTTATGACAACATCATTGTATGTCATCTAGGATAATAAAGGTTAGAGAATAAAGATACATAATCAAAATAATTATCAATGATAATTAGCATATTGCCTAAAAAGCATATGAATGAGGGGTGGCCAGTGAATAGGCAGATGTAAAGATCACTATCCACAATGGTGGCAACTCATGGTTGAACACCTCTTGAATGCTAACAATGAATTAGAGATCCTACTATCTCTTTTCCTTTGTCCAACAAACATATATGAGATTGCTACAATATTAGAAAAAATATCATATTACACAAGAAAATAAACTAACCCTAGGATCTAAGAATTTATCTGAGATCGAGTTATAACTTCTCAACTAGCTTAGTTAGATAATTTATTTTTACTTGATCAAAGTACGATAATAATTTCTATAAGATCAATATCTAACCTTACGTTCACTTATTACTTTTATAACTTATATACTTGTAAAATTTTTCTAGGTATTGACACATGCTCAATGAATTTTTGGAGTAGTACCAAGAAACATTGAGTTTTTGGCATCATAACAATGTTGTAACATTTACCTACTATTGGAAGACCTTTATGTGTATCGATAATTGACTCATTTCCTTAAATTTCATATTCATTAGATGCATTATATGCAATTCATAGTCATATATAGAGTTTCTCATTATTGGTTACTCATATTTCAAGTTTTTACATACCAATACTAAAGTTATATTACTACTTAACAATGAGAAATTTTCGCATCTTATTTTGGATTTAATTTTATTATGAAGTAGTTTGCCTTGATGATGAGAAAATAATCTTAACAAAATATTTTGAAAACAAAAAACTCAAGCAACTAGACTTGACCCTCCAATACCAATGTTTTGATATCTAGTACTTTGTAGAGGGAATTCCACTCGAGTGCAATGAATGTAGTTTTATTTGATAGTTATTTTAAAAATTTGTATTTTCTCTTAATTATTTTTAAAAATTTGTATTATAAACCTTTTTATTATTTTTAAAAAATTGTATTTTAAACCTTTATAACTTGGTTTTTTCTCAATCTAGATTGGCCCCTAGAATAGTCACTAGGACCTAGTGGTTAGAGAAATCCCATCCCCATTCCCTTGCTCAAAGGTATAGTCCATAAGGATTGAACTTGTGCACCTAATGAATCATACTTTCAACATCACCACTAGTTAGATTACATGTGTTGTGGGTAATTTAATTAAAAATTAAATTACTATTTAGCTAGAAAGTTTGATATATGAATTCAACCAAATACTCACAAAAAATTCAATTAAATAGTATTTAAAAATAACAATACAACTAAATGAAGTACACTTCTAATATAGCCACAAAATTATTCATACTCACAACGTATATAAATGTACAAAAGTCCACACATATATATTATGCCTCGGAATAATCAAATTTCTAGAATAAATATATCGAGAGATGTTCTAAAACATAATTAGAACCTAATTTGATGGTTGATTATGTCACATTCGTGTCAATGTTTTTTTTTCATATGGTATATTTTGAATGAGTAGAAAATAGAAAACACCTATATTTTCTATTAATTTTCAATTTATTGGAGCATGCAACAAAGAATATATAAATTGCAACATAAAACACAATAATTATAGAAAAAACACATCAATAGTAATCTATTCCACATAACAATATCAACTTAAAATTAATAATCAACAACAACACATAATACTACATCCACAACATAAAGTTAACAAATATCAGCAACAATTATAACATGGCAATAGCAAAGGAAAGTTAACACACAACAACAACAACTATACCTCACCAATAATAATATAAATTTGACACTCATTAGCCAAAATTCTCAACCATAGAAATAGAAAGTTAATAGCAATCCAATTCACACATCAACAAAAATTAACACCACAACAACCATGGATTAACACAACAACAACAATGTATCAACATGATGGTAGAAATGGATTTAACACAAAAATGTCAATAGAAGTTAATAAACATCTACAAAAACAAACTTAAAACACAACAACAAAACATAAGTTTATGTACAATAGAAACAATAGTTAATACACGATAACAACACTAGAAGTTGATACACAGCATCACCATTCGACAACAATAGAAAGATAATTGAATGAAGATAGGGTTTGAGAGAAAACCCTAATTCCATCATATTCTTTGTGTTTCAATATAGTAAAATATGCATCATACCACACACAACAAAATGCACACCCCATCTAGAAAATGAAAAACCAAGAAGGAATGAGACAAAATTAACACTTTTCCCTTTGGACAATTCTCAAAAAAACTATTAACACATACATATGTGATTTTTTTATTATTAACACACATACATATATATCACATCCAATTCAATTATCAAAAAATTTTTAAAGTCTAAAAAATCATACAAAATTATTCTTTTCCCTTTGGACAATTCTCCCAAAAACTAGTACACTTTTCCCTATTGATGTGGCGCTGATGATTTTTATTTTTCTTTCTATCCCATCAAAATTATAATGAGAGATTTGTGTTTTTAGTGTACCAAATTAACATATAATAATAATAAAAAAGATATATTTTTTTTTACAAAATTAAGAAAAGTATATCAAAATGAAAAATTATTAAGTTTTAGTGTACTGGAATGCATCAACCTGATTTTGTTCCCAAAAGTTTAAAAAAATTAAAATTTAAAATTTTTTGAATTCCAAAATTAACTTTGGAATTTGGAAACAACGTTTCAAATTTTTAAATTCCTTCAACTTCTAGTGGGATTCAAACCCATGCCCTACATGTTTTGGATTACACTACCAACCATCAATATTAATATATTAAATATATTTATAAATATATTTAATATAAAAATACGTTAACATAACATATATAAATATATAAACATATAAATATATAACTATTAATAAATATTTATATATGTTTATATATTTGTATATGTTTATATTTTTATATTTATATATATTTATATATTTAAATATGTTTATATATATATATATATATATGTATGTGTCATTTAGGCAACTATGTAAGTTAATGTTAAAAGTTTGATGGTTAGTAGCATCATGTAATGTATATAGGGGGGATTAAAATCCAATAGAAGTTGGTTTAAAAAAAAAAAAAATCAAAAAGAGGTTTTTGAATTCTAAATGTGATTTTTGAATTATAAAGACTTTTTTTAGAATTTGAAAACTTTTAAATTTTATTTTTTTAAAAAACTTCGGTGGTAAAATTGGGTTGATGTATTTCAATGCACAAAACTTTTAAAATATTTCATTTTGATGTTTTTTTTTAAATTTGATTTTTTTTTTTTAATTTTAAGTGTATTGTGCACCTAAACACAATGTCCCCAAACTACAATCGAACATAAATATTTAAATGATTTTCAGAAGTCAACAAGTAAAATTTTCTATAGTTTATACAATATATATTTTTTAAGTTTCAAAAAAGAAATTTTATTTTGGAAGTCAATAATTTTTTGTTGTTTTATTTTTAAATAATCAAATCACATAAAAAAAATCAAATCACAAATCAACAATACATCTAGAAATATTTCCAACTTGGGTGCACATCTATTGCCTAGATTCTAGCTCATTCATTTATAGTGTTGATCTCGCTTCTATTTTCACTTTTTATTTCATTTTACTTCATATTATTTTCAAATAATGATCATCATTTTAAATTTAATTTCTCATTGCATTCATGATGATCATAATTACTACTCTAATCATCAAGATCAAGTGCACTCTAACTTAACTTATAATTTTTGTTTGTATATTCATTGCATTTTCAAAAAATATAAAGACATATTGCAACACATTTTTTAAAAGCACTTATAATATAATAAGAATAACACTTATACCTTGCATATAAAACTAGCATTTGTCACTCTTATTTTTGGGTTGACATCAAAAAATATAAATGGAATAGGTCTAAACCCTATGAGAAACAAGTGGAGAGAAATTATATAGATGGTTTGTGCCTAAAATTAGTTTTCTATTTTTTATTTCATTTTATAATATTTTTTTTTAATTTTTGTGCTAATTAATATTGTTATTATATTTTTCATGTTATGACTTTTTCAAAAGAAATTGATGTATTCCATAGATTAAGCAACAATTTGGGTCAAACAAATTTACATTGCCTAGACTCAAAAAATTGGCCAACTCAAAATCAAGTGGCTATTGAATATCGAGTTGGGGAAATAACCTACTTAGAAAGATCATGCCACTATAATGGGCCAAATACATGATTCAAGTTCCTTGACTTGTGCTACTAAGTAAAATAAATATACTCGATGTTCACCCACTAACCAATCAATGGAACCATCTATGACCATTTTTTTAATGATCATTGAATTGTCTAATATTACAATGGTTTACTAGATGGTTATGTTTATCGTTATAGTCTAATGGAATTGTGCTTCCAAACTATGGTGTAAAATTGAAAAAATATGAGACACAAGATGTCAAATAAAAATCATTAAAAATTAATAAAGATAAGATAATAACTTTATTTTATCATAATATATTTATTGTTGAAACTATTTTATACTCAAAATTATTTTTTGTTATTTTCCTTTTGATTAGTTTGAATCATTTTCTTGTTTTAATGAACAGATTTATAATGAGTTGAATTTGTGGAAATACATGTGTCATTTATTTTGCATAAGTAAATGACTTGTTGCATAGAGTTTGACTTATGCATGAAATATCGAATCATCAGTTCTTATATAATATAAGTTTATAGTTCACAATATAGATAGAACTGAATAATCTATTAGGAAAATTATAGCATAAGATTTCAATATATATATCTTGACTATGAAGAATGTTAAAGTAATATCTTTTAGTGCTAGTATGCTTGTGTATATTGAATGGAACTACCATAGTTTGATTATTTTATATTGACATATAAACTAATATAACTGTTATTATTACAAATATTATTAGTCTTAATCTTAAAGTAGTTAATACTCATGTGCACTTGTTAATAGTTAATTTGATTTGTAAAAAAGTGAGATCTAGAAATAGATTTATGAAATCTATTGATTAGATTACTTTATTAACTATATGGTGAATATTAGAAAATTTGATGATGCACCATTGAGAAAGTTTGTAAGTTTTGATATTATCAAACCATACAAGTAGATTTTGATCTAGCATATCAAATAAGTTAAGCGAAAAGCCTTAAGGAAATAAATAGAGATTTATTAAATTATATTATTAGTAATTTAATTCAATTGATTAGTATTGATAATCTCAACAAAAAAAGTTTAATAAGTATTAAATAATAATTGGCACAAATTATTTTGAATAAGTGAGAAAGTATAGGTATAATTTTGTAGTGATATGAATCATAGTTAATATAAATTATGATATTGCATAATGTATTTTGAGAGGGTAAGATATTTTTCAAGCCAAGATCACTTATACAACCTTGTCTAGTGTTATGGAAATGTGTCATAAAGTTTTTTTAAAGTGGAATATGTGTGTGTTTGTGTGTGTGTGTGTATTCAAAGTGATTTCTTTAATTTAAATTGGATTAATTGATTTATTTTGAATACATTTGATATATATATATATATATATATATATATACACACACACACACACACTAAATGTTTAATTACACATTAAAAAAGAAATATAAATATATAAAGGATTAAAAGATGTCACATTAATTTTTAAAATGCTGATGTGACACACACACACACACATATTAATTATTTTATTTACATTTATATAATTTTTTTTATTAAAAATGGAGAAGATGACATGACCCCACTATAGCATCATCTTCTTCATCGAGAAACTAGAATAGATGACATATGAGAGATGACTCCATTGCCGACAAATGTTCCATTTAGAGTATCTTGTTCTTATTAAAACAATGTTAATCCTAAACTAAACAAATATTCTTGTCCTACTTACATTATTATGATCAAACATTTTTGAATCCTAATCCCCAATAGTGGTATCAAATCATAGGTTATGATATTGTGAGTAAATGGATTAACTTTTAGAATTTCAATATTGAATGGATAAACATCTTAATTCAACAGAGGCATTCTGGACCTCTATTGACTAAATTAAATAGCTCAACTATATGTGTTTTGATTATGGATTGAAATGGTTATGTGTTAGGATGTATTTTGATTATGAGGTTGTACTTTGTGCACTTATTTGTGTGTGATTTTTCTACACAATTGTGTACTTTAATTTTATGTTTTTTTTAATGGCATTCTATAACCCCCTTTCGATATGGTAGTTTTCTATAATTATGAAAAAACTCAAAGTTGTCTATGGTGTTTGTGTTGGTAGTCGTGACCAACAATGGTGCCTATGGTGGTGGTCCTTGTCAATGATGATGCCTATGGTGGTAGTTGTGACCAATGACAGAGCCTCTAGTGGTGGTCATAATTGGTGATGGTGCCTATGATAGTAGTCATGGCCAATAACAATGTCTTTGGTGGAGGTCATTGCATTGATGGTGCATGTGGAGGAATACACAATAGAGATTAGTGCACATGGCAGAACTCATGGTGATCGAGGTAGATAATAGCGGAGAGCTTGGACAAAGAAAATAAAAAAAAATTCAAGCATGGTGAATTTGACCTGGGTAGATTTGATGTATATGCTTTTTTTTTTTGAAACTCTTCCCTAAACCATTAGAACCTAATTAAACTAGGCATATCTAATCTAGTTATAGTGACCTAAAACTAATATAACGGGGATGTTAAACATTTAGATACATGTGATGCATAGTCATCACATATTTGTGGCATATCTTGTGGTGTATATGTTGTGGCATGTGCCATGAATTATTATGGCATATTGTTGTGGATGTGATGACATGATTTAATTGATGCATATATATATATATGTAGTTGAGTGATAGTTGTTGCCAAAAATAATTCAATCACATAATTTCATGCATACATGTTTCACAAAACTACAATATTATTGAATATAAAATTTTTATTTTATTTTAAAATGAAGAAAATAAAAACCCTCAATTTTAAAATAACTAAGTGAGCAAGGGAATTCATCTAGAATAAATCCCATGGTCTCCATCACTAGTTTAAAGATTATGAAAGTTGATTAGCATGTTGCTCTTGATGCCTTTTTCCAATATGACTAACTAGCTTGCATGTATACTTAGCACAAATTACTATACGGTAATTTTATGGATTTTTTAAATGAATCACTTCTCCATCTAAATGATTTATTTAAGGATCAATTAGTTTAGAATTAGGTGATAGTTTACCCTTAGCTATGAAGAATAGTATACTCTCTATTTGAGTTACTATTATTATTTGTACGGCCAAAGATAAGTCATCAGTTTAATTTTGTTTGGTATTGCCTATTGCCTAAATAGCAAGATTAATAGGAATTGACATGTTTAAACAAATAATAAAAACTCATTATCCTTTCATTGAGACATACTATTTATGGATTATCAAACTAATGATGCATTCATTCAAGATATAGTGGTGGAAACCAATTCCTGTAATAGAATTCAATCTAATAGGCTAATTATAAAATTTTTAGGTATTTTAAAGATAATGTTATTCAACCCACTCATCACTATTCTCAAAGAAAACAAACTTGAGACCAATTACATAGATTAAAAAAGAATTCTTAACATTATCCTAACTATTGAAAACTATAAGTTTATACTTATAGATCCATGCCTGGATAAACCTCATGAAGGGGAATTTGGTGAGGAAGCCAAACCTTATGAAAAATGGGTAAAGGATGATGAGATGTTAAGGTCTTGTATTTTGGCTTTTATGTCAATTATACTTCAACATTAACATCAGTCCATGACTATTGCCTATGATATGATACCTAATCTAAACAAATATTTGGGAATCAAGCTTATTCTACTAGACAAAAAATCATGAGAGATCTGATAAATACTATAATGGCTAAAAACACCCTAGTGAAAAATTTGAAGATGATTGGTCTTCTCAAAGAACTAGATATCCTTAGAGCCAAGATTAATGTGAATTCTTAGATTGATATTATTTTCTAGGCACTACCAAATTTTGTTGTGCAATTCTACCTAAACTATAAAATGGATATTGATACAATTGCTTAAATAATTGATATCGGCTAAAGGTGTTATCATGAAACTATATAGAGTATTTTTGGCTGAAAAGTCATTTTCTAAACTAAAAGAAAAGAAAAGAAAAAAATTTCAGAAATATTCTCATGTTCCACATACAGCTCTGAAGTCACAAGTGAAAGTAAAAAAGAAAAAGGATAAATGTTTTCAATGCAAGTAGTTTGGATACTAAACGAAGCATTATCTAATTTTATCAACAAGATAAACAATTAAGATAAATCTTATTTACTAGTAGTCGAGACATTTTTACTAATGGTATCCATGGATACCTAGTGTGTAGATATTGGCACCATTAATCATGTTTGTAATTCTTTGTAGTGGTTACCAGAAACTAGATAACTAAGTGATGGTAAGATTGACCTTCACATGTGAAATACTACAAAGGCATCAACTATTGCAGCGAGAAATTGCTTGCTCTAGTTTGAAAGAGATACTATTTTATTTTTGAAAGATTGTCTTTATGTGCCTTCAATAAAAAAACTTGATTTCAATTTTTAGTTTGGTTAATGATAAATTTTCCTTTTTTATTCAATGATTTTGTCACAATTTACTTGAATAAGGAGTTTATTTTTTTTGTGCATTACAAGAAAACATTTATATTTTTAATATTGTCTCTACTCCATTACAATTCTACAAGTCAAATAATATCAATATCATGTCATATAATATGGAACCAAATATCTCAAGATACTATGATCTGATTGTAGTGGCATGTATCTATTGGGAGACTTTAGGAACTACTTATTAGACTAATAGATTACATCATAGTTATCTACATATGGTATTATACAGTGTAATGGTGTTACATAAAAAAATAATATGACTCTTATGAATATTGTAAGATCGTTGATAAGTTATTTGGATATGTCTATTTCCTTTTATGAATATGTATCGAAAATAATAACTTATATTTTGAATTTGGTTCCATCTATGTTGTACTAGCTACTCCAACTACATTATGGATTGGACGTGAGTCTAGCTAAAACACATTCATTTGTGGGGTTATCCAGCACATGTGCTAAAATGGAAAATAGATAAGTTGGAACTAATAACTTAAGGCTATTTCATCGTGAGATATCCCAGAGGAAGTAAAGGTGGTTTATTTTAAAGTCCAAAGAATCAGATGCTATATTTCTTGATAAGTAAATAATATTATGAAAATGATAGTTTACCTCTTGCTCAACTAGCTCACATACATCAAAATTCTCACTATTATGGTACAAATTGCAACATAAAGTCAATAGTACCATAAATATACTCGTGCAGCCTTTTAATAGCATTCTAATGCTTTTTCTATGGGTTGGACATGTACTTGCATAGTATTCTCACAGCATAAAAAATAAAAAAATAAAAAAATAAAAAAATAAAAAATAAAAAAATAAAAAATAAAAAAATAAAAAAATAAAAAAATAAAAAAATAAAAAAATAAAAAATAAAAAATAAAAAAATAAAAAATAAAAAAATAAAAAAATAAAAAAAAATAAAAAAATTAAAAAAATTAAAAAAAATAAAAAATAATAAAAATAAAAAAATAAAAAAAATAAAAAAAATAAAAAAAATAAAAAAAATAAAAAAAATAAAAAAAATAAAAAAAAATAAAAAAATAAAAAAATAAAAAAATAAATAATTAAAAACTTAAAAACTTAAAAAAATAAAAAAAATTATTATAATAAAAAATAAAAAAAACAACGTGAATCCAAAAAATGGTTGATGCCTGATAGAGAATGGAAAAAATAAAATCCTGGAGAGAGAGAGTCATTGTGTTGAGGAATATATATATATATATATATATATATATATATATATATATAAACTTGAATTTCTTTTGATCATAATGAATTATTCTAGAGTTGGAATAGAATAGTCCAAAAACTAAAGTTATTCTATGTGACGAGATCTTTAGTTTGACATCAAATTTATATAGTTTCCGTGAAATTTTCTGAAAGGTTGTGGTTTTCTCTTATCAGGATTTTCTACTATTTAAAGGCCATGAAAAAAAATCATATTTTATATTTCAATTCGAATTATTAGAAATGTCATTGGAAATAGTTAATTGGTAAAAAGTTTATGGGTTTCATTTAGTAAAATTTAGTATTGATGAATTGAGTTTGGATTGTTATAGCTGTGTCTGAAACCTCGTTTAATCATAAATGACATACTTGCATTTCATATGCACGAGAATATTTCATATACATGGGTGGGTGCATGATATATATATACATATAAAGGTGTACGAAATGTATTGGGAGAACTCGAATTATGATAATATTCAGATTGAGTTGGGTGGTATTTTTTCTTGAGCAAGACTATTATAAATTTGTGAACTCGAATTGGGACAACCTCTATGCTGAGTTACACCGTGGTATTTGGAAAATATCAAAGGAAAAAAATATTGTCAGAGAAATGTCCAAAATATTTTTCGGAGGAGGTCCATATTTATCAGAGTAAATACAAGAAATTCATATTTTATTCGAAGAAATGTCCAATATGTTTTTCGGAGGAGTTTTATATTTTTCGAAATAATTCCAAAAAAATAAATATTTCATTACTAAAATTCACCGAATTACTGATCAATTATTTGGTTGCTAATTCGATGTTTTTTGGTCGGTAAACTAAATAGCGACCAATTACCGACCAAAATATTTGATCGTAATTTTACTTGTCGTTATTTTTTTATCAACAAAAAAATCAGTCGGTCGGCAAATTACCGACCATTTACCAACCTACTACCAACAAATAATTACTGACTATATTCCGACAATTTTCTGACAAAAATATTTAGGTCAGTACATTACTCTCCAAATAATTGGTAATTAATGACCATTTACAAACCATTCACCGACAAATAATTACTAACTAAATTCCAACCATTTTCTAACCAGAAGCAGTTTGTCGGTAAATGGTCTTCAAATAGTCGATAATTACCGACCGACTAAAGATCATTTACCGACAAATAATATTCGACTATATTTCGACTATTTTCTGAAAAAAAGTATTAGGTAGGTAAATGGTTTTCAAATGGTTAGTAATTACTGACAATTTACAGACAATTTACTAACAAATAATCTCCGACTATATTTCAACCATTTTCCCACCAAAAGTATTAGGTTAGTAAATTATCACAAAATGGTTGGTAATAACAAAAAAAAATGCGACCAAAAACCGACCAAAATATTTTAAATTCATTGGTCGGTAATTGATCTCCAAAAGTATTACCGATCATTTTGTGACCTTTTGCCGACCATTAATATTAAAAAATTTTGGTCGGTTTTTGGTCGTAATTCTGTCGGTAATTACCGACCAATTTTTTTTATAAGTTTTGATGCAGTTGCTACATAAACATATATAGATAACACAAAAAAAATCAATTAACTTCCAGTTTTGATGCAGTTGCTACATAACCATATACAGATAATACAAAAAAAAAAATCCAATTAACTCTAGCAAACAACTATATATACTTCATATATATATTAAATACATCAAGAGAATAAAAAAATGAAATTCAAAATCAAAGTTTAAGGCATTGAAAAAAATGTGTGTAATAGACTCAATCATCCAATCTAATTTTATAATCATTATACTGCGATGTATCTGGTCCATATGGTGAGGTGTCGGGTATTGAGATAAAGTTGTTTACTGCTGCTAATCCTGATGTAGTTGTTGTAGGTGTTACTATAGGTGATGGAGTAGATGTTGTAGCTGGAGCATTATGCTGAAAAATCTATAGTAGATCATTAGGGTTGAACTATAGTCATCTTGCCTAAAATTTCTTTGTAAGCCAATCAAAAAACATATGCAACTTATCCCTATCATCCTCATAGTCGATCATGTGTCGCTCTATATCGACCAACTGATACTGTATTGCATTTCGTATCATGTCCTGAAATTCCTCCATCGTCGAGAACAAATTTTAAATTGGTCTTGAAAATTCAGCTTCATAATCTGGTTATCTATGCAAGTAGAATGATGATGTCGACGAACCGACGCCATAGACGGGAATCTTCTTCTTGCCATCAATAGCCACATAGGGGTGTAACCGAGCTGAGTAGAGTTGAGTATTAGGTAGGCTTGGCTCGGCTCGGTTTTAAAGGAGTAGGCTCGAGCTTGTTCACGAGCTGACGAGCCGAGTTTGAGGGTGCTCGGGTTCGGCTCGTTTAACTTACGAGCCTGTCAACGAGCTTGGTTCACGAGTCTGGTTAATGAGCTTGCTCACAAGCCTATTCATGAGCCTGTTCACGAGCATATTTATGAGCTGACGAGCTGAGTTTAAGGGTGCTCCGGCTCGGCTCGTTTAACTTATGAGCCTCAAAATGATGTTCGAGAATTAAAGAAAATGTTCATCTAAAATAACCAACATACAACTTAATTAAAAAGATAAGATAATAAAAGTTCAATTAACTTGATTGCAGTTCAAGAGTTAAAATATTCATCATGTTCATTTGTAGGAAAAATTTGTTGTGCATCAAGCCTTCTCCATGTTCACGAGCATGTTCACGAGCTTGGTTCACTAGCTTGTTCACAAGCTTGGTTAATGAGTTTGCTCACGAGCCTGTTTACGAGCTAACGAGCCGAGTTTGAGGGAGCTTGGGCTCGGCTCATTTAACTTACGAGCCTCTAAATGATGTTCGGGCTCGCTCGTTTAACTTAGTAAACGAGTTCGAGCGTGCTTCTAACGAGCCGAACATCGAGCAGCTTGTGAGTAGCTTGTCTCGGTTACAGCCCTATAGCCACATACCAAATCTGATTCGTATCAACTGGTGGAGCCGATGAATGAGAACTACCTGTTGCACCATCACATGAACCTGAAGTAGACTTGGAATACGCTTGAGCCGCAGCAGCTAATATTTCTTCATATCTCGCCTAATAAAAATGTACGAAAAGAATTTCAATTTATATTCAAACAAAAAAAAAGAAAAGTTAATTTTTTTTAATGGAACTTACATTTGCTGCATGAGATCTATGATCAACAAAAATTTGATTATCATAAGCCTTCGTCTGTATGTATCTAGATAAGTGAGGAGCATTGGGTTTCTTACCCTCCTTGCGTGTCTATAATTACATATAATACACATGTTAATTCTATTGAAAAAAAAATTTCTTATGAGAAATGAAATTTAGGCATAATTGAACACATTTCACAAAGTAATAAACATAAAAAGTATAAATTAGAAATAATACCAATATTCGTTCATGCTCGTGAATAGAGCAAGATCCACAAGTGTTTGTAGACATGCCACTACCCTTTCTAGCTTGCTCTGAGCGATGATTGACGTTCTGTTTATCACACCTCTTCGTATAATACGGATCATCCCAACTGCTCTGCCACTCCTTGAAAATATGATCCGGGACATTCAAATCTTTTTCTTTCTTCTTCGGCCATTTATCTTTGATCTCATACACAGTGTCTTTATATCGACTGACAGCATGTTTGTAAAACATACTTTTGACTGCCTCCTTTGGTTGTGTCCACTTGTAAACTTTCTGTAATTATAATTAAATAATTTTAATCAGTGAACAATTGAATAAATAAAGATGTAAGTATTTTTAGGTAGTAATATTTATCTTAAATTCTCACCAAATAATCAATTGGTCTCTATGTGTGAGAGACATCTAATTATGTCCATTAGGTTTAAAGTACTTCTTGAAAATTATCCTCAACCTTAGAAATTGAAGCAGACGGGTCTAACTTCATCTTGTAACCCAAAATTTATTAGCAAGTAAGAAAAAAAATAATAAATTGATAAATCATTTGTTAAGTTTTATATCTTACGGATTATCAATTGTAGGATTAAACTGTGCAAAAGAGAGAGTCTCGTCTGTAGGGTGCTCTGAGGAAGACTCTCCAACTTCTCCATCCTCTTCCACCTCTCCCTCCCACGTCTCTTGATCTTTCATTAAAATCTCAAGACCATTATGTGGATCAGTCAGCTGATGTTGCTGCTACGGTACTTTTACAACCTTTTCTATATGCCGCGGCGTCTCATCCACCCATGATTTTCTACTAGTTTCGGGCATACCTAAGACCGTACTGCCTATACCATAATTGGTACGACCTTGCAACATGCTACCCTTAGCTCGTTCCCATGTCATATCTGTTAGAAATACATAAGGCAATGAAAATAAACAAAAATGTATATGATTAAAATAACATAAAACTCATTGTATACTCATTCTCATCGGAATCATTCAAATCTAGTTCATCTTTTTCTTCAGATGTAGTAACATCATTTTCAAGCTCCTCTTCATCACTTGTTATAGACATTTATTTAAAATTATTATTTAACAAATGCGATTGTCTATAATTATAGTTATATATAATTATATAGACATTTATTTAGATATACAAATATTTATATATAGTTATACACATATAGTTAAAAAAATGTTGTTTGTTGTTATACATGTAATAATAAATATAATTACATGTGGTTATACATATAGTTACATGTATATTTATAAATGTAGGTTTATATATTTGTTTATTTAATTTTATATATCTATACATATAGTAATGTATAGGTATAGATATAGTAAAATACTTTTTTATATACTACTATATACAAATATATATTAAATATAAGCTATAAATTTAATATTTAAATATAATTATGCATAAAACTTTTAAAGTTATACATATAGTAAGATACAATTATTTATAGCTATATATTATTTACATATAATATATATAGTTATAAATAGTTATATATAATTAAACATATAGCCACATACAGACATATTCATACAAGTAGTTATAAGTAGTTATACATAAATATATACAATATTATAAACAAATATTTTTATTTAATTATATGAATACATATATGTATATATAGTTACAAATATAGTTATATTTAATTATATAGACATTTATTTAGTTATACAAATATTTTTATATAGTTATACACATATAGTTTAACATAATGTTGTATGTAGTTATACATCTAATTATAAATATTGTTACATGTGGTTATACATATAGTTACACATATTGTTAAACATATATTTATACATGTAGGTTTATATATTTGTTCATTTTATTGTATATATTTATAAATTTAGTAATAATGTATAGGTATAGATATAGTAAAATACTTAATTATATACTACTATATACAAATATATATTAAATATAAACTGTAAATTTAATATTTAAATATAATTATGCATAAAACATTTAAAATATACATATAGTAAGATACAATTATTTATAGCTATATATTATTTTACATATAATATATATAGTTATAAATAGTTATATACAATTAAACATATAGTTATATATAGATATATTCATACATGTAGTTATAAGTAGCTATACATAAATATATACAACATTATAAACAAATATTTTGATTTAATTATATGAATATATATATGTATATATAGTTACAAATAAAGTTATATTTAATTATATAGAGTGTTACATAGTTATACATAGTTATACACATATAGTTATAAATATGTATGTAGTTAAAGATATATTTATATATAAAATTTATATAGTTATACATTTAGTAAAATATAATTATATATAGTTATATATTAGTATACATATAGTATATTTTTTTAGAAATATAGTTATATAGAATTATACATATAGTTATACATTATTATATAGTTATAAATTAGTTATGTAAAGTTATAAATATAGTTATAAAAATAGTTTATTTTTTTATAAATATAGTTGTAAATACTTTTATATAAAATGACATATGATTATATAATTAAACACGTGTATCTATATAATATTTGTGAATAAAATATTTTTATATATGTTACTTAAATATTATTATATTTATATGTAACACGTTTATAAATAATATATAGCTTATATATCACATTTATATAAACATTATAAATATTCTATATTTATATAAAAAATAATATGTAACATAAATATTTACAAAATTGTATAATCATTTAATGTTACATAATTGTTATATAAAAAATTATATAAATGGATAGTTTTATGTAAATGTTGTATAAATATATATAGACATTAATACAAATGTATAAATATTTATATATTACATTATATGTTTATATAAACATATCAATGTGTATTATAATGTAATACATTTATATATATTAAAGTATAGACATTTATACATAATGTCATGATTATATAAATGTATAAAAGTTTATATATACTATTATATGTTTATAATTTATTTGAATACATATATTAGACTACCAGTAGATTCATCCTTAATGTTATAGTATTACTCATTGGCTTCCAATTAGATATATTAAACATCTAAAGTATTCCCTCGATGTATTTCTCTTATCCAAGAAACAATATCCTTTTTTTCCAATCTATGTAAAATTACATGCCTAATATAATACTTGTTTCCCCAAGATCTGTAATGTCAAATTTATATGTCAGAAACTCTTTCAATGCATTGATTAACTTTTTTTTGCTTCCAATCAAATGCATATCATCAACATACAGAGTTAGGTAATATAGTTTTTACCTTAATGTTTTGAGTACTTGCAATAATTAGTCTCACACCTATTGAATCTTAGTTAGAAGATACAAGAATCAAACTTCTAATTCCACATCCTCTGAGACTATTTTAACACATACAATGATTTTTCTAGCTTGCACACTAAATCTTTTTTACCTTTTACATTGAAACCAATAGTATGTAAATATTATCTTTCAGGTCTCCATGAAAAAAATCTAGTCTTCACATCCAACTATTCAATTTCTAAAATGAACATCGTTGCAATAGCCAATATTATCTAGATAGAGGTCATTTTTGCTAATGAATAAGAAGACCTCATCATAGTCATTACCTTCAACTATATAATACCATTCAACAAACATCCTTGCCTTGTATTTCTATGCCTCTCCATTTTCCTCTATCCTTCATTTGAATGTCTAATTGTATCTAATTTCATTTTGATCTAGGGGAACCTCACATGACTCCAAGTGTTATTCTTTTCCAATGATTGTATCTCTTCTTCCATGACATGTGCCAACTATATTGATTACTCAATGACTCTGGCCTTTTTCATTGTGTTGAACTCATCACTCGTGACATGAAGGATATGATATGAACTATCAACAAATCATATAGCTAAATTTCTAACTCGGGTAGGCCTCCTAAATATAAGTGTAGCCTCTACTACTTCTTCATTAAGAACATAACTACTCAATTCTGATAGCTTTTACTTGACTTGCTTCCCATGTTCACATGTCATGATTAGACTTTTATTCTCCATGGGTTCCTTATTCACAGAAATAAAAGTGCTACTGATTTAGAACATAATGTTACTTTCTAGTAGCTTGTATAAGGTTCCACACCTTATTCTATGAGAAATTACTATTATTCCTCGGGTCATCTTGCGTGACTTCTGATTGAAGATAAAGGGGATTCCTCTATCTATCATCACACTAACTAATATAAAGTTCTTGGAGAGAGCTAGAATGTGCATCACCTACAAAATCAACTATATTTTTCCATCTGGCTTTTTTATCTTCACCTTCTCATGTTCAATTATATTTACTATTGAGTCATTCTTCACTATTTCAGCTCCTCCATCATAACTATTATAATAATAGAAACATTCCTAATGGAGAGTTGTGATATGAAGCTTCCATATTAATGAACCTTGTGTTTTCATCAACGTGGGTGACACATACTACTAATATGTAGAATTTTTTAATAGATTTCTTTTTATCCTCTGATCAATTTTTACTTCTATAGTTCATTTTGAAATGCCCAATATTGTTGCATTTGTATTATTTGATTTTCAATTTATTAATACTTTTAACTTTATTTTTTACCCTTGCCTCTCATAGACAAAATTTTCTTCGAGGAACTTTGAATGTTTTTTCACTTCACATTCTTAGATAGAAGCGCTTAAATAATTGCCTCATACGACACCTCTATTGTACTGCTATCTATGGTGATAATCAAATTATTTCATGAGTTAGGTAGTAGACTATTGGGAAACATGAGAAACCTATGATCATATCTCTATGATATCAAATGTAAGGATCAACGATGATGATTTAAAATTTTGGAAAGGTGGAAAAGAACACTCATATATGAAGTATATTATGACTTTGTTATGTTACCTAATTTTAATAGTTAGATAGTATTTCAAAAGCTCATTAGCAAGAGTATCTCGTAAACTAAGATCCGCAAGTATATATGTCAAAAAAGTAATAAAAATGATTTTCGTCCATATATTAATCTCAGAGAAATTATATCAATAATTTGGGGAACTAATAGTGATACAACATAATTATAATAAATGAGATAATTAAAAATATTGGTATGAATATTATATCATAGGATTTGTTTACTTGATTTATATGATGCATGTTCAAATATTTTAAATTATATTTGGGTTGGATATAAAATAAAGGTTGAGTTATTGTGCAATGATTATTTGCCCTAATAGTATATAAAATAGTTATCACCATTTAACTCATCCAAATGATGGTCTTCTCATAGATATATATACCATACTTTACCACTAAAATAACAAATTATCTTTGCTTGAGATTCATTCACAAACATATACCTTTTAGGAAGCTCATCATTTGTCATTTATAGTTACTTCATATTTATATTTTTATAACTCTAGCCTCAAGTGTCATAAATATTAAGAACTGACTTGGTTAATATGTATTTGTACTTTTGGCTTTATAAGCATCAAACTCATACAATTAAGATATACTTTCCTCCGGGTTCATTGGTGCAAACCATATATGAGTGAAAGTAATTTAAATTATTGTCAACACTTTGTGAGTCATAATACACTCACATATATCTTGTGGATTACCAATTACCATTCTTTATAATGATGATATGACTCACATACTAAAGGTAAAACCTTTAGAATAATATTCTATAAATGTCCACCTCAATTAAAAATCTATTCTTCTAAGACACGTATAATGTATTAGCATGTTAAAGTATTTGTGCTTTTGGTTTTGTGAGTGTTATACTCATGATGATTAACATAACAAAATTTTAAGGTTTAACATATAGGTTTCTCTCATATATTATAGACAAAAGGGCTATCACTTCTTTCCTAGCATATGCATGAGTGAGTCTTATAGTATAACTATCACTGTCTACCATGACAACAAGCACAAATCCACCAATTATCATATCTTAAATTCAAGTTCACTTTAATCACCATATCCATTAATTTTTTTACAAAACATAATTCAAACATATTTATTAATATCATACCTATTTATATACTAGATAAGCAAATTTACACAAACTCTAGACACACATAATTTTGATGATTTTTTTGAATCTATCCCAAAGAGAAGGGGTTTGAGAGCCACACCCCCACAACTCTAAGGTTTAGCTTATGTCTTACATCCATTACTTTCTTGTGGATCCTTTTAGAAAGTACAAAAATCGCTTCTAGGGTTGTTGATGTATGTTGACTTTGTCATGGTGCATGAAGAAGAAAATGATTTTTGAGTCTTTCTTGAATTCATTCTCTTTCCTTTTTTATACTTTGATATCTTTGTATTTCTTTAAATAAAAGTCATGACTTTTGAAAGATACTATGACTTTGGCCTTCATCGCTTGAGTTCATGGTTGCAACTCTATAAAGTGACCACAACTTTGGAATATAACTCAAATTTTCTATAATACTAAGTCATAGCACTAGAATTTATTTTTGACTTGTGCCTATTGTCTCTGTAACACAAAGTTGCAACACTAGAAATAGCCATAACTTTAGAATTTATTTTTCTCATTCATCATATAGCCATGATGCTAGGAATGGTCATGGTGTTCAAAATGATCTCTCATGTGTATAATATCCCTACAACACTAGGAATGACCACAACACAAAGAATGGTCTCTATTATGAATCAAATTACATAGCACTAATAAGTGTTCATGACTTGGCCTTGACCTTTCTCATATATTATATGGTTGTGGCATTGCAAAATGGCCATGACACTAACAATTAGCTTGAACATTAAAGTTATGGTTTTGCCTTCTCTTGAAGACATGAGTCATAGACTCGAGTAATGATCATACTCGAGAAAATTCCCTCTATAATATTTTTGTATATAATTTGTGGCACTAGATAATTGTCATGGTCTTGGTCTAAGTAGTTTTGGCTTTATATTTTTATGTAGCTCAAAAGTCATTACTTTGTGAAAATATCATAACTTTGGCTTGAGACTATAAAGCCTTGTTAAAGATAAAGGCATGGAGATAGGAAGTGTCATGACTGTTAGCATCAATGGGGTACTTAGTGTGATGTGAAACTAATGTTGCAACTATTTAATTTTTGCAAGATAAATATGACTACTACTTCATAATAATATCATAGCCACAAAGAATATTTTGTATAGTTGAAGAATTATACTAACGATGAGGTAGAATCATGACATACAAAGATTTTCATAACTAATTAAATAGAGTTTTGACCAAGAATGTATAACAAAACTATTTAATAATCCATAAACTACCAAGTAATCAAAAATCTCTACAAACCTATCAATTTCATGACTATTCATCAAAAACCGCTAAGACTCCAAATTCATGAAATTGATCAAATTATACCTCATTTATGTGCTTACACATCATCTAATAATACCAAAATACTTATAAAATATTAGGTAATTTGAATACAAAATAAAACACACAATGCATAAAAAAATAAATGAAAAGAAGAGAAAGAACATTCAACATAGAGAAATTGAAAAAGAAAATTTTTTCTAAGCTTATATAGTAATGTATCACATATATATTAAGATTTACAAAATACTTATATAAATAAAAAATATCTTATAACTTAAGGCATAAGTGTTGAGATCACATCATGACCTAAATTGTTAAGACATATAGTCACAACAACACAACAAATATTGCAACTCTATTCAAGTAATGACTTTACAATTTTAGTCACAACACCATTCAAGTCATGACTTTACAATTCAAATCATGTTACTAAAAACATGTGACTTTATTCATGGTTATGACTTCTAATTTAGTTCACAACATTGAAAATAAAGACTTCTAATTATAACAACACAAAATAAGATGTAACTCAATATAGGTCTCGACCTTGAACACATGTGAAACCATTCAAGGTTGCAAATTCAAAATTCATATCATAATACCAAATATAAAGTATTCTAGTAACAATAATACAAAATATATTATGACTCCGTTTAAATTGTGACTTTATAATTTAGGTGTAACATCGAGCACATATTTTTAGCTTGAGAAGTATGAGTCAATCATAACATTCTTCCATTCGAAGAATACTTATTCATCCTAGTCTCAACTCTACACCACTAGAAAATTCTACAACATTGCCTTTAAGAAATTAGCATGGTTCTTTTTTGTGTTGACTTTATTTCATCTAAGCAGCCTCTGATAAACTTGCTCTCTAATAAAGTAGAATTGGTATCAATATAATTTATTAATGTATGAAATACCAGATTTTTTTCTAAGTGGCAGTACTCTAATTATCATACATGAGTCTTTTTTCCTTCTACTCGAAGCAAAGATCGACACATAGTATCCTTATTCAAATATCTTCCTTACTTGCATGAGTAAACACCATGTATTTGTCCTCAATAGATTAGAGAACAATGATAGCTTGACTCTTACTCATCCAACTCATAAATCCACAAAACAAGTTTTATACATTCCTACACATGTGTATCCTTATGTCCACATCTCCACCCTAGTCTTCTTCAATAGCTCTTTTGATTTCATAAGTCTTCTCATCATTGTTACCACCAAATTGTAACACAAAAGCAACTATTCTACATAGATACCTAAGCAATATTTTAATGGTATTTTAATGCTCTTTCCATAAGTTGGACATGTACCAATTCAGTATTTCCATATAATGTGATATTTCAAATCTTGTACATATCATATCATACATCAAACTCTCAATAGTACTAGCATATTATTAGGATTGACTCACACTTCTAAAGCTACAAAATATATTTGGTATCGCGACCTAAATTATGAATTCACAACCTGAATGGGGTCACAGCATGTTTTATATTCTTATGACTAAAATAACTTATGTCAAAAATGTTTTTTTAGGAGTGAGAGCCATCTCTTCTTTCTCTTGTTGAGTAGTAGGGGATTACTTTATAGTCAACTTCATACTAGTCAGCATTGAATTTCCCACCATCTTGAATTCAAACATGTTGTACTTCTAAAGTATTACTTCAACATACATTTACTGCCCAAGACATAATATTCTCCTTTCTCAATTTCTCTGAATTTGCATATCTAGTATAAAATTTGCTGCCTCAAGATCTATCAGGTCAAACTTCTTTATCAGTAATTGTTTCATTATACTAACATTCTCTTTGCTATTTTTAACCAATAACATATCATCCGCATTCAAGGTTAGAATAACATAATTTTAACCTAACTCTATTGCATATACATAATTATTAGCTTCAAAACAATTGAATCCTAGCTATAAAACATATGAGGCAAATTCTCAACACTATCTTTAGAGATGGCTTTAGCCCATGTAATATTTTTTTCTACTTGTATACCAAGTTTTCCTTGCCTTTCACCTCAAAATAGATCAGCTACTTCATATAGATCTTTTACTTTATGTCACTATAAAGAAAAATGCATCTTCATGTCTAGCTACTCAACCTCTAGATCATACCATGTTGTAATAGCCAATATCATCTAAATTGAGGACATCTTCACTAATGGTGGGAAGATTTCATCATAGTCAATACCTTCAACTTGAGAGTATCCTTTAGAAACTAACCCTACCTTTCTATTTCTCAATATTTCCATTAGTAATTATCTTTCATTTAAACACTCTATTGCATTCTATTGCCCTCCAAACCTTGAGTAACTCTACCAGGCTCCAAGTCTTGTTATTCACTAATAATTACAGCTGCTCTTTCATGGCATGATCTCTTTGCTTTGAGTCCCTAGAGGTTATGGGCCCCATTATAGTACTGAACTCATCTTCTATGATAGAAATGGTATGATACACATTGTCAACATACCTTACAAGTTTGTTTCTAACTCATGTAGACTTTCTCAATATAGGTGTAGCCTTGACTACCTTTTCTTCAATAGAATCTTAAAACTCTATCTACAAAATCTCTTCATTAAGTGTTATTGGGCCACTAGTAGAATGAAGTCGCAAAACATTTTGTGATGATATCATGACTAGAAGATGTCATGAAATGTATTGTAATATCACATCAAGAAAATATCATGACTCACTTCTTTTAGTAGAATTATCCACATCATGACTTGTTAAGTCTTCTCCATTATTGCACTCCCATCTCTAATACCTCAACATGATTTCATGTCATGACACCACATTCGTGTGTCATGACTTTGAATTTAGTTGTAACACAACACTATTATTTTTAACAACTTTCTTCTTCTAAAAAATGAGGGACCCACTACTAGAAGTCTTGATGTTTTTTAAGAGCATTTAAAGGTTCCATACCTTATTCCTCAAATAATTATAATTACTAGCCTAGTCATCCTGAAAGACATGTAATCATATTAAAATAAAACACCAACATCAATCATCACACTCATAGAAATAAAGTTTCTACTCAAGTCTGGAATATTTATTATCCTTGAAGAAATTTGAATCTTTCATCATGCATCTTCATCTTCACCTTGTTATGCCTAACTATTTTCACTATTAAGCTATTTCACATAGTCATATCTCTTATATCATACAACAACTCATACTATTTGAATGAGTTCTGATGATGAGTTATATGATATGATACACCTATATCGATGAACTAGGTATCCTCATCAACATGAGATACACGTACTTTTGTAAAGTGTAGGTCTTTAGTAGATGGCTCCTTGACCTCCAATCTAGAATTTACCAATTAAATTGTTTTTACTTCTCTGACTTCCCTTTTGAAGTATCCATCTTTACCACAATTCCAACATTTCAATTTAGCTCTCTACACTATTGGATCTTTCTCTTGTCTTTGATTTTCTTTTTGACTGATTTGAACTTCTTTATTTTTTCCTTCCCTTCACAAAAAATATATCCTTTGAGTTGTTCTTTTTAGTATACATCCTCATATCCTTAGATAGTAGTGCTGAAACTGTCTCAGAGAATAACTCTATTAAACTATTACTAATGGTGATAATCAAGTTATCCCTTGAATTTGGTACTGAACATATAAGGTTTATAAATTTTTCATCATCACTTATCTCATAGAAAATAAATAATAATGGTCTAATTAGTGTATAAAACTCATGTAAGTATGAAGTAAAAGCATAAGTCACCATCTTGGATAACTTGTATATTTTTTCATCAGAAATAACTTATTGACCAGTGACTTTCTCTGATAGAGTATCTCAAGTTTATTCCATACATATTTTACTGATCTATCTCCAAAAATAGTCATCATGACTTCACCTTCAAATCACAACTGGATCAAGCCTTAGGCTACATGATCCAACTTATCCCATTTGACAATTTTAGTATATGTCATTTTGATTTCTAATACCTTTTCATTGACTTCGGTTCTTCTATTATATTAATCTCTATCAATAAGTAGATCTTTCATATTTAGTTTATAAAGTTTAAAGATGTTCCTCTAAAACTTTTTGATCTCAACCCTAAATATTGATGAACTTTCCTTTCTTAGATTTATGCTCAAACAAAACTATATATCTAAACCATAACTTTAATATCAAATGTTTTGAATCCTAAGATACCTAACATATTTTTCTAACACACTACACACAAGAAAACAAGTGGGGTGAAGAGATAGAACGTAGAAATTGAAAATGACATATTTTACTAATTTTAATAGTTATGTATCCCATATATTTTTACACTTACAAAATTTTTATATAGTAAAACAAAAAATCACTTTATGACTTTAATTCTTATATATTAAAATAAAAAATCTCTTTGAACTTAAAACCTATGTGCTAATATCACAAACAGGTTGTGACTTCACTCTTGTCAAGACTCTAGAAAATACGATCATGATTTGAATCCTCAAAGGCATCGAGTCATAACAACACAAGATAGGTATAGAATCCATTCACATTATGACTTCACAATTTAGGTCGTGAATTCATTCAGGTTGTGACAATTAACACATGTCATGACTTCGTTAAAGATTACAACTTAATAATTGAGGTTGTGCCTTTATAATTTGGGTCGTGATATCGAATATAAATTCCAATCACAAATAAAATATGTTGTGACTTTATTTAGGTCATGATTTCACAATTTATGTGGCAACACTGAAAAAATGTTATGCCTTCATTTAAGGGTACAACTTACAATTCAAGTCACAACACCAAACATAAAAGTATTATTCTCTCAACACCATAAAATAGGTTATGACTCTATTTAGGTAATGACATTATAATTTAGGTCACAATACCAAATATATATTGTAGCTTCACTAGTATGAGTCAATCTAAATATGAATAGAGGAGGATAATAGTCATATAATCATCAATGATTTCACAATTAATTAATAATAACTAGCTAATCAGAGTGTTGAATTCATTTAGATGAGTCATAAGTGTTGAATTTTTGCTATGATGTCAAAACTAGATACTTCTTGGTACTACACTAATATCTCATTGGGGACATGTAGGCATCAAATAGAATTACACAAGTATACGAGTCATTATTATACACTCAATTTATAAAATTTTTGTCATTATTTTCTATTGCTATCATGTTGTTGTTATACAAAATTTGGGCTTTAATTGAAAGAATTTTACTAAGCGATAATTTTTATGGAATTAGATAAATAGTTGTGAAATCATAGATAAATTAGATATAAGTGGTAGACTTGTTGGAAAGCTGACATAAGGGGTATAATAGTAAGGAAAAGATATAAAATTTTTAATGTCATGCCTTGTTTACACAACCACATGCCTATTGAAAAGCTGAGGGGTCTTTCTTGGTCATACTGCTACAAACAAGTCACAATATTCTTTGAACACCATGACTATACCACCAAGTTGTTTGTTATAATCATTTACTATGTAATACATTATTTGTGGTAATTATATTAATTCGGAGTCACAACCACATTAATTCTAAAGCTCAAATTCGGCTATGATATTATTTTCATGTCATGGCAAACAAGTGCCAAATTGGTACAAGAAGTAATGATATTTGTTATTACCATATCATATTCATTACACAGATAGAAATTACATAATAATAAGCAATTTTTAGTCATGAAAAATTTTTGTACCATGTTTATGTTTTCAAAAGATTAATTACATTGGTTATAAAATTCTTTGTCATAATGATCATGTGCTCTAGAGAGGATTAACCTCGGTCACAATATTTTTTTTCTCATGACTACGTGTTCTAGAGAATAATTACCTTAATCACAATAATCTTGGTCATGACATTTTTTCACCATGACCATGTTCTCTAGAATGAAACTTATAGTCTTGACCATTCTTGTGACCATAACCATGTGTTTGAGAGATAAATTACCTAGATCATAGCATTTCTTTATCATCATGACTTTGTGCTCTAGAAGCGATTCAACAAACATTAGTCATGACCTCAACCTAAAGTCATGACTTACGACTTGAAGATTCGAATAGTAGCTCGATAGAACTCAAAAGAAAGAAAAGGACTTAGAGATTTTCAAAAAGAGAGATAGGGATTTGGAATTTGAGGTAGATACTCCTAACCTAAAAGGGAACAAATTCTAACATTTAATTTGGAGTAAATTCAAGTTGAACACAAGCATAGATAGGGACCCATATTTGACTTTTAGATCCTCATGTCAACTATCATTAGAAATCCTCAATTCAACAAGATGACTCTCTAATCCTCTCACACAAATTCTTTTTCTAATATTAGGTTAATCAGGGATTTAGGGTTTGTGATGTAATGATATGTAAGTTTACTTATGAAATTATTTATAATGTTTACTTATGGAATTGTTGTATTTTAAATATTGATGGATATGGATGTACTTAGAACATAGATTTTAGATTTCTTACCAAATAAATTTATGCACATTGGTCATGGTAGGTGATGATATGTATGTTAAGAGACACACTCATGAGGTTGGATTTGAAGGAAGTGATAACACTTTTATTCTTACCTCATGAGATGAACCTATATATAGAAACTATAAATTTATGTTAAGTTTAATTCATGTGAGTATGACTCTCAGGAAGTAGAAAGAAGAAACAAATATATTACCATTCTATTGTATATCTTCTAGAGTAACTGGCCTTCAAATGATGTGGAGGTTATGTGAAGGCCTCATAGTGATTTCATCATAGTGTGGAAGTCATGTGTTGGTGTGGTGAATGATGACAAGTTATTCATGAAACATGCAAGGGGATGTAGTTCATAAGGTGGTGCAGCACTGTGATCATTTTTCTTGTATGACTTAAATAAGTGAAATTATTTGAGAGATGTATATTAATCAATATAATAATGATTATTACTAAACCAAAAGCTCAAACACCTTTAATACCATATTATTTTGCTTGTTTTAAGACAACAGAGGTTGAAGAATAAAAATGCATACTTGAAGTAATCATCAAGCATAGTTGACATATTACCTAAAAGGAATAAAAGTGTAGATGACATATAAATAGAATAAGTATTGCTTCGGTGTAAAAATACCAAAGGCACAACTATGAGCGGACTATCCTTGGTAGCGACTATCCAAGATTAACAAACACCTTGTCTACCAAAAGAAGAAATCCACCTTATACTACCCATCATTTTATAATCAAACATAATATTACCTAATTAGTAGAGAAAATGATTATACATAAGTAAACCAACCTAGAGTCTCAGTTTCAATTAGAAACCTAAATTTATCTTCTCAACTTGAGTAGTTATTCAATCACTAATAATTGATCAAACTATTCATATAATCTCTGTGTGATTAATATCTTGACTTATATCTACTATAATATTTGTATGAGTCAGATACTTCTAGATTTCCATTAGACATATCTAATCATGCAATGAAATTTTGGTAACTTATTTTGAATAATATATTTTAGCACTACAACAAAGTCATGAGTTTTTGGTACCATTTTTTAAGATAATTTTTAGTTTGATTTGTCAACTTGAATTAGTATAACTATCTTTGAAAAATGATAGCTATGTTTCTAGTTGGATAAATAATTGTTTTTGAATGTTTGTGGTTAGTAGTGATCACGACCAAGTATATTTAACTTTAAAATTTTTATGAGATTCAATGCATTATTGATGGTTTAAAAACATCTAAATCTAATGAAGTGGTTCCTATAACTTGGATTTGAATTATAATTCTAAGCTTAGACATTCTACAATGGGTTGAACTACATGATAAGGTACATATTTGATGTAGCCTTAAGTGGTTCTATCATGAATAAGTCACCCGAGGGAAAAAGAGGCCTATTTTCTATTTGTAGAACTAGCCAAGTATAAGTACCAAACTTCTAATGAAAAAAAAAGTAGAATGAAGCACTAAAGTATTAGAGTTGGATAGGCAAGAAAATTTGTCATTTTACAATAGCAAAAAGTTACCAATTTTAACCCAATTTATCAAGTGGAAGAAGTTAACATTCTACATGTTCAAACCCTACAATCATGCCCCATACATTATCACATGAAAATGAGAAATCAAGAAATTTTACCATTTGGAACTCATGATAATGTGTAGTAGAATATGGAACAAAATCAAAAGAATTTTGGAAGAAACCTAATGGCATTCTAAATGAAAAGAGCTATAAGTTCCAAATATATATAATAATTTGAATGAATGAGAACATTATAATTTGAAGAGAGCATTATTTTGTATCTCCAAAAGACAAAGAAAAGGAATGATCACAAGATCACATGGATGCCATGATGAATACTTTCATAAGCAAACCAAAATATATTACTATATAATAATTTTTTGTTTTGTAATTTTTTTTTAAAAAATTTGTCTATATTTTTTTGATTAAAAATAATTTACATAAATTATATTTGTCTAACTCATAATTTATTTTTTAATTAATATTTATATAAAAATAAAAAAATAAATAATTAAATGAATATTTAAAATTATAATAAAAAAATGAGATATATTATTTATTATTTAGGGTATACCGGTTTAATTTAAATTATATATTTCTCACTAATAATTTATTTTGTAATTAATATTTCTAAAATAAACTGATAAATAAATAAAATAAAAATTTAAAATTATACTGAATAAAAATTAAAATGAGATTTATGATTTATTATTAATGTATGCCAATTTAATAGTTTAAGAATTTAGTCATTTTGTTGTATAGGTGTTTAGCGATTCATGTTTTTAGGCATTTAGTGGTTTATAGATTTTATTTAAAAAATAAAATAACAAAAAAAAATTTTAGAAATTTTTTGTCATTTTCAAAGGTTATAACCTTTGAAAATATAATAATATTTAAAATTTTTTGAAATGTGAATACATTATTTAGTTATAATAATTTTAATAATTATATAGCATATAAATTCTATATAAACAATTTTATTTATAGATATTATAATAATGATCAAAAATTAAATTAATAAACTATTAATAATAAGATAGATATTAATTAAAAAATATTAACAAAATCCAAATTGATTCAAAATTAAAGTAAAAAATATTATTGGATAATAATTTTTAATTTTTAAATTTTTACTTCTTTTATAAGCGTATATATTTTTTTTATTAAAAATAAATTATTTAAATTATATTTGTCGCACTCATAATTTATTTTGTAATAAATATTTATATAAAAATAAACTAATAAATAATTAAAATTATAATAAATTGAAATAAAAATTAGATTTCTTAATTATTAAGTAGTAAATAGCAGTTTAATGGTTTATGTATTTAAGCATTACGAGCTTTAGGAGTTTACTGATTTAACTGTGTATGCATTTATTGGTTTATAGGTTTTATTTAAAAATTAAAATAACAAAATATTTATTTTTATTATTTTTTTATATTCTAAAAGTTTATAACGTTTGAAAATATAATAATTTTTACATTTTTTTTCAAATGTGAATTCAATATTTAGTTATAATAATCTTAATAATTATATTTCATGTAAATTCAATATAAAGAAGTAAAATTTTTTTACTTGTATTCTAGAAATCTAGATGATGATGATGATGTGTAAAATTATTAAAGAATAGATTGCCTTATATATATAGTTAAAAAATAATATGTGGATTTCATATAAAAATTTTTTTTGGATAATTATTGGTCCAAAAAATATGAAGAAGTTGATGAATTTGAAAAAAGAAGTATTTAAAATGAGGATGAAAGATTTTGCTTTTAAGTCACGATATTTTTCAAAGTCACCACAAAAGAAGAGCCAAATATACATTGCATTAAGTTGTAAAAAAGTGACATATATGATAAAATTCATAAGTGAAGAACACACATGAATCATTGAGGGAGCTCTTGAGGCTAGATAAAAATTGCAAGAGGCAAAAATCTCACTACTAATTGATAATATACTGGATCAAAAAGATGAAGCAAATACCATTATCAATGATGATCAAAAGGAAAAAAGGCCGAAATTATTCTGTAGAAGGAGGTCATTACTTTTGAAAAAGTCATGACTATATAAGTAGGATTGATAAAAGAAAAAGTCAAGATAGTAAAAAAACCATGACTTTGCTGAGGTAGAAACTACAAGTAGTTTCCACTTAATATCCCAACGTCACGACACAATTACTTTAAAGAGCAAAAGACAAGGTCGTGATATCATCTAAAGTCATAACACTAGATAAAAGTCATGATAATTGCGAAAAAAAATTTACTTGACAATGACATGATTGTTGTTAAACTCATGGCATTCCCCAAAAAATTTTTTGAAAGAAGAAACCTAATAGATGGCATAGTGTTGAAAGAGAAGTTTGGAAGACATGCAAAGAAAAAAGATTATATGAAGTAAATAGCATGGACTATTGAAGTTATCAATTGAAAATGATTATTAAAAAAACTAGTCTAGCTAATATGTTCAATATAGTGTTGCTTAGGAGATAACCCATGATTTATTTTTGTGCTGGAGTGTTGTACTTTTTTTTGTTTACATTCCACTCAAACACTTGTAGATTCACCAAAAGAAGTTGTGCACTCAAACCCTATCACAACTAAAATTTAAAAAGAAAGTTGTGGTATCACAAAAACTCATGGCTATTTTGTAGTGGATATGAGTAAAACTCTAGCCCTATAAAACACCACAATCATGAATTATTTTTCAAACATACTTATTGTTCTCTTACTACCAACTGAAAACTACCATTTTTTTTGATTCAAAGCTAAAAAGACAAAGAACCATGAATTTCAAAGCTCAATGAGAGAAGAGAGGATGCTGAAGTGAGTCATAAGGATTAAAAAAAGTGACAAAAGCCAACATCTACTAAGACTTCTCAATTCCCGACACTCAAACTTATATTTTTGATAGATAGGAGGAGTACATGATGTCTACCCTAACAAAAAAAATGTGTGGTTGAGTAAATTTTTGGAGAGTTCATCCTACCTTTCTAGCTAATGATTCAAAGGAGAAATTAGGTTATATTTTACACCAAGATGGAAAGGGGTAATGCCACAATCATGAGTGAGTCATATTTTAACCTTGAAGACATGCAAGATAAAATCCTAAAAATACAACCAAATTACAAAGACATTGCCAAGATTTTGAAGGATAGCAAGGAAAGTTGGAGAGGTTCATCAAAAAGTCCACCTAGTGAGGAAAGAGTTGATTGAAGAGAGCAAAGTATAGTTATATTTTTTATATTTCATTTTGCAACCAACCCTCCACCTTACTACTATCTTATAAGATAATGTGATCCTACTTTTTACCCTGGTTAGAGAGTGTAAAATCCATATGGATAAGACATTGAAGAAGTCAATACTTAACTACCAAGAAGAAGAATTTTCATTTTATATAATCTATCCCTCTTTGATTACTATGTTAGGTCATATAAAATTGTCCTCACTTTTAAATATAGAGATGCATAATACCCATGGATGTCTCTGTTTGACACAATGCTCACTTTTTGTTGTTGTTTTAGATTTCTTTTATGATATAATTATCCTAAAATTAAGCTATAAATGAATGAATTTTACTTAATGATGATTTTTTTAGAATTGGATGAATAATAATGAAATTGGAGATAAATTAGATATACATAATACACTTGGTGGAAAACTAATTAAAATGAATGGAAGAACAAGTAAAAGTCATGACATTTATAATATCATAACTTATTTACACCAACACATACTTATTGAGAAGTTATGATATCCTTTCTTACACATGACTCTATGAACAAGGTGTATAAATATTTATATGTTACAATTATATTACCCTATTGTCATAATATTTTATTATGCAATACATTTTTCATATGTGTGATATTATCTTAGAGTCAACACCATATTATTTTTAAAACACAAATTTTTGTTATGATATTATTTCTATGTCATGGCAACTAGGTGGTAAACTAATATAAGAAATCATAGTATTTTATAGCACCTTAATATATTTGTTATAGAACCAAAAATTACAAAATACCTAGTGATTTGTAATTTCTTTGGAAAACCAATACAATTCTTTTCCTACCATGATTATGTATTACAGAGAGTAATTACCTTACTCATGGATTTCTTTTTGCTATGAATTTATATTTCAGAGTGAAATTATCTTTGTCACAATCATTTTTTTACTACCACTTTCTACTCTAGAGAGTAATTATCTTTAGCATAATATTCTTTCCATCACAACCACATGCTCCAATTAATAATTTTCTTAGTCACGGTCATTCTTGCCACCTTGACTTTGTGTTCTAGATAGGAATCATCTCGGTCATGGTATTACTTTGTTACCATAACTTTATGCTCTAGAGAAGATTTAAATATTGTCTAGAAAGATGATCTCAATCTAAATTCATGACTTTCAAATTTAATATATGCACAACAACTTGATAGAACACAAATGATATAAAAGGGGAACTAAGAATTTTTTGAAAGGAGTTGGGGATTTGGATTTCAATGCCTAGAATATGCCAAATCTAAATGGTGTGAATTCCAAATTTTGATTAAGAGCAAATTCAAGCCATATGTCATTGAGAATCTTTGATTCGAAGAGATGATGCTCTAAATCCTCTAGAAAAAAAATTATATTACCTAGATAATTAGAAAAGATGCATATTAATTTATGTGAGTATGTTGCTTAAGAATCTAAAAGCTCAAACTCAATTAATATAATATTATTTTGTATCTTTTATGATATCAAATATTGAAGAATAGAAATATATACATAAAATAATCATCAAGGATAATTAATTTATTGCATAAAAGAAGTAGAAATATGGATGAATCATGAACATAATAAGCATAATTTTTGTGGTAAATTATTGAAAGCGCAACTATAAAGGGACTATATTTAGTAGTGATAGTCCAAGGTTGACAATTACCTTATATTTTGTTGTGACTATGTTATGGCATCAAAACTTAATATTAGTGATTAGGTCTCAAAAGCTCATTTGGCAATTTTTTTTTTCTAATAGAGTTCCACAAGTATATGGCTTAAATAAGTAATAAAGTTGAATGTAAATCTAGATATCAATCTCATACAGATTAAGTAGGCAATTTTACCAAACAACAATAATCTAATAGTTGCTTGAGTTAAGTAAATAAACTTAAATTTTTAGAAACATACTTAGACTATAGGGTTGGCTCACTTCCTTATGTATTATAATATTTCTTTACTATTTTGATAATATTTATGTTTTTCTATTAGAAAAAAATAGAATAGTATTGAAATGCCTTAGTGTATTTTTGGCATATAAGATGAATTTCATCATTCGATTATCACTAACAAGGATGATTCTCTCGTAGTTGTATCCTCGATATTTTACCTCCAAAACTATACAAGATTCTATTCATGGGATATTTACATGTGTACTTATTTTAGGTAATATATCAATTATACTTGGAAACTCCTTTGAGTATAGTTTTGTACTTTTGGCTTCATAATGTCTTAATAAAGTGAAATAACATGTTAATTAAAATATTTGTACTTTTAGCTTCATAAGTTACATACTAAGGTCAATTAACATATGTTTTCTCATCAATCTCACTTATAAAAAAATTATACAAGAAAAAATGACTCATAGGATTATCACCACATCATGAGATACCTCAACTTATGTGTGTCTTGTGACATAGATTTCAATATCCACCTTGTCAACATATGACTCCCACACTTTAGTGAAACCCCTAATTTATATGTCCTATTTATCTCCCATATTGGTTAGTTTTTCTAGAATATGAACAATGGATTGGTCAATAATACATTTATAATTTAAGCTTCATAAGCACCTTATTCACAATAATTAAACTTATATCAATTTTGAGTTTTCATACATAGGCTTATTTCATGCATTTTGATTAGAATGACTGTTACTTCATTCTTATTATATCATATGAGTGTGTCTCATGACATACCTGTAATCATCCATCACAAGCAACACATAGAAGCTTATAGTGTAGTAAAAATCCAAAATTTTAATTCTAAGGTATCCATATTGCTGTATATGTAATTGTTTTTTGATAATTTATTTGTATAACTAAATATTTCTATTTTAATAATTTCATGTAAGTGTAGAAAATAAAATATTAAGAGGTTGGAGATGCAGCAGTAGCACAATAACGGAGGTCCCGCTGTCCGGTCAGCGGGCCAAAATTTTTGGAGCAAAGCCTGGCCCGTCCCATGATCCGACCTGCTCCAGTTAATTGAAATGAGAGTTTTTTTTATTATAAATGTTTTGTAATTTTTATTTTTGGGTTGCTATTTTTCTGACCTAGGAACTATTCATCATCTTCTCTCTCTCTCTCTCTCTGCGTGATTTATCGCGATTATCTCTGCGCTGCACATACTGTAAGCAAATTTTGGTTTAATCTGTAATGTATAAGCATTTCATGGTGGATGTAGCTAGTCGTACTGAGCGACTAGGGAACCACGTTATTTCTGGTTTATGTTTCTCATTTTTTGATTCAGCCATAATTGGATTGTGGATTGGATATATATTGTTTATTGTTCTATTTTTTTTGTTGTCTTCTGTATCTTAAAATCACCACCGTGGAAGCACAATTGCCCAACACATATCCATCAACATATAAATTATAATAGTAATATAAACATAAATATTATATATTCACATCATCATAATATAAATATATCAAACCAACCCTAGTTCATAATTTAGCATGATAATGAGGAAAAAACATGTGAGATTTTTGGAGTAGAATATCATAGAATCAATTCCCAATAATACTCCTAGAAAGGATCTAAATATCAAAATATAATCCAAAATAATTTTTACTTGCATTTTCCTTGTATTTTAATCTAATTGAAATCTAATTTCAAAATCTAATTTCTCCTCTCTCATTTTTTTGAAATCTTCTATGTATTATTTTTATACTTTGGGGTTCCAAGCGATTCTTTAATGTAGAAATCACAACACCAACTTGAGGTCATGATTTTATTATCTCATTGAATTTTGTATGGAGAACAAAAGTTGTGGCAGTAAGGAATGTTATGACTCTAGTAACTACTCTTAGATAAAAATGTTTTGGTGGCTAAAATACCATGATTGAAAAAATTTTTCTCTGGAATACAAAATCATGACATTGGAAATGACCATAGTATATATCTTAATCTCTAGAATGAAAAATTCATGGTGATGGAAATGGCTAAGGTTTATGCATTTATCTATGGAATGCAAGTTTGTGACACAAGGAATTATCAAGACTTTGGTATTTTCTCACTAGAGCATAAAGTTATAGCAGCATCGAATACCATGATAAGAGTAATGTTCTATAGAGAACAAAGTCTTGGAAAAAAATATAGTTGTAACTTATATTACTTGATGTTTTAGCTCTATATCAAGTAAGTTATAACATTAGAAAATAATAGTATTTTTTGTACCAACAAGGTACTTTTCTACTATGACATGAAAATAAGATCATGGTCATCATTATGCTATAGAGAAAATGTGTTTATAACTCTAAGAAAATATCATGGCTGTACTTTTAGCTTTGCAAGTAGAATATTCATGATAATTAAACTTATGTTTTCCCATAAATCTCACCTATGAAAGTCAAACAAGTGTAATTGATTAACAAGGTTTATCAGCACAAATGAGTCTATCCCACTTGCCTATGTCTAGTGACATACATATAATTTCTTTCCATAGCCAAAAAAATAACTCACACACTATTGTGAAACTCCTAGTTAGGATATTCTACTTAACCTCTAAATTACTCTTAGTTTAGTTTTTATGGATAATATAGAATAAATAAGTTTTTAATATGTTATTACTTGTCTTCGTAAGCTTCTTACCCACAATGATTAACATATCTTAACTTTGGATTTTCATGCATTGGTTCATGTCATTTATTAAAATTAAAGGGTTCTCATTTCCTTCTTATGCCTTATGAGTGTGTCCAATGACTTACTATCACTATCTGCAATGATCAATATGCTTAAATTGACATATTCATGAAAACCCCAAATTTTTAGTTATAAATTGTATTTAATTCATTAATATACAAATATCATATAAACACATATATAAACTTATAAAATAATAATTTATTACAACATAATTATATTACCAACTTTAAAATTCAATTTAGTTGGATATTGGTGAGGTAATGATGTGAGATGTGTTGAAAGACATATCATGGATTCATGTGATCCCAATGAATGCTCAAATGACTTTCTATGTACAAAACCCTAATTCCAATTAATATTTTCTTGTTATTCATCTTGGATTTTCCTTTAATTAGCATTGAATTTACATCGTCTAAGGATCTTTGCATGCATATCATGTTCCTATTCTCTCTCGTTTTCTCTCCTTTTTTTAAGTGTAGCTTTTTTTAAGTTGGATGCTACAACACAAAATTGAAGTTGTGACTTTGATATCTTTTTAGATCTTTTTTAGAGAACAAATGTCATTATGCTAGGAATGATCATGATGGATGTTTATCTCACTGTAACATAAATATATGATACTAGGAATGGTCACAGGTTTGATCTTTACTTTGTAAGCAAAGTTCCATGACATTGAAATTATCATAACTGAGATTAAATTATGTGTAACACAAAGTTGTGGCAATGGAATTGGTCATGACTTTGGTCTTGTCTTAATGTCATAATTGACATTGGTATTTTTTTTTCTGGAGCACAAAGTGATGACATTTTTTAATGTCATGACTAGTGTAATTACTCACTGGAACAAAAAGTTATACCCAAAAATAATGTCACAACTCACACCATTTAATATTTTGTCGCTACTATGAATAGGTCATAGTTCTAGAAAGTGTCATGACAACTTGTATGAGCGAGGTACTTGGATGTCAAGACATGAAAATAATGTTCTAGAAATAAAGTGGTTTAAAGCTAGTGTGGCCACGGCTCAAAGAAAAAATCATGACCATGATGAATATATTGCATAATAAAGTGATTGTGTCAACTTGACAGCAGAGTCATGAATTATAAAGAATGTCATAATTGTTTTGGCAGAGTTACAACTAAGAAAAAAAGTTATAACTAATTAAAACTAATATGAATGGTATAATTAAGTCATGATAAAATAATTGTAATGACTCTATATCACTCCTCTCCCCTACAAGCCTTTTCTCCATAGAGTCTACCAATTTCACCAAAATTCTTTGACTTCACAAACATTCATCAAATCCTTTCAAGATAGAAATTTAATGCAATATATTCAATAGATAATAAAACACATACAAATATGCTTATATTTCCTACTCAAATGAAAAATTATTTAGTATTCAAAGTATCAAATAAATTCACATATTAAAATTATTTATTCATCCCCAAGCAATGGGTCTTTCTCTAAATATTAACACAGAGAAAAACACATCTAAGATGACCATGATTAGGTTTGTATATCGTGGTGGGCTTTTATTTTGGAAATGCGATTTAGAGTTTTGGGATTTGATATGAAGTATATGGATGATATTGTGAAGTATTTTTTAATCACACATAACAAAAAAATATATCATTGGGTTTTCACTCAAGTAGAGTTATGTTTAATATTTGTAGCTAGACTTTCTTTAGATCTCCAAGCTAGTTAGTAATTTCAGCTATCTAGGCTAGCTTCTCGATATACTCTTTTTATTCAATTTGCCTTTATGATTTCTCCATCATCATGAAAATTTTTAGAACTTCTTCTTCAGGATATTCTACCATGGATACCATGACTTTGTGAAATATCATGACATTTTTGCTTATGGTTTCTTTGGAAAATATCATGATTTTTTATTCGGTCATGAATTGTAGAATTGCTCTCTATATCAAATTAGTCATGAATTTGCCTCCTACTACATCATTATTTTAGAAGTAAAGTCATAGTATCCCTTGAAGCTTCAACTTTCTTCATTATAATTACTTCTTTTTTATCTACCTTCAATTATTCCACTATTAGTATTTCAACATTGTCGTTCTTTTACAGCATGGCAATGATTAGTTGATAATTTTATTTTACTTGTACTACCATCACCATCTCAATAGTCTTTTTAATAACTTATACATGTTATTGCATTTAAAACTTCATTTAGAGCATGGAAATCTTTTCTTTAGCAATCTTTATCACTAAAATTTAGATTTTATAGGCCCATATAGAGGTTGAATTTCACTTACTATTCAACCACCTAAAACATGAATTATCCCTTCTTGACATTAATTAATAACTAAAAATCACTAAAAATCATCATTCCAAGATTATTTGGGCATACTAATCTTTCTCCATGTAAAGTATAACAAAATTAGCCATAAAAAATAAACTTACCACTTTCACATAAGTATCTTCAATTACTCCACATGGAAATTTAATTAAATGATTAGCCATTTAAAGTAAGAGGGTGGTTAGAGTTATGTCATTGATGTTTTAGTTTTATCTCTATTGTACAAATAATGACATTAAATTCACACTTGATCCCGAGTCACAAAGTGCCTTCCAGAAAGTGTGCTCTCCATTTTTTCTATGAAATCATAAAGTTTTTTAATCTTTCAATTTTCTTAGAAGTTTATAATGGATTATAATACTAAACTTCCTATCATATTTATTATTTCATAACTCTCCAACTTCCTCTTATAACTCAAAATATTTTTCATGAACTTCATATAATTTGTTATTTGGGTTAGTACTTCAGCAAATGGTATATTCAACTCCAACTTCTAAAAAACATCTAAAAAATTATTGAATTACTCATCCATTTTATCTTGCTCAAACTTTCTAGAAACAAAAGATTAGAAGAGAATTATTTATCTTTAGCATCATCTTTTTGTTGCACATCTTTATGATCAATACTTTTGGTATGTTGCATCTCTTACTCTTTCTCTACTTCATTTAACTCTACTAGAGGCAAGAATTGGGTAATAGGTCTAGCGATGCCACAATTTTAGAAAATATCATGAAATGTTGTGTCGTAGTGTTGGAAAATGTCACATCATCTTCGGCTTCATCAATGGGTGGTTCTATGACCTTAGTGAAAGTCATGGTCTTTTCAATCATACTTTCCTCCTCTATAATAGCTTTCCTTTTTGCCTTCATTTTGGATTGTTCCCCTCCAATTCTTTGTTGTTTCTTAGTGTAATGGACACATATATTTTTATATATTTTTTGATATTACTCAATAATTCATTCTCATTCTTCTCTGTCAATGAGATCATTCTGTCCAAGTTAGTAGAGGCATTATTGTTGGGTCAGAAAATATACCCCTTACTTTGTAGAACATTAGCTTCCTCCACTTGATATACCATGTTGAATTCGCCCTCTTTGTGTTATTGCATGCCACAAAGTTCTCCCACGCTAATTTTCCTATCATGTCAAGAATCAAATTAACTAAAAAATACATCCATCTCTGCCTCCTTAGTGGTCAGTCTATGCAACTCCAATAATCCAACTTATTTCTTTCCAAGTGCTCAATCATTTTGAGTTTGATATTATTATTTGAGTGATCTTCAAATAAGAGTGTGCTTTCTCTAGTGACTTGTTCGTGATGGAGCCACTTGAGGCGGCATCAATTGTGCATCTTGTCAAATAATGTAGCCTTTAAGCTTGTACTTGGAATCACAACTCAAATCCATGTTGTGGACCCCTCCTCAAAATCTATTTGAATTGGTCTCAACCAACATATAGTGTCTTTTACACCTCTTAGTGGAATTGACTTATATCTCCCCTTAATTGAGAGAAGATTTGAGGGAAAAAAAAACTTAGGGAGAAAGCTTACACTAGATCTTTGTATTTCTCAATCAAACCTCGAGATAAATGCTAAAACTAAATCTAGGCTTTGTCTTTAAAAGAAAAAGGAAAGAGTTATATTCGGACAGCATCCGAGCTAACTTCATATATCTTCAATATATCACACAACTTTAAAAAATTTGTGATGTGGCTATTTAGATCTTGTAACATCCACTCACAATACTAATTTTTCTATACCATAACTATCAAACTTAGCTTCAACTCAAAGTAATTTACTTGCACTAGTTGCATACAAATCATAAAATAGTTATACATCATGGTAGGTCACCAATATTCTTCCAAGGTATAGTAAAGATTAGGTTATTGGATAGTTTATACTTCATTGCCTTGGTGGTTTCTGTTGCTTATGTTTCCTCTTTCATCTCTCTCTAAGCTATCTAGTTCATAAGTGCTCATATTGTTTTCTCAATTTCTAGGTTTAGAAGGTTTAAATCAGTCCCAAAATTTTTGCTCATTTAATTTTTTTGTTTTTGCAAAATAAAAAAACAAAAAATGAAAAGTGTACTCACAACCCAAATGCAATATAAATTCTAAACAAAAATCATATCCACACAACTTGGAAAATAAATATCCTTCCATAAAAAAAAATAATGTCAACTCAAGTTGATTATCAAACTATTAACATAAACCTTGACAATGACACCAAAAATTTCTTGTAACTTTGTGAGCGTACCAAAACTCATAGTTAGATCCCAAAATCTAGTTAAGAAAATATCCCTCATTCAACAAAGCACTGCAAGTATATGGGTCATACAAGCAATAAAGTAGACATAAGTCTGTATATGAATCTCATATGAATTGTTTTGATAGTTCAATCAATCAATAATGAACTAATAATTATATGAGTTGATTGCATGTACTTGGACTTTGAAAATATACTCAGACTCAAGGATTGGTGTAGTGGTGTCAAATGGGCTGGGCAGCCTGGACATGACCCATGGCCCAGCCTAGTTCACCCATTCCTAGCCCAAAATGGAATGGTCCAGAATTGTGCCTCATGCCAGCCTGGACCTCCCCATGGAATGGTTCATGCCATGCTAGGTCAGCATGATCCATGCCTCATGCTGGGCTAGGCACAACCATTGTGCTTATCATGTTGGCACGATAAACTAGCCTAGGTGACCACTCAATGGGGTAGTCTAGTTTTTTTAATAATCAGTCACGTGATTGATTGTAATTAGCTGGCCACATAAGTTGGCTAACCATTGTATTTTAACACATTTGATTTATACATCCACCATTTGGAAATATCCAACATGGTCATGCACTTGGCTATGCCACCATGCTATGTTAGGCAGGTGGAATGTGCTACCATGTCGTGCTTTGGCCAACATAAAAATTTTACAATGTCATGTCTGGAATAGCATGGTGACATATCCATGCCTTGCAAAAATGGGTCGTGCTGACACGACATTACTATTTTGACACCTCTAGGATGGTGATTGTACTTTTATGTAACGATGTTTCTTAGTATTTGGTCAATATCTTGTTTGGTTATTGGATTAAGAGTTGATTAGGATAGAAATTCTCATGTATCCTTTTGGCATACAAGGTAGCTGTCATCCATTAGATTAATACTACCAATGATGATCCTCACATAATTATCCACTTAGTATTTTAATATCGAAACAACAAGTCATTCCATACAAGGGTTATTCACACATATACTCCTTTTTGGCAATATGTTAAGTGCTCTTGACTATTACTTCAAGTATATACTTCTATTTTATTATATATAATTATCTCAAGGATACGAGATAATATGGTATACTAATTACATTTATGCTTTTGGTTTTGTAAGTATGATACCCATGAAAATTACATATATATCTTTTTAAAAATCTCCCATATGATAGTCATATAAGCATGAATGATTTATAGGGCTATCACCCCTAATGAGTATCACGCACTTGCATGTGTCTCATGACACACATCATCATTTATCTTAGCTGACATATGACTTCCATACTATGGTAAAACTATTAAGTAAGATATTCTACTTAATTCTCATATTACTTAAAGGTTAGTTCTTTTAGAAAGTACATAATAGATTAGTTTTTAAAATATTCAAACTTTTGGCTTCGTAAGCACCTTACTCACAATGATTAACATGCCTCAACTTTAGATTTTTACATATTAATTTATTTCATATATTAAGATTAGAAAAGTTTACAATTTTTTATTATCAAATCATATGAGTGTCTTCCAATATTTACTTATAACTATCATTCTATCAACCATGATCAACATGCATAAACCAATATATTCGTAAAAATCCTAATTTATAGTTCTAAATTGCATCAAAATTCATCAACATCAAAATATCACATAAACACAAATATAAACTTATAAAATTAATAATTCATCACTACACAATTACATTACCAATCCTAGAATTCAATTAAGCCAAATATTAGAGAGAAAATCATGCAAGATATGTTGAGATATATCGCATAGATTTGTGGATTCTCAATGACTACCCAAGTGGATTTCTAAGTACAAATCTCAAATTCCAATTGAGATTTACTTGTTGTTTGCATTGAATTTGTGCTTAATTGGGGTTGAATTTGTATCACCTAAGATTCTTGTTGTGCATGTCATGTTCCCCCTCTTTCTCTTTTTCTCTACTTTTTTTAAATGTAGTTGTTATATTGTGTAGATCCATGCAATACTGTATGTTGGAAGTCATGACACAGAATTGAAGTCATGACTATGACATTTCTTTAGATCTTTTTTGGAGATTAATTGCCATGATACTAAAAATGGTCACAATGGATGTTTATCTTTTTGTAATACAAAATCATGGTACTGTAAATGAATATGACTCTACTCTTGACTTTGTGAGAAAGTGCCATGGCATTACGATTTCTATGTCTAAGATTAAATTCTCTATAACACAAAGTCGTAGCTCTTGGATTAGCCATGATTTTGGTCTTATTTTTGTGATTAAATTTTCGAGGCTCTAAGATTGATGTGATTAAATCAAAAACTTTCTATAACACAAAGTTTTGGCATTTGAGTTGAATGTAGCTTTGATATTTTTCTCTTGAGCACAAAGTCAAATTATTGAAAAATTTTGTGAATGGAGTAATTGCTCATTAGAATGAAATATTATGGTAGAAAATGATGTCATGACTCACATCACTTGATATTTTGGTCCTGCTTTGATTAAGTTGTGGCTCTTTCATATGATGTGATTACTTACACTAGTGGGGTACCCAAGTTCTATGATGTAAAAATAATTTCATGGAAATAAAGTAATTAAGAGTTAGTATGACCATGATTTTAAAAAAATATCATACACATGATGAATATATTACATAATGAAATGATTTTGTCAACTCAAATACATAGTTATGGCATAGAAAGAATGCTATGACTATTTTTGTATTTTTATGGCCAAGAAAGGATACTATAACTATTTAAAACTATTGTGAAAAGTGTACATAATTCATGATAAAAGAATTGTCATGAATCTTCATTGCTCCTCCATCCTACAAGGCTTTGCTCAACTAAATCCACCAATTTCACAAAAATTCTCTATGATTTCACTAACATTAGTCAAACACTCTCAATATAAGAATTTAATGAAATCTCTTCAATAAATATTAAAATACATATAAACATGCTAATATTTACTCTCTAAATAACACAAATTATTTAGTATTTGGAGTAATGAACAAATATATCTCTGAATCTTTTTTATTGCTCACTACCTATTCCATCATCTTTACAATCACACTATATAATGTATTTTATCATCTTCCAATGAAGTTTAGTAAATCTTTAAATGAACCTAGTACAAAGTACATATGATTTAGTTATCTTTGTACTTTCCTAAATCCTTGATCCATTATTTCTCTATATAATGAATGCTACCCTCAATTTTTTAATCTCGATCTTCAATCATTTTCTACCACTCACTTGTGATAGACTCATATAGCTTCAAAAATGATTTGATACTTCTCATCACTCCAATCTAGACTCATTTCAGCACCTCGCCCAAGATCTTCATAACATGATCTTCAAAATTTTCTTGGGCAGTCATAAATAAAAGTTCATTCTTATTGAGATGGATATCCTAATACTTTGAATTAGCTTTGTCATCCTTTTATTTTCTTCTTAGGTACTCTTTTCACATGTTATCTCTTATCTCCAATTCTACCTATAAGAAATTATGCATAGACTTTATCTCCACCTTAAAGTGCATATCCCTATAGTTTGCCTCCAATTTCATATTTTTCAAAATGTTGAGGACTTCTCCCAAGTTACATTATTGTCTAGTTAAAAAAAATCAAATTTGAAGCTGCAATTCTTCATCAAATTTTTTCTTGCTTTTTTCCAACACTTATATGTCATCTTCAAGGAATGGTGGCACTTCATACCAATGTCAATTGATTCTTGTCTTTAAAAACTATTTTTTTTTCTTGTCTTCTTCGAGCCCTCTTTTCACACCTATCAATGTTATGAGGCATCTATAGTCATCATTTGTCTCTATCTTCATTTGTTAGGACTCCATCGACTTGACATAATATTTTTGTCAAAGACGAGTAAATTATTTGGCTAGATAATTCTTCCTCTTGAAATTTGAGAATGAACTTCTCCAAAATCTTTCCCTCATGGATCGTGTTTCCTTTCACTATGGTAAAAAGAAAGATCGAACTTTCTTGCAAAATGGTGGAGAGAGAGAGAGAGATACAACTATAAATTAGAGCTTAGAAATTATAACCAAATATTGAATATTTTTATGAGTTCTTCCCACACTAAGTATTTATTTGCACCTTTTGATAAAACTTTCTCAGTCCTTCTTTCTTCCATCAATATCTTGGAAATTTCCTTGTAGTTGTATTATATCTTTATGGATTTTAAGGTCATATCATCCATGAAACCTTACAATCCAAATAATTTATTAATAATCTTATTATCAAAATAAACTCAGACTCCTCATTCATAGCATCTCTTATCTTGTATGTCTTCTAGATTAGAGTCAAAATTCCTTATGATTATTGCATTTCCCTATCCACGTGCATACAAAACTAGTCTTAATTTCTTTTTTCTATCACTAGCTAAAAAAGTGGAATAAACACATTATGACTTTGGAAAAAGTCTCGGCAAAGGATTGCTTCTGTCACTTTTCCTTTGGCCTTGTGACACATCTCAGTCTCCTCTCTTATCGTCGTTAGTTTCAAAATTGATATCTCTTCCTCCATGGTAACTAAGGCCTTATAAAAATAAAGTTGTAGTGAATTTTGTTAGAGTGGAGAAGATGAAGAAAGAAATGTTTCACAAAAAGTTAGGGTTAGTGCTTTATATAGAGGTAGAATTAAGTCATGCATAATTTAAAAGTTGTAACTTTTTACGTGTCCATAACTTTTCTTTTTAAAAGAAAAGTTGTGGGTGAGTTTTAGTATAATAATTTTATTCGTCTTATGAGAAAGTCACAATCGGGTTTGAGTGTAATTACTTCATTTGGGTGTATCCAATGTACAAATGAAGTCATAACTTCATTTGGGTTTGAATACCATGACTTCATTCTTTTTGCTGTAATGTTTTGCATTGTCATGAATTTTTTTTTTGCCATAATTTCATTTGGGTTTGAGGGTCATGACTTCATTCTTTTCTACTTATCTTAGTGAATTTTTTTTAGCCTCAAGTCAATTTATGATGTCTTCCTTTGTGATATTCTTTCATGCATGCAAAGTCTTGGCATCATTGCATAGAATTGTAAAATGGGCCAGGCAGCTCAAGCACAACCTGACTCAGTCATGCCTAGCCCTCTACAACACGGTCCATAACTATGTTTGGGCCCGTGCCAGGCTAGCTCGAGGTATGACTCGTGTCGTGCCATATCGAGGTAACCCATGGCTCATGCCAGGCTAGCTTGAGGCATGACTCATGTCGTGTCGTACCAAGGTAACTCGGGGCTCTTGTCGAGCTAGGCACGACCTAATACTTTGGATTGAAGGCACAGATCATTGGCACGACCTAAATTATGCCTCGCCCCAGGCCTTGGATGACTGGATCTTGGGCTGATATTCTGGCGAGTCTATGTCTGAAATCCAATGTTTGAACCACCAAACTCAACCGCCCAAACCTTTTATAGATTCTAAAAGCCTAGGCTTATGTAATCTATGACCATTGGGTCATTTCGATGGTCGAACTGACCCAATGGTCAAAAGAAAACAAACATTTTAAGCCATTAGATTCAGCCCCAATGGCTAGGGGCAGAAATCCAACAACTGTCATGATTCTGCCCATTAAATAACTTAAAATTTTCAAAAAAATATAAAAAAATGATTTTTTTTTTAAATTTTCATTTTTCAACTCTATATATTATGTCATCTCATTCTCAATTTTTATCTGATCTCACTCTCTCTCACTCTCTCTTTCTCTCGTATTATCTCTCAGTCTCTTCTTGCTCTCTTGCATCTTTCTTTCTCTCTATATTTCTCCTTTTGGTTTTAAATTTCAAGACTCATGTACATAATAAAGATTGTCGATTGTGGTGCAGACATCGAAAGTAAATGAGATTTTATGTATTTCGATTTACAAGTATTAATTTTTACTTTTTTTTAGTTTAGTTTATTTATTATAATTTTAGTTAAAACTATTAGTTTAATTAATATAAATTAATATTTAATATCAAAAATAAAATTTACAATATAATTAATAAATTAATAAATTAATAAAAAATTAAAATGACAAATAGTAATTTTAATGATGATAACGAAATTAATTTAAACGTAAATTAAGAAAATTTTAATATGGATAATGATAACCTTACGAAAATGTCTGTGGCTGCCGAAACTTTGTTTTCTCTAGTTATCTCAACCCAAACATCTAAAAAATTCTAAAAGAAAATCAATAATTTAGACTCACTTTAATATTATACAACTTAAAAATGTTAGGGGTATCGATGAAGAATCGACACAATATAAATATTACAAAAAAAATTTAACTTATAATAGTTTATGTGAGACTGGGTACTATAATAGGCTCTTTGAATAATGCACCAAAAAATATGGTACGTCAAATCCTTGGCATACCCAACTTAGCGATGGGGTCTTTGAAGTTGGATCCAATTCAACATCAATGTTGACCCCTTTAATATATTGCACCGAGTTAGGGAGAAAAGATATGACCAAACTATTCACTAAATAATATTTTTTGATTAGATTTTCAAAGGATCCAAAGGTAGTTAGTATCATGCAGACTTATTTTAGTCTGCATATCATAGGATTCATAAGTCCATATTAGGAATGACATACTAAAATATTATAACTTAAAAAAAGAAATAATAATTAATGAATATAAGAAATATAGTGGAGTAGTGTCCATGATGTCTAATATCTAGACTAATGATAATGATACATCTTATGCATGCCTCATCGCTCATTATGTAAATTCTAAATAGACATTAAATAAAAAAATATTAGGATTCTCAGATATTCTTCATCCGCATGATGGCCCAGCTATTTATGAGTGCAAAATGAGAATTATTAGAGAATATAATAATTAAAATAAATTATATAGTATCACATTTTATAATGTATCTAATAATGAAGTAGCCATTAATAACATGTTTGTCAGGACTATTAGATATGGGCTATTAAAAGAGATTTTCTACTTTAGATACATGTGTCACATCATTAACCTTATAGAAAAAGCATGGATGAAGGTTCATTCCTCCACTTTAGAAAACATATGTAACTCATTAAAATTTGTTCCTATGCCTTCTAGACAATGAGAGTTTGGTAGTCTTTGTTTGTCTGTGGGTCTAAAGAAGAAGAAATACCAATCGGATGTGAGACACCATTGGAATTACACATACCTGCTATTAAAGTCATGTGTTGGATACGAACACATGATATCAGACTATGTTAATAGTTAGAGTGATGAACTTATTATTGACAATACTGGCTGGACTATAAGAATTTCATTTATGAATTTTTTTAAGATTTTTTATGACATGACAAATATGTATTTATCAATTTATACTCCCACCACTTGCATTGCACTCAGGTGTATATGCAACATTAATAGCATGTTTAGAAAGTTTAGAGTTGACCCGACATTTAGTGACATGGTTGTTGAGATAGAAACCAAGTACTTAAAATACTGGTTCATCATTCCATCTCTTTATTGTCTGGCTACCTACATGGATCATAGTGTTAAGGTGGAAGGTGTAGAGAATGTCTTGACATACATATCCTTTTGCATGAACCAGAAATACCAACCGGAAAGGTTAATTCATAAGAAGTTGACTGAGTTATTCACTTACTACAATATTAGGTATGATGATAGTAATAGTCTTTCTCTGAGTACGTATAAGGATACCATATTTGAAGATCATAACTTCTCCATTAAGTTAGTGAGGGGGGAATGATGGGTGGACCATCGAATACTAGCGAGCTATCTCAGTACTTAGATACTAATTACTGCTCAATCATATTACATACTGATTATAAGAACCTTGATATTATTAAAGAAAGACTCTTATCTCATACATAGTATCATAGTATGAGTCTACGTATCTCATGTTGTCTAAGATGGCATGGAACTACTAACTCCTCTAGTATTGAGCATAACATCAAAGTCTGCTTTTTCTATTATAGTGAATGTGATTTTAGATAGGAGATCAAGATTACGACCAGATATTATTGAGGTATTAGCATGCATGAAAGAGTTAGTTGCTGATGATGATTCTTGGGACTTTGATGATGATTGATAACTAAGATTGAGCCTACTATACTGCGTACAACCTACTACTAGTGATACCATCATACGTTGATGAGATTGATCATTTTTTGTCTTTGTTTATTTATTTTTCTAATTTGAGCTTTGCTTTTATTGTTATTTTTTTTTATTTATTTAGACACTTTCTTATGGGATTGATATTTTATGTTTAAGAGTTTATCTTTGATTTACTAATTATTATCTTTTAATGATTTAATTTTACATTATTATTTTGTAATTATATGTGTTTTTAGTTGTTAGTTGTGACTTGTGATAGTGATTTTATTTTTTATTTTTATTAATTTAATTTTTTGATAATTTAGTATTAAAATTTAAATTTTAAAATATATTTGAAGTTTGGGATGACCTAATTCTGAATGGGCTGAAACAACATGACCCGATATGACTCAGCCCTCCTGGCAAGTCGAGGCACGACCTGGCTCGGATTGGGTAAGGAGCCGGGCCGGCGAGCCATGCTGGGCTAGTACTTTTCAAACCATATCGTGCCAGGTATGGCATGGTTACTGTATCAAGCCATGCCGAGCATGGTTACTATATTAGGCCATGCCGAGCATGGCACGGTAGCCCAATTGGGCCACCAAAAAATTGGTCAACCCAACTCATTTGACACATCTATCATTGCATACAATTACCTTTAATCAGGTTGAAAATTGTTGTGAAGTTACTACTTTAAGAATTACTCTGTGGGTCATTAGCTTCATACACTTGATATATGAGCTCAAAATTAATCATTTCCTATGTTGCAAAATAGTAATTTCTTCAACACTTGGTTTGTTGTCAATTTGGGCTCAAAATTAATTGAAAGACACATCTATTTTAGTATCTATTGTATCTATACACCTCCAATTATATGTCTTGCTTTCTTTCAAATACTCAGTCATTCAAAGTTTGGTATTATTATTTTTTAACTATTCAAATAAGAAATATACTTTTTTGCATGATTTTTTCATGATGGAACCACATGATGTTATATCAATCATGCAACTCATCATATTATTCATCCTTTTGTAGAATGTCTGAGTTGTTAATCATAATTTAAATGCATATTGTGGGTACCTCCTAAAAAGTTCCTTGTAGGAATTCACTTATCTCTACCCTAGTTGAGAGAAAATTTGAGGTGGAAAAACATGGTTAGAAAAACTTCCACAAGTTCATTGCAATCCTAAATCAAGCTCCTAGATAAGTAATGTGACCATCTCCAAGCCTTGTATTTAAAAGAAAATAGGATAATTTCAACCTTATAGTATCTAGGCTAACTATGTTCATCCTTACAATATCGCACAACTCTAAGAAAGTTGTGATGTAGCTATTCGAATCTTCTAAAATTCATCCACCATATTGATGATATTTTACCATAACTATCAAACTAGGTTTCAACACAAAGTAGTTCTCTTATATGGGTTGCATCTAAATCCCAGAGCAAATGACCATCTTAGTTAATCATAAATAACCTTCCAATATATGATGAAGACTAGGTTGTTGGATAGTGTATCCTATACAAACTTGGGGTTTATTGGTATTTTGTGAGGGTGTCAAAACTTGTAATTAATTGACATGATCAAAAAATCTAGTTGAGTGGGGATTTCTCATCTAATATAGCTCCACAAGTATATAAGTCATATAAGTAATAAAGTGAATGAAAGTCTAGATATCAATCCCACAGATTGTTTTAACAATTTGATCAATCAAAAATCAATTGACAACTATATGAGTTGAGTAGATGTACTTGTTCTTGCTAAATATACTTAGACTTTAAGGTTCTCACATGTACTTGTGCATGATGACATGTCTTGATATTTGAGCAATATCATATTTTATTTTTAAACGAATGGTTTATTATTATGGAAATACTCAACTACTCTCTTGACATAACAAGATGACCATTATTCATTAGACTATCACTACCAATAATAATCCCCTCATAATTGTTCTTTGATATTTTAATAGGAAAGAAACATGTAGTTCCATGCAAGAGTCATTATGACATCTACTCCTTTTAGGCAATGTATCAACTTCTCTTTATAATTATTTTGAGTATGCACTTCCATTCTCTAATATTTAATTATTTTAATGACTTGTGATATTTTGCTATAAATTTTATTTGCACTTTTAGATTTCTAAACACTATACTTGTGGTAATTAAATATAAGTTTTTTTATAAATTTCACTCATATAAATTACATAAGTAGGGGTGTTTCATAGGGCTGTTACTACTATTTGAGTCTCCCCCACTTGCATGTTGCATGACATACCTATCACCATCCACAATGTTGCAACTCCTAGGTAAGTAATTTTACTTAACCTCTACATTACTCTAAGGTTAATTTTTTTAGATAGTACATAATAGACTAGTTTTTATTACATGTGTACTTTTGGATTCGTGAACACATTAATCACAATGATTGACATACCTTAACTTTAGGTCTTCACATGTTGATTTATTTCACATGTTAAGATTATATAAGTTGTCACTTCATTCTATTGGAACCATGTGAGTGTGTCTTATGGCTCATCTATCTCTATTTTCCATGGCTGGCATGCATAAACTAACATTTTCTTGAAAACCTTATATTTCAATTCCAAAATTTTATACATATCTATCAATATGCAAACACAATATTAACACAAAAAAAGTACCCTTAAATTCAAATATTCTTTATAATACACATATATTACCATCCATAGAATTCAATTTAGTTTGATATTAGAGATAAAATCATGCGAGATGTATTAGAAGACATCTCGTGAATTCTATATTTTTCAATAAATGCCCAAACTAATTTTTAAACATAAGACCCTAATTCATATAGATGTTGCTTATTTTTTGCCTTATACTTGTCCTTAATTAGGGTTTGTGACACATCACCTAGGGCTTCTGTGCATCATTTCACCCTCTTCTCTTTGAATCTTTTTTTCATTTCTAAGTGTAACTTTTATACTTTAATGTTCCATGCAATATTTTAAGTTTGAAGTTATAACATAAAATTGAGATAATGAATTTGTCATAAATTTGGAATTCCTCAATAGCACAAATATCATGGTACTAGAAATGACCACGATTGATACTTAAACTCTTTATAACATAAAGTCACAATACTGAAAATGACCATGGTTTTGGTATTTTCTCTTTAGAGAAGAAAGTCTTGGCATTGAAAAAAAACCACAACTAGAGTAATTGCTCTCTAGAAGGAAAAGTTGTGGTAGGAAAATGATATCAAAATCCACATCTCTTGATATTTTGGCACTATCTTGAATAAGTTGCGACTCTATAATATGTCACAACTACTTAAACCATTGAGGTACTTGGTTACTATGATGTAAAAATAATATCATGGCTATTAAGTGATTTAGAGCTGGTATGACTTAACTTTAGAAAAATATCATGGTCTCATTGACAATGTTGCACAATGAAATAATTATGTCAAATCAAAAATATAGTTGTCATACAAAGAAATCAATGATTATTTTGGTAGAGTAATGACTAAGATAAATGTTGCAGCTACCTAAGGCTATTATAGAAGATTTATATAAATCATGATAAGAGAATTGTCATGACTCACTATCAATGCTCTACCCTAGAAGTCTCTTCTCTACCGAGTCTATCAATTTCATCAAAATTTACTATGAAATACTAATATTCATCAAATCCTTGAAAATATGAATTTTGTGAAATCTTTTCGATACATACTAACATACATGCAAACATACAAATTTTATTCCTCAAATAATACTATTTATTTGGTATTTTGAGTAGTAAATAATATTGTTAGTTGATATATTTTCTTCCATACTCTCTTTATATTAGTAATTTGTCTCAAAAGAGTTCTTGTTCTCTCAATTTCTAGGTCTAGATGTATTAACTCAGTCCTAGAGTTTTGGCTCAAATGCATATAGTGGCTACAAAATAAACAAAAAAAAACAAAACTATTATGTTGGAAGTATAGTTATGTTGACTCAATTTGACTAATTAAACTAAATAATTCTTAGCAATGACATCAAAAACTTATTGTAATATTATTATGCTGCCAAAACTTATTATTAGTGATATTATCATAAAAGCACATTGGGTAATTGTTTTTTATTTAATGGAGTTCCACAAATATATGAGTCATACAAGTAGTAAAGTTACACATAGGTCTAGATATCAAACCCACAAAACTTATGTAGGTAGTTCGACCAACCAACAATAAACCAACTACAGCTCGAGTTGGATAGATAAATACTTAGCTTTTAGGAAAGATACTTAGACTCTAGGGTTGGCTCACTTCTTTGTGTATGATGGTATTTTTAAAATATTTGGGTCATATTGTATTCTTCTATTAGATGAATGGTAAATTATTGTGGAAATACCTTAGTGCCCCATTGACATAAAAGATAATTTTTATTTTTGAACAATCACTACTAATAATGATTCACTCATATTGGTGCCCTTGATATTTCACTACTAATAATGATTCACTCATATTGGTGCCCTTGATACTTTGAAAAATCACTAAAAATAATGATTCACTCATATTGGTGCCCCACTAAAACCACATATAATGTTTTTGAACAATTCATTTTAGGAAATACATCAAGTACTCATGATGACAACTTCAAATTTATATTTATATTCTTCAATCTCTGATATCTTAAACATATGAATTAATGTAGTAATAAATGTGTTTTCATTTTCAACTTCATAAACATTATACTCACATGAATTAAAAAATTTCTTTTTATGAATATCACCTATAGAAATCATAAAAAATGAAATAACTCATAGAGATATCACCACCATACCTGACACCTATATCTTCATGTGTATCAATACATACGGGTTATCATCAATTGTAATTGACACACAACTCTTACACTTAGGTGAAATTCCTAGGCTAAACATTCTACTTAATGTCACATAATTCAATTATTAGTTCTTCTTGAACCTACACAATGAATTGGTCATAATTATATTTATGCTTTTGACTTGTAATAATCTTACTCACATTAATTAAACTTGGTCTCAATCTTAGGTTTTCACACAAATTTATCTCATGCATTAAGGATTATTACTTCTTTCTTATTATATCACACGAGTCTATCCCATGATTTACCTATCACCATCTACCATGATATGTATATACTTATGATATAATTAAAACTATAAATTTTTATTCTAAGTAACTTTCATATCCATTAACATCAAACCCAAAATATAATTATTAATTATATTATACATTTATATCATTACATAAGTATATGACACTAATCCTAAATCCCAATTTATTCTCACATTGGGGAAGAATTTGTATAAGATATTTGGAGTAGCATCTCATGGAATCAAAGGTTCTTTATGATAGCCTTTGTGAGAATCTAAGTCTCAAACCCTAATCTCAAATAATTATTGATTGTGTTTGCCTTGGATTTGCTGCAAATTAGGGATTAGAAGTCATATCACCTAGGTTTTGCATGATCTTGTTTGAAATTTGATTCCCCCTCTCTTTTTTTGTGAAATCTTCTAATTATTACTTTATGCTTTGAGATTTCATGCAAGTATTTAAGTTGGAATTCAAGATGCTGACTTGAGATTGACTTTGTTATTTTTTTGAATACTCTTTTGAGTTAAATATCACGGTGGTAGGAATGCCATGACTCAACTAACTCTACTCTATAGAAAAATGTCACGATAGCTAAAATGTCGTGACCAAGACAATTTCTTTATAAAATGCAAAGTCATGGCACTGATAATAGAAATGACTTATACAATTATCTTTAGAATACAACGTCATGACTCTAGGAATAACCATGGGTTTAGTGTTTCCCCTATTATGCACAAAGTCACGGTGAAAAAAATATCATGACCAAAGTAATGCTTTATAAAGCTTAACATTATGACAAAAAATATTATTGTGAATAATTTTACTTGGTGTTTTGCCCCTATATTAATTAAGTGGTGTTGCTAGAAAATGACATAACTTCGTGTATGAGTCTTGGATGTCGTGATGTGTAAATAAGGTTATGGTTGTGATTGTATATTAGAGATTGCATAGTAAAAAGAAATTGATAACTTGATACTAGAGTCATGGCTAACAAAGATTGCCATAACTAGCTTACAAAGATGTTGAACTATTCAATAGTCTTGTGAAAATTATAACTAAGTTTTCATGTGGGAAATGTCAAAATTATCATTTCCTTTTCTCCCCTCCAACTTATTGCTCCACTAAGTATACCAATTTTACACAAAATATGCTTGAATTTACTAATATTCATCAAATTCCATCAAAACAACTATTTAGTGAAAGCTATTCATTTAAAGCTCAACTATATACAAATACATCAATAATTGCATGTCAAATAATTTAAAAGAATTGGTACCTAGAGTGCCAAACATATTCCAAAGAGGAAAAAGGCAAAATCAATAGCATTCTACCATGCATCCAATAATCAAGCATAATATCACCTCAATTATATAGAAAACTCATCTTACACAAGGAAAAAAATTAACCTTGAAGTCTTGTGAATTTTTGTTAATGTGTTGTTGGTTGGTCAAACTAATCATACAATTCATGTGGAATTGATAACTTGACTTACATCGATTTTATTACTTGTATGATCCTTACACTTGTGGATTTTCATTAGATATATTCAATCATTAAATGAACTAATGATTCCATATTATAAACAATAAGTTTTGGTATTGTAACAAAGTTACAACTATTTCCCTAATATTGGTGTGTGTAAAGAGACGATTTAAAGGAGAAAAGAAAATAAAGCAAGTTCTCAAATGGAAAGAATCAATTGATGTGATGCAAGAAGTGCAAGTCTTCCCCAAAGCAAAGATAGATGAAATGGAAAGATTTAAAAAGAAATTTTAAGATGAGTTGCTGCTCAAATATGAGTTTCCAATTGGTAGACAAATAGACTTTGAAGAAATCATTAATCTACTAAAGAATATAAAGTTGGATACTAATAGAATACAAATTCATTTGAAGAGAGAGCTAATAATGATGCATAGTTCCTTAGTAGCATTATTGAAAGGAAAAGATAATAAGTGAGAGGAATATGTGAAGAAAAATGAAAAAAAAAAAGACAAGGCCAAGGTGTAGCAAGCATTGCATCATAGAAGATGTATCTCGACAAGAATGAAAGCTTATTCATATCTGTTCAAAAGAAGTTTTAGAATTGAGTTATAAAGATAATGGAAGAGGTAATGAAAAGAGTATATACTAGAGTGATGGGAAGTACTAAATCCATTGAGAAACTATATGAATCCATCATGAATGAGTGAAAAATAATGATAAAAGATAGAGATAAAAACTAGATAGTAACATGATGTATATAGAGAAATAGTGGAAAGAGGACTTAGAGAAGTGAAATGAAAACTTGAAAAATATATATTTTTTATAGGGTTCTATTGAGGATGCAGTCAACCCAATCAAAAAAAGATAAGTTGCACTACTCAACATGATTTCAAAGATGATGGAATGTATATGCGAAACAAGAAAGATTCGAATAGACTTTCCACATTTGTTCCGAGATTTGAGCTTGATAGAGTGTAATTATAACTAAAGGAGTTTGATACAACAGATCAATCACTCTGTCAACTTTCTTCTCCAACTAGATACATTGTGTCATTATTATTTTTGTAGAATACTTTATTCTTCTTGCTTGTGTTTGAGATAGAGCTCTAACAAGAGTAAGACTAATTGCTCGAGCCTGAATAATTATTTTAGTTAGAGAGTTTGTTTGCACTCAAAGTATTGACTTTTTTTGATTGTTTTGTTTTCATTTCATGATGTGGTTATACTAAATATGGGCTTTAAATGCAAAACTTTCACCAAATGATGGTTTTTATAAAATTAGTTGAATAATAAAAAAATCAAAGATAAATAGGATATAAATGGCGAACTTGATAGAAAGATAAAATTGAGAGAAAAAAAATTGAAAGTCATGATATTTAAAATGTCGCAACACATTTATACTAGCATGTGCCTGTTGAGAAGTTGATGCAACTTTATTGTCTTTGACTCTACAAACAAGCTACATTAATATTTGTACGTCATGACTCTAACACTCAGTTGTCACAAATTTTCACAATGCAAAACATTCTTCAAGTCCATGACATTATCTTGGATCAATATCTCATTAGTTGTAAAATATAAATTCAGCCACCACTTTATTTTTAAATTATGAAAATCAAGTGCCAAACTATTACAAAAATTAAGATTATTTTTTAGCACTATATTTGGTGTTCAAACTTTTGAACATTCTTATATATTTTGGTAATGTATTATAATGTGTAGGAATAAAAATAACAAAATTATGGATCAATTTCAAATCTTTGAAGTTTTGATGGGTCTTAATAAATAGTAATGAAATTGATAAGTTTGTAGAAGTGTTTAGATGATGAGATATAATATGAAATCTTGCATAGTTTTGACATTTATTTTTGGTAGAGACTATATCTAATTGGTCATGGTAATCTTTGCACATCATGACCATACTAACTCATTAGCATAATTCTTTCACTATAAGATGTATTCATTTTGGTTGCAACATTAATTCTATGTCAAAACTTTATCTTTTAATATGGCTCGATAGTCACAAGTTAGAGTTATAGCCTTTTATCAAAGCTATAAATTATGAGCTATAGAAAAGTAGAGAGCCAAAAATAAGCATGCCAAAGCCATGGTAATTTTTCAATGCCATGAATAATGAGATACTAAATTTTATATAGGGCATTACTTGAGCAATCATTCCTCGAGGCTGCAACTCTTATCTTCAAAGGACGAAAAAGATGTGACATTTACATATAAGCTAATTGCTAGTACCTTGGCATACATACAACACTATGATGACAATATGAGAGAAATGAAGGTCAGTATCATGGCCACCTATAATACCATAGATACTTGAGACATATGATGGGCAATTGATCTTGAGCATCAGTGGGGTACTTGATTATTGTAATGGAGAATTAATGTAGTAGTTATTTAATGTTTTCAAGCTAAGTATGACTATATCTCCATGATAATATTGCATCCATTGAGAATGTATCATATAGTAAAAAGGTTATGCTAATTAGTTGATAGGGTTGTGATGTACAAGAATTGCCCCTGACCAATTAAGTAGAGTTTTGACTATGAATAGATGTCGAAACTATGTGAGACTTATTAATCTACATCTTCTGCTAAATACCTATAAAAACTCATTGATTTCATAACTGTTCATAAAAGCTCTCCATAATACCAAAAATCATGAAATCAATATATATCAGCTTTATTTACATGTCTATGCATTATTTTCCATTTCTAATATCTACAATAGGAACATGTCTCATTTGTGTAGTTTCTATATGTTGTATATGCTATATAAATATATACATAAACCATATAATCTACAATCAAATATGTACATGCACATATTATTCATCAAATGATATTCACATAACATCCATTACAGAGTAACACGCCAAATAACAAACATAAAAAAGTCTATCAATTACAATACATATTCATAACTTAATTTAAAAAATAATAATACAACAACAAAAATTTAACAACAAAAACTTTCATTACAAAAAATTAATAATGCAACATCACAAGCAACTATGAATATCCTTGTTAAGATGAGTATTATCCTCTAGAGATCTTGATGGATTCTGTTCATGTTGATGAAAAAGAGATGATGTCTCTGCCAACTCACACATTATTTTGTCAATCTTCAAAATTTTTTGTTGCATTTTTCCCTCTCTTTTTTATTCTTTCCTTCTCTCTTTTCATTCTTTCAACCTTTATTTTTTTTTTATTTCTTCAATTTTATTTTTCATCTCTTCATTCTTTTGTTACATCTTCTCATTTTTCCTTTGCAATGTATCCTGAATTTCTTACATCTCCTCGTGGAACCTCTCTTCAAATAGATTATTGTAAATGGAAGAAGATGATGATGAACTCCAAATAGAAAACTTGGATAAAATGTAGATGTATGGGTACCAAGACCATATAATCGCCATTTTTTTGGCTCTCACTCTGATAGCCTGAAGGTAAATATACACAATATAAATTTCTGGCACCTTTGTAGAATAATATGTCAATTATGAATCAATGGTAACTATGTTCTCCACAACTTCATATAACAATTAAAATACAACATAACTTATCATTACTATATTTAGATAAAATATATACTTGCATGTGAAACTATCATCACCCCACTAAAAATATATAAAAATGAAGTTAGTTATTATATTTAATGAATCCATATATTATAACTTAGAATGTATGGTAAAAAAAATTACTTGATTTTATATATTAATTCCAGTGAATGCCAAAAATTAAATTTTTTTACATTGTTATCTTTCATTAATTTCAAATTACATGTAACACTATAATTATAAATTAAGAAACTCACATTAATATTATTTGACCACTTTACCATAAATAATATATTTTTCTTCTTGTGTATTCACTTAAACACCTCTAACAATGTTGGTGGACATCCCAACTTAGCCTCCTAAAAAAATAATAGTTACTATTGAGGTACACGATACATTGTTACACATATATTATCGTTTGCATTCAAAAAATTCAAATAATAATAATTTATGAAAGACAATTTTATCAAATCTATTTAATGTTGGTAGGTAGCCTTTGAACCTCCAATATGTCTTGTAGGTCATGATCCTTCACTTGCTTTCTTTGGTCGATGATAGTGAGAGGCCATTTGGGACAAGGCATTTAACTCCTTACTATTCTAGTATTCTCACCACTTAATCCTAACATTAAGAGTAACGTATTAGGCTTTGTATCTTTATAATACTTATTTCTCCATTTACCAAGTTTATCATTGTATCTCACACTAGCTATATGTTTCCAAGTATCCTTCATTGATACCACCAAAGCATTATTCTATTTATATCTTTTTCTGCAAAAACCAAATAAAACAAGATCACATTGTAATGCATTTGTATTAAAAGTATTTCATATTAGACAAAATTTAAAAACAAGTAAATTCATAAAAATTGTACCTCACATTCTTCCCAATAAAATTCTTTCATATTTGGGAGCACTTTACTTCACTTTATACCTTTCGTAATTAGTTTCTCTTTAAATATCTTCATAATTATATGAGAAGTTAAAGGAATAAACCTGTAAGTAATTTAACAACATCATGTACATATACATATAAACAAAATACAATCATTTTTTTGCTACTAAGTTAGTATTTTATTCATTTTTATTTATTATCCAAAACTTCGTAATGCAAATATTATTTTAATTCTAATTTCTAAATGATAATGTTCAATAAGTAGCAAAATCATATTTTGTTATTAATTGAAATTACCATATTTTAATCTTAATTATTTACTTATAATGTCATTCATAGTTGTTAATTAAATTATTTTAAAACTAAAATAATGAAAAATAATTATGCATGTATGTAGTACATTTCAAAAAGTTACGTATTATTTATTATTAATTATGGGCTGAATAAAGTTTTTCTCATAACTTGGTATGCAAAGTATGGATTGTGAATATCCAACTGATATTGATGCTGTAGTACCAACACACGAGCCTCCTAAGATAGGTGGGACAAAGCTAACAATACCTTCCGGTGCAAAATGAGATGAAGATAGAATATTAGTGGCACTCACTCCATGTGTGCCATGATGAGGTGATGCCAGCATATCCTCCATAAGTGTAGGAGAATACAGAGAGATGTTTGTAGTATTGTCATAATTGAATACATGTAGATTTCCTCCACAAAATATTAGTTAACTTCTTTGTGATATAAAAGCTATCTATCATTATATTATTCATTGGTAACAATTCACATAACAATTAACATATTTCATCAAAACACCTTTCTAAAAAATAATATTTTGCCTTTATGTTTAATAGTTTGGTCGTTGTAGATAACTTTGAGTAGCCATATAGATTACCTAGTCAAATCTTTCCTTCTGATGCTTTCAGTATTTCATAAAATGATTTTGCTAATGATATTGGGATATCGTTAGTGACATCGAGATTAAATGAAAGACCAATACTATTTTTCAATATTGCTTCACATACATCATCGAGATTGGCATATTCCATTATAATATTTGAATCAACATTTCTATGCATATAATATTTTGTTATTTATGATATAACTATTTCCTCATATTTATACCAAGCATAGTAGTTTCTAACAAATCTATTTTTTGTAAGATAATATTGCACTATGTCCACATCTTAGAAACTTTGATTTTGACATTTACTATTATTATATGGTATCTTATTTTCATTTCATCCATAAATTTAGGCTATTTTTCAGTAAATCTAATAAACTATTTTATCTCATTTACAAGCTCAATAGTCACAAACTTATAATTCAATCTTATACTCTACAAGAAAAATTAGTTTTAGCTAGGAGATTTTAGCTAGGGATCAATCTCTAGCTAAATTGGGGCGGATTAGCTAGGGAATAGCAAGGGATTAACGATTTTTTTTGAAAAAAAAATAGCAATAGATTAGCGACGAAAAATTTTTCGTAAATTCCGTTCAAGAAAAGCGGGAGATTTAGCGATGGATTAGCGACAAAATATTTTCGTAAATTCCATTCAAAAAAAGTGGGGATTTTAGCGATAGATTTAGCCACGGAATATCTCTCGCTAATTAAAGCCTTAAATTAGGGATGGATTTAGTGATGGATATTCCATTGTTAAAAAAATCCTTGTTTTAGCGACGGAATATTCATCGCTAATAAAACCCTAAAATTAGCGACGGATTTAGAGACGAAATATCCATTGCTAATAAAATCCTTGATTTATCGGTGGAATTAACGACAGATTTAACGATGGATTTTCCCTTGCTAATTAAATCCATGATTTAGCGATGGATATAGCGACGGATTTTTTCTTGCTAATAAAATCATTTATTTAGTGACGGATTTAGTGACGAATTTTTTCTTGCTAATAAAAACCATGATTTAGCGACGGATTTAGCGATGGATTTTCCCTTGCTAATAAAATTCTTTATTTAGTGACAAATTTAGTGACGAATTTTCCCTTGCTAGTAAATTCATTTATTTAGCGATAGATTTAGCGACGAATTTTCCCTTGCTAATAAAATCATTGATTTTGAGACGGATTTAGCAATGGATTTTTCCTTGCTAATATAATCCATGATGATGTGACGGATTTAGCGACTGACTTTCCTTTGCTAATAAAATCCTTGATTTAGCAACGGATTTAGCTACGTACTATTCCTTGCTAATTAAATCTGTATTTTAGTTACGGATATAGCGAGCGAATATCTCTAGCTAATAAAATCCATAAATTAGTGATGGATTTAGTCACGAAATTTCCATAGAAAATTAAATCCTAAATTTTGCAACAGATTTAGGGATGAAATTTCCCTAGCTAATAAAATTTGTAATTTAGCGACGGATTTAGCGATATCTTTTCTCGTGCTAGTAAAATCCATAATATAGCGACGAATTTTTCCTACCTTATAAAATCTATAATTTAGTTACGAATTTAGCGACGGCATTTCCCTAGCCAATATTTGATTATATAATTTTTTTTGTTTATTATTTTTTTTAATATTTTATTTAAATTTGTTAATTAAATTTATGTTATTTGTCTATAGATGAGCAATCCTTGAAACACACATTCTCCTAGTAAAATTAAAAAAATGATATTATATTAACTTAATTTAAAATATATAAAAATAAAAAAAATTATATTATTAAGGACTAAAATAACTATTTTAATAATGTATTAATTTTATAAAAAATTATACAAAAAATTTTTCTAAAATTTTTAATTAAGAAACTAAATAATTTAAATTAAAGTAACATTAAATAATTAATTCAATAAGTATACTAATTTTTTTGATAATTTAAAAATTAAATTAACATACATTAAAATTTCTAATAATTTAAATGTTAATTAATTCATTGTATGATATAATATAAAATAATTTCATAAATATCTTAATTGATGAATAAACTAGTAAATATTAATATTATTATAAGTATTAAAAAAATTTTATGATTATAGAAAATTTTTAGAAAAATAAATAATACAAATCTTGAAAATCTTGAAATATAATAAACATATAATTTTTTTCAAAAAAGTTAAAAGAAAATAAAATAATAATTATAAATAAATATATAGATGTTTAATCCTACTAAAATTTATAAAAATTAAATAATCGAGTAATATTTTTACAATTAGCTTTAAACATTAAGTTTTTATTTCATATTATCTTTGTAAGAATAAATATAAATTCTTGCAAATTTATAATCATAAAATAAAAATTTTCATAGATTTTTTAACATTAAGAGTATTTTATAACTTTTAGGTGAGTGGTTAGAAAACAAATCATCCCCCCATTCACGTCTTATTATATGAAGTTTGTTAATTTCATACCTATTTGATAATTTTTTTATTGTTTATATATTTATTGTTTAATTAATATAATAATAAAAAATTGTAAGGTATTTGTTTTTCATTTGTACTTTGCTACACGCACATTAATTTTGTTGAAAAAATTTTGATAGTAAATAAAATTAATGAGTATTTTTGTATTATATATATATATTGTTTATTTAATGTTTTAATATTTAAAATTATAAATATTTTCATAAAATTTACATTCTCTCTCTCAACTCAACCCATCAATAACACTTAACCGAAGTCCTTCGCATTCTTCTATCTCTCGACGCCGATTCAACTTAATCAATTCGAGGTTTAAGTTTAACTTTGTTAATGAATTGAGGTACGTTTATACTTATAATCTTCATCGATTATCATTGGATTGCTTAATCGAAGAGTAAGTTTTTTTATTCTGTTTTTTTTTGTTTCAGATTTTCTTCTTTAAGCACCATGGCATGCGTGGATTTCGAATATAAACTTATTCGTATCAATGCTTCATGCATTTGTGATATGATGCGTTAACATTGTGTGGATTTTGATGGTGACCATATACAAAAACAATATATAAATAGTATTTATACACAGGTTTGCTGACTGGATATCTACAAAAATAGTATACATCTATATGCATGTGTATTTTATACATAACTAATATACATATTTAGGTATGCCGACTTGTTATCTATAAAAAGATATTCAAAAATGAGTAATGATTGAATTCAAAAATATAATATAATATAATATAATAAATAAAATAAATAAAATAGATAAAACAGAGAAAACAAAGAAAACATACAAAACAGACAAAACAGATAAACTAAGTAAACTAAGTAAAATAAGTAAACTAAGTAAAATATGTAAACTAAGTAAAATAAGTAAAATAAGTAAAATAAATAAAATAAATAAAATAAATAAAATAAATAAAATAAATAAAATAAATAAAATAAATAAAATAAATAAAATAAATAAAATAAATAAAATAAATAAAATAAATACCATAAATAAAATAAATAAAATAAATAAACTAAATAAAATAATAGTTTAGAATGTCAAATTAAATTAAACTGAGAATACTCAATTGAACCAGTTTAAACTATTCTACAAACTTTTAGAAAACTCACTAATATTCACACGTGTAATTGAAAATAATTGAGCAGGAGTTTCTTAATTCACTTTGAAATATTCTCATGATATGTGTTGTTGTGTGCTAGGAACCCCAAATCACTTTTATTTATAGGCAAGATCCAAGTTTGTTAATTTTTGATGCAACATTTAGTCAGCCAACACATAGCTTTCACATGCTGAGTCAATCCTTGGCAGGTATACACATCATCATATAACAAGCACACTTTCAAGCACTTGGCATTAATGCACAATAATACATAGTAAGCACATAATCAATACTTATCACTCATGTAAGCAAAGACATGGAAATCATACATACTAACACATGATATTAATGCAAGTAAGCATGTGATAAGCTTGTAAGTCAACATATGATATAAAAATAATTATTCTTATTAATTTTTAATAGACTTTATTGTCATTTTCCTACATGATTCATTTATATTCTTATGGTTGTACTTATCTTTAACAAAGATTATCATAGTGTGTGTGTGTGTGTGTGTGTGTGTGTGTGTGTAAAGATTTATATTTGCCATATATCTAACATATTTTAAATTAAATTTATCTCAAAATTATCTCAAACATAATAACTTCATATTTATGTTTCTTGAAATAAAACACTTATATTTTTAATGATCTCATAAGCTCTTTTATTAAAATTTCAAAACCACACTAGTATATCAAACAATAAGTAGCATAAATTTCTTTTTATTCATGCACATAAATTTGTTATGAGGGTTCTCTTAATTTTTCTTTTTTTAACTTTTTTAGCTTTGCTCCTCAAAGTCACTCATGCATTGTGATGTAAATATCAATATTTATGATGAAGATATTCAATTGTACAGTACTATCACTAATTATATTTAATTTACATACTCATGCATTATATTATTATTTGAGCAATTGTACACATGAGGCTCATGCATATATCTATTTATTAATGAAAAATCTAAGATAGCAAAGTTTTATTTTTTTAGTTTTATTTCTCAAAGTCATCCATGCTTTTTGACGCAAATACCAATATTTGTGATGAAACTCACCTGCTCAACTTTCTCACTAGTTAAATTTGTATTACATAATCATACCTTTTATCATGTTTTATGCATACTTTTTTTTACTAACAATCTGTGACAACAAAGTACTCTCATTTTTTAAAATAACCCTTCTAAACTTAAGCAATTTAATTTATTTCAAATAATCCTTATATACTTTATTTTGCTTAGTTTCCTAATTTGCCAGAAAGATCATAAAATAGTTTAGAAATACTAACTCTCCTTCTTGTTTAAGACTTTTAGGGTTAATTAATAGAATTAAAATATAGTATAATGTGCATTTTATAGGAAACAAATAGATCTCAAAAATAAGTTATAGCCTAAATTTATTTTTTTATCAAGATATTCATTAGGCATCATTGAATCACATACTAACTATCATTACTAAACCAATCTAAAAAATGAACATATTGAATTGAAATGACAGAAAATATCAAGGGATAAAGAAACTCCCATCAAATTTGTATATCTTAATCTTCTTCTTCATTGGGTTTTGAAGATTTGTTATTCTTAGGCTTTCACTCCTCAAAAATCATCTAAGATAACTCAGTAAAGTTCACCACCACATTTTGGAATCCAATTTGCATCATCCTTTAGTCAACCTAAAAATTTTCAACAAAATTGATAGAACTAAAATACAATAATAATAATTTTTTGAATGAAAAAAAAATAATTTGTTGAATTCTAGAATAGTGGGTTGACGCCCAAAAAGTACTTAGTTTATAGTCATCAGTCAGTCTTAGTCAAAATATTGAGAAGTAACTCCTCTTTTGCACAAGCATCAAAGGTGTGTTGACTTTGTGATTACTTTCTTGTTCAAATTAGTCAGGTGATAATACCTTCATGATTCTTTTGTTACAATTTATAATCAAGTCCAAAATCTTAATAATTAAGCATTCGTCCTCCCCATCTAGAAAGTGTATTGTGTTGAATTTATTGAAAGTCACATTTTAATCATTTATTCTCATGATAAACACTCCCATTTGTATATTAATCAAAATTTTCCTAGCAACAAGGAATGATCACCTTGGGATAATGAGAACTTCTTTATCAATTTTAAAGTCCAACACAATAAAGTCTATAGAAAAGTTAAATTTTTCCACTTAAACTAACACATCTTCAATTTTTTATTTGGGATAAGCAAATGGTCTATCAACAAACTAAAATATAATTATGATGATTTTTACTTCTCTAATTTCTAGTTGCTTGAAGATAGAGATTAGCATCAAGTTGAAACTTGATCCAAAATCAAATAGAGTTTTATGACATAAAGTATTACTATTAAAGCACGAGATCTTAAAGCTTCCAATTTCCTTCAACTCAGGCATGAGTTTGTATGGTAATATATAAAGAAACATTCATTCGTAATTTCCACCATTTCGAACTCTCTTAAATTCTCTTCTTGGAAAGAATATCTTTTAAGAATTTAACATAGTTGGACATTTGCTCTAAGGCTTCTACAAGTAGTATACTAATATATAATTATGTCAGAATATCCAAAAATTTTCTACATTATTTGTCTTACTGCTATTTCTTGAATTGTTGAGAAAATATGATGGCAATTGCTCATTTTGCTAATCTACCCTAGCTTATATTATTGTTGTTGTACCATCATATGCAGATACGTATTTCTTATTCGAATTTTCTTCTTTTTCTTGCAGGAATATATGTAGCGGGTTAACAATAATTATATTCAGCTATCCTCTCTAAAATATAATATACCTCATTGTTAGCATGAAAAACTCAATTTGCTTAAGCATCCACCATAACACGAGTTTAGCATTAAGTCTAATGTAAAATATCTATTTTGGATCCAATGAAGAATCCTATGATATGGACACGTCCTTTGCAACTCTTCGAATCTCTTTCATGCTTCATAAAGTAATTTTTCCTTGAGTTGATGAAAAGAAAAAAAGATCATTCATTAGTTTAACATTCTTAGTTGGGGGAAATACTTTATTATAACCTCTCTCATGGCTCACGAAGATGTAAAGTATTCAGACACACTATATCCATATCTCTCAATGAATAAAGAAATATTTTCAATCATAAAGCCTACTCCAAGACTCCTTGTAGCTTGAATGAATCACTAACCATCATGAACAAAAATAGATGAAGGTAAGGATCTTCCATGGGCTTTTCACTGAATTGTCTTTCCCATCATCCATCATGTGTATTTGTGAAGTTCCACTTCATGTTTTTATTTTTCTTCCATTCCTTGTATCTATTCTTTAAGTCTCATGTTTTTCCTCTCATGAGTTTTCTATTTGTTGCTTTATTCTTCCTTTCACATATACCTTTGTGACATGTGATTTCTGTAAAAATTCAAGTTTCGACTTCTTGCCTTTTTATTGTGTTTTTTTATTTTTACTCTCTTTCTTTTTGTGATAGATGTTTTACTCAAAAAAAACTCTCAACTTGTTACTTCTCTCCCTTTTTATATCCTCTATATTTACATTTTACGTTTTCTTTACGTTTGCATTACTTCATTTATATTTTAAATACAAGCCACACAAAAAAACCCCTTGGTGCATACAAAGAAATAAAATATGATTATCTAACTACATAAATATAAAGACACACACACACACACACACACACACACACACACACACTAGAGGTATTATCTAACAAATTGAGTCAAAGCCAAAAAGGAGTTAAAATATGAAAATACATATCTATAAAGACTCAAAATTAAAATTTTATTGCATTTTTAGTAAAATAAAGCTAAAAAAGAGAATACCTCTAGTTTTTTAGAGTTATTTGTGATGAATATTTTACTTCTAGAGCTTTCATAATGTAATTTACATATTGTAAGGCTATCTAATTCAAGCCAAATCTAGGAAATTGTATAGTGAGAGGTGCACCCAATCTAGATTCTAGGGTCACATTTAAATGAAGATTGGTTATCTAGTGGTTACAAAATTAATGAGTAGACTAGACTTGGACAAGAGTAGTTTCAAAGAAAAACTTACCAACCTAGGTGAAACATGGAACCAAATTGGTAGTTGATCAATTGATATTGATTTTTAATTTCATTAACCATAATCAAACATGAAACAACCATGAACCAAGGACAATCCAAAATCTCATGTTTGTGAAATTATTTCTTTGATCTTTGAATCTCCATCTCCAACTTAATTTTTAAATCATTAAATTCAAACATTATCGTGAAACCATAATATCCAATTTTTGAAGATAAATATGGCTATAATATCTAGGCTTATGGTTGAGTCTAGAATGCACACACAATATTTGTAGATAAATATCGCCATAATCTATAATGGAATTAAGTGAATCTATTAGAAAGGAAAATATGTATCTTCCTTTTGTTTTAGTGGGAAAAAGGTATAACACTTGGTTTATATATGTATATATAGAAGCCATTAAGTTCTAATTTTGATAAAAATATTTCTTTTTATTTCAAATAATTTATTTAAAACTTTGATAGTTGTATGACTTATTACAAAAAAGAATTCGTATTTTGAAAATAATTTTTGAAAACCAATTCTAAAATAAATCAATTTTATAAATTTTTTAAAATAAATTAGTCAACAATAACTTATTAATAACTCAAATAAATTAGTTTACTTCAAGCAATATAATATTCATAGATAACAACTCAAATAATATAAATTTATATATATATAAATTATATATATATATATATATGTATATATATATATATATATTCAAGACTTCTCAAGTTTTAAATATAAATCAACCAATAACAACTCATATAATATAATGTGTATTCGGCATCTATGTGGATCGAACCTGTGTCCCAATGGCTAGCTGACTCATCTCTTTACCAATTGAACTACCTTATTATTGATAATCAAAAAAGTATTATTTATATAAAGTATATTTAAAAATTCTTTTTTAGTCTTCCTCAGAAAAATAATTTTATTTTTGAAAGCCACAATTAGATAAAAGTTTATACTACAAACCAAGAAAATCTAAATAATAATATCAAACATTAATTTTGATATTTTTGTTTGTTTGGAAATAGTTTACTTGCTACATTGTGGTTTTAATTATTACAAAGATGATGACGTATATTTAATAAACCATCTTGATTGCTTAGTTTCCAATTTTTCACTTTATGATGTTGTGGATGAGTATATGTAAAATGTAATACATGTGCTTTACTATTGAGATCCTCACTATAAGAAAATATAGATTTAGCTAGATAATTTTAGCTAGGGATCAATCCCTAGCAAAATTGCGACGGATTAGCTAGGGAAGCAAGAGATTTATGATTTTTCATTGAAATAAAAATTAGAAATGGAATAGCGATGAAATAGTGACTAAAATTTTTTCATACATTTCACTCAAGAAAAGCGGAGAATTTAGCTATGGATTAAGCGACGTATTAGCAACAGAAAATTTTTATATATTTTTTAACATTAAAAGTATTTTATAATTATTAGGAGAGTGTCTAGAAGACAAATTAACTTTTCATGTATGTCTTATTATATGAAGTTTGTTAATTTTGTAGCTATCTAATAATTTTTTAATAAGACTAAACATATATATTTTTTTAAATTGTTTATATATTTATAGTTTAATTAAAATTATAATAAAAAATTGTAAGGTGCATGTTTTTAATTTGTACCTTGCTACACACACATTAATTTAGGAGAAAAAATTTTGATAGTAAATAAATAAATGAGTCATTTTTATTTTATATATATATATATATATATATTATTTATTTATTTATTTAATGTTTTTTTAATTAAAAATATAAATATTTTAGAAATATATATAATTTGTTATTTAATGTTTATTTTGTCGAGACTAAGTCCTCCATCTTTCTCTCAATATTTTCAAAGAATAAGCGAAGCAATTCCTTCGCAGTCCTCCATCCTTCTCTTGTCACCGACACAATATAAACATATTCAAATTAAGCGATAATTTGTTATTGATTTGAGGCATATTTTCTACCCTAATTCTTCGTCGATTATCTTAATACATATTGAATCTGTTAATTTTTTTCCGAAATTCTTCTTCTTTAATCGTGTACATTAATTTAAGTATACTTATTGTGATACATACCTAATACATTTGTGCTGTGTTGGGTAGTAGGTATGCTTATATAAACTTAATTTAATAATACTTTTTTTAATACATATTATGTTAATTAAATTATACTTTTCTTAAAGTACATATTTTGTTAATTTAATTATACTTGGATTGCTTATATAAACTTAATCGTATATAACACAAAATAGGTGTTTTGTGTTGGGCAGTGTGTATATAACACATAAATATATAAGTGTATTTTATTATATCTATAACTATAAAAATAGTTTACATAAACATAATTATATATAAATATAACAACATAAATTTAATATATATATATATATATCATAATTTTATATATGATACATTCAATATACATGTCTTGTATTTAAGATATAATTAGTATTATAAATATAACATTATATACATATTTTACACAAATTAAAGTTATTCTGATTTTATGATAGGATTTTAATAATGTATATATGAAATTTGTAAGTCATCATTATGAAATACACGTCTAATAAATTTGCATTATGAAAATATATATTATTCCATAATGCCGTGCCTACCCAATAAGTATAATTAAATTAATATCTGTAAACAATATTTTATACATGGCTTTATGCATATGGAAAAACACACACTCTTATAAAAATGTAAGAGTGTATTTAATATCTGTAAATTTAAAGTATAGTCACGTTAATATCTGTAAATATAAAATTAATATTTGTAAATATTTATTGACCGGTTATCAATTAGTTCAGATAAAAATGTAATAGGCTTTATATATACTGATACTAATTTACAAGACATTTAAATACATGTATATATTTGACTATATTTTAATTACTATGTTTAATTAAATGATGCATATGCTTCCATATAAATACCCTAGCATTGCCTATCAATATGATTCATACTGGATTAAAATATATAAGATATCCAGCTCATCTGACATACATTATTTCCTACATGAATTGATGCCGATTACTTTTTGATGGGTTTGAGAAGTTCCACCTATATGGATGGGTAGATCTCACATATTTTATCACCACTATAGCCATTAACTCATAAATTGTATACCCATGGACTTGAGACTATTTACTTATTGTAAGCTAACCATATAATTGTTTACTTGAGTAAACACTAGAAACTATTTATTTATTGTAAGCTTAGATAATGAAGAAACTTTGATAATTAATCCAAATAATCAATATCTATGAAATGATAATCTAGATTCATAGAGTTAATTTTATTACTTGTTTAACTCATATACTTGTGATATATTTTACTGTGCTATAAAATAACTAACACTTGCATGATTTTTGTAGTGTCTTGTCTTTCTATTATTTCAATACTTAATGGTCTTTGAGCTATTATAATTACAATGATTCTTAGATTTAGACCTCTTGTTTTTTGATTTGCTTTGACATTTCTCTTGGTAGAATTTCTTTCAATTTACTTTGTATAGAATTCTATAAAGGTTGATGTTTCACTTGTCTATCTCTGTTGAATCTCCTTGCTGAGAATTAGATCATGAACATCATCAAATTTCAATTTATTAGTTCTTGATGAACTATGCACACCTATAATTGTAATATGTTACTTTTTGATAGAGAACACATAAGTATCAATACACATACTTCATCGACTTCAATACCAAACAAACTTAATTGGGTTGTGATAGTGTTGACTTCATTGAGTTGTTGGGTCACTAACATGCTTTCTGTCAACTTGAGATTGAAAAAATACCTCATCATGTGCACTTTTTTAGCATCAATTAGTTTTTCATATATACCAACAAGAGCCTTCGTAAGCCTTACTATGATGCTCTTCTCATTTTTATATTGAAAGAAAGATGGTAAGATATCATTTTCCAGATGAATTCAAGTGCTAGTATGTGCTCTTCTTTCTTCATAGACTCTATCTTCTTCCTCAAAAGAGGTTGAAATAGATTTTTCTAGTATATATAATCCTCTATCTATATTTTCTAGAATTCAAATTTTGTTCTATAAATTTTTTTTTATTTTCACTTTTCCTTCATATGCAGTCATTACTGTCTACAAAATATGACTTTTTCTAGACAATTCTTGCAAAACACTATGTATGAGAATTGAGAACACCTCTTTTGACATGCTGATATTGTCTGCAAAATTTGTTCTATTTATTAAATTCATTATTATCATCAATAGTAACTTCGCCCAATGGGGCATCATAATGCACAACCTAAACCTCTAATACCAATTGTTGAGAATAACATGATTTCCTATTTGTTAGATTTATGAAAGAGAACAAATATATATATATATATATTAAATGAAACACAAAATTTACATGTTCGAGCACATGCAATCTATTTTTTATACTTTTGACAAAATGGGGTAATGCAACCTAAACCTCTTTTGACATAATTCAAGTGAAAGAGAATAAAATCTATATGGGCTCTTCTCTTTTCCATTTTTTATTTACTAAGAATTAGGCGAAGGCAAAAGATTTAAGAAATATATACTTTTGAAATCTCAATGCTTATTATATGTCGATCTATGCTAGAATAATAATAAAACAAAAAAAAAGGTAATGCTTCTTTTTTTGACAAAAATGGGGGGTAGATGCCCCCCATTTTGACATTAAATATATCGACCACTTATGTGTATTTTATATTTTGGCACATGTGTTTCATAAAAGAAGATTTTTTTTTAAATTTTTGTTTCATGATAATTATATCACAAATCTATTTTACATAATGTTTTATTATATCCAACTAATCAAACATTTCATTACTTCTCAGAATAAGATATTGTTTTTGATTATTATTATAAATAAATCATGAATAAAGATAATTTGTCAAAAAATATATTTACAAAAATTCTTGCCACCAAAATAGTTTCAACTTATTTAATTTTACAAGATTTATTTATAATATTGGCTAGTTATTCATTATTTCAATTATATAAAACTCTAACAGCTTCTATATGTAACATAGAGGATATATGAAAGCGTTATATCTTTCATTAATATTATAAATGTTATTATTCAACTAATTTAAAACCATGATTATAACAAACTATGGTATTTAAAAAAAATAAAAGAAATTTTATAATAAAAAAAATTTAAAAAAAAAAATAAAAAAAATAAAATAATAATAAAATAATAAAAAACTAAAAAACAAACAAAAAATAAAAAACAAACAAAAATTAAAAAACAAACAAAAAAAATTTTGGTATATCAACTAGTCTTATAGTTGTATTTTTCCAAACATAGATATGATTAATCCAATGTCATTTTTATATTTAGCTTATTTTTCCAACTAGAGTCTCTTGTTGGCCAAAAATAATGACAGAGAGTGATCTTTTATTTTTTTTTTGTTACATCTAACAACTTCACACAATTATATCTACCTTTATGTAATCAATTTCCAAAATATGACAATAAAAGCAAGGTGTCTATCATCAATTAATTTCATACAAATAAATAAATAAATATATATGTATGTATGTATATTAAATATATGTTATTATATTTATACATAGTTATGATAGTTATTTTAATATAAATATTAAAAAAACAACTATTTGAATAAAATATAAGCTAATATAGTTAATTTATAATTTTATTTTACGCATTAATATGCTTCACACACACACACATACGCATACACACACACACACACACACACACACACAAATTTAATTTAAATATAAAAAATTTATAATTAAAATATGAATTGTGTACAATATATAATATTTTATTTTAATTAAATTTTCAAAATCATAAAATTTTAAATACATTTACACACACACACACACACATAATAGTTTCATGTGTAACTTTAAAAATACATTATGTATATAGATATATGTGTGTGTTTGTGTGGGTGTTCAGTAGTATATGCATGCATACTATATATACACACTACTTTGAAAATGTAGATACATGTGTGAATATATACAAAAGTACAAAAATATGTATTGTGATATATAATGTATAGTAATGTATATGGATGTATAAATGTGTGTGTGTGTGTGTACGTCAGTGTATATGCACATATATATTTATGCATATATATATGTAAATATCAACATTATTTATGAGAATAAAAATACTTGAGCACATAATTATTAACATGTTCCACAAATTCATGAGAGCACGAGCAAAAAGTGATATTATTGCAAGATACTACTAATCTATTATCTATAACACTTTGGCTCATAATTTGATCAGAGTACTACTTGCAATGATAAGGTTCATTCAATACTACTTACCTTGGAGTTACATTTTCATTCAATAATATAATTTGTTCAAATAAAAAAATCTATCTAATATCTTTTTCAACAACTCTTCTATCTTCTTTTTCTAGTCTTGATAAGCTATTTTAAATTTTGATTATATGTACATTTATTATCTAATATCTCTAGTTCAAACTATTGTAATAGTAAAATCTATCAAATCAATCTAGGCTTGATATCTTTCTTTTCTATGAAATATTTGATTATAAAATATCTAGTATATACTATGACTTTGGTTGCCACTAAATATTATATTAACTTGCCAAAAGAAAAGATTATTTATACAAGTTCTTTCTCTATAGTGATGTAATTCAATTGGGCATTTGAGAGTGTGTTGTTATCATAGTATATGATAACTATCTATAAATATTTGTATAACTATATAAAACTCTTTATAATTATATTTAACTATATTTGTAACTATGTAAATTATTTTTATAACTATATTAATAACTATATATAATTATTTTTTTAACTATATAATATTTTATAACTATATGAGTAATTCTATATAACTATATTTCTAACAAAATATATCAAATGTATAATAATATATAACTATATATAATTGTAGTTTACTATATGTATAACTATAAAAATGTTATATATAACTATATCTTTAACTACATACATATTTATAACTATATCTGTATAACTATATATAAATATTTGTATAACTATGTAACACTCTATATAATTAAATATAATTATAATTGTATCTATATAATCATATATGTATTCATATAATTAAATCTATATATTTATTTATAACTTTATATATATTTATGTATAACTACTTATAACTACTTGTATGAATATATCTATATATAATTATATGTTTAACTATATATAACACTTTTTTTAATTATGTATACTATAGGTATAAGAACATATAGAGGTTGACCTCCCTCTCTGGTGACCATCTCTTGAGGTCTATTGATTTTGTTTCTTTTTCTCATCAGATCTCTTTACTGCCATACGACAAAGGATTTGAGATTTAGTGGAAGAAATGGGATTTATGTTCACAAAGCTATTCAGTAGGTTGTTTGCCAACAAGGAGATGAGGATTTTGATGCTAGGTCTTGATGCAGGCGGAAAGACAACCATTCTGTATATGTTGAAGCTTGGTGAAATTGTCACCACAATTTCTACTATTGTCTTCAATGTAGAGACTATTAAATACAAAAATTTCAATTTCATTGTATGGGATGTTGGGGGTCAAGATAAGATTCGCCATTTCTGGAGTGATTACTTCCAAAATACCCAAGGTCTCATATTTGTGGTGGACAACAATGATAGAGACCGAGTAGTTGAAGCTAGAGATGAGTTGCATAGGATGATGCTAAATAAGGAAAAGCTTCGAGATAAAGTTTTGCTGGTGTTTGCTAATAAGCAAGATCTTCCTAATGTGATGAATGCAGCTGAATTACTGACAAGCTAGAACTTCACTCTCTTCTCCAATGCCATTGGCACATTCAGAGCACCTGTGCTGCCTCTGGCAAGATCCTGTATGAGGGTCTTGACTGGCTTTCCAATTACATTGCCAGCAAGTCATAAAAAATTTAAGCAGGATGAGGCAAACTTTGTTGACATATTTGGATGTGGATCTAATCTTTGCCTATTTTTCTTGAGTTTTGTTCTGTTATGTGGATGACATCATCTATTTTCAGGGGGGGGATTCAAATTGTATTTATAATTATATATTGCACGCCTGAAATACAAGACCGCATTTATTTTGTTCTGATCAGTTGTAAGCCGAACTTTTTTGTTTTCTGTTTTGTCTTTTTTTCATTGGATCCCAAATGTACAAAAACATATATCTATAAATAATTATCTTTGACTATATGTGTTACTATAAAAGTTTCATACATAACTATATTTAAATATATAATTTATATCTTATATTTAATATACATTTGTATATATTAGTATTTAAAAATATATTTTATTATATTTATATCTATACATAACTATATGTATAGATATATAAAATTATATAAATAAATATATATACCTACAAGTATAAATATAAGTATAACTATATGTGTAACTATATGTATAACCACATGTAACTATATTTATAATTACATGTATAATAACATACAACATTATATTTAACTATATGTGTATAATATATATAAATAATTATATAATTATATAACACTTTATATAATTAAATATAACTATATTTGTAAGTATGTATACATATATGTAAATCTATATATTTATTTATAACTTTATATATTTATATATAACTATTTGTATGAATATATCTATATATACCTATATGAATAACTAATAAAAATATGTATAGCTATATACACTATATGTATAATAACATATAATTATAAATAATTGTATCTTATTATATGTATTACTATAAAAGCTTTATACATAACTATATTTAAATATATAATTTATAACTTATATTTAATATACATTTGTATATATTAGTATTCAAAAATGTATTTTACTATATCTATACCTATACATAACTATATGTATAGATATATAAAATTATTCAAAAAATGCATGCTTGTTCATCATATCTCTATTTTTTGTTATTTGTTTTATTTTGTAAAGTATATCATGCCTAAAGGACGTGGTTGTGGTGGAGGTGGACGTGGACACATAAATGAACCAAATTTATAGCATTCCGAGATTAGATAGCATTTCTTCCATATAATTTGATGGAAGAAATGCAAGAAATTAAAGAAATTAAAAAAGCAATGCAACAACAGATGTCTTATATGGAGTTACAGTTAGCGGCATTGCCGCATCAGATAGCATTCCGATATCTAGATGCGAATCCTCGCAGGAGAGGCTAGCATTCCTTATAAATTATGAGGATGATTGAGTATGAGAATTATTTCTAAATTGTTATTTATTTTTGTCTATGTGAAGTAAATAATTATCATATTTTTTTGCAAGTTTTAATTTTTTTTATTTTGATTTTATTCTTTGCTTTTCCGATTAACCAAATTATGAATCTTTGTAGGACATATTATGTGTGAGAAAAGAAAAATTCCTGATTCAAAGCATTCAGACATTACTATGGTCCTTCCAATGCATGAGTTTCATATTTACCAATTTCAGCTTTATCAAAAAGAGGGCTAGCTTATCTTATCTTTATTATTTTAAAACATTTTATTTTTGCACTCTCTTTATATTTTAAAAGCATTCAGACATTACTACTGCCGTTGTGTTAGTTCATGTCTATAATATTTGTTTTTATATATTTGTGAATATGTTTTTGTGTCTCTGAATTTTTTGGGTAGGGTTTTAGCCTATTATAGGCATGTAAAAGCCTATAGTTAGCAGCGGCAGCGGTGGCAGAGACGGTAGCAAAGGCTGTGGCGGCAGTAGCGAAAGCAGAAGTGGTAGTGGCGATAGTAGTGGTAGCAGTGACTGAGGTAACATTAGTGGCAGTAGCAACATCAACGGTAGCAGTGGTAGTTGTGGCATCTTGGGCAGAAGTGGCAGCAGCGGCAAAAGCGGCAGAAGCGGCAGCGACAGTAGTGGCAGCAGCAGCCAAAGCGGCAGCGGCAGCAATGGCTGCAGCGAAAGTGGCAGCGGCGGCAGCAATGGCAGCAACGACAAAAGTGGTTGAGGCGACATCAGCGGCAACAGCGACATCAGCAGCAGCAGCGCCAAAAGCAGCAGCTGCGGCATCGACGGCAGCAGCAGTGGCAGCATGGGCGACAGCGGCAGCACCCACAGCTACAGCAGCAGCACCGGAAGTGGTAGCAACAATATCAGCGACAATAGCAACAGCAACAGCATCGGCAGTGGCAGCAGCATCGGCAGTAGCAATGACATCGGCAGTGACAGCAATGGCAGGAGTGGCAGCGGTAGCAGGAGCAGTAGCAACGGCAACAAATGTGATATATACGTATGTATATAGTCAGTATATACATACATATACTATAGTATTTTATGTACATATATACTGAGTATATATATGTACTCAGTATATATGTACGCATAATACTATAGTTTAAATGTACATATACTGCAGTAATATATGTACGAATGAAATAATAGTATATATGTACATATTTACTACACCAATATATACTTATCAAAACATAGTTATTTTTTATTTATTTTGATTTGATTTAATGGTTTAAATTTCGTACAAATATGGTACCGCATTATTTCTCATACGGAGCTTGTATAAGTGAATACATATTTCAATAAATACGAAGCATCATGACTCGGACAGAATTTTCGCAGCGGAAAGTTGGTGATCAGAGGAGTAGTGGGAGAGAAAGCAACGTCAATTCATTGATAGATTATAATTTATGCACAATCGGTAGATGCTTTGATTAATAAGATGTAATAAAATTTGTATTATTTTTTTGTTTTATTTATTTAAAATATTGTATTAGAATAATTTATTAAATGAATTTTTTTTTAATTTGAAATTTTCATTTATAGTTTCTATTTTTAGTAAATTTAATTTGAAAATATTAAATTATTTAATTAAATTTTTGTTGAAACTGTATGACATTTAACTGTAATTTTTGTTTGTTCATGTCTATAATAACGATATATATGTGTGTGTGTGAATATGTTTATGTTTCTCCAAAATTTTTGGGTAGAGTTTTAGCATACTATAGGTATGTAAAAGCCTATTATCATCAGAGGTAGTTGTGGCAGCTGCGGCAGCAGCATGGGCAGTGATGGTAGTGGTTGTAGTGGCACACGAAGTGGTTCCGGCAGTAGTGGCAACAGCAGTGCCGACAGCATCATCAGTAGGGGCGGCGGCAGCTGCAGTGGCAGTGGTGGTGGCGGTGGCAGCAGCGGCTACAACGGAGGCAGTTACAGCATCCGCGGCAGCGACGGCAGCATCAGCGGCAGTGGCGGCAGCATTAGCGGCAATGGTGGTAGCAGCGGCAGCAATGGCAGAGGCTGCAGCGAAGGCAGATAAAGGAAGCGGCGGCGGCGGCAACATCAGTGGCAACAGCGGCTGCAGCGGCAGCAACAGCAGCGACACCAGTGGAGGCAGCAGCGGCAGGGGTGACAGCGACAGTGTGAGCAGCAGGAACAGCAACAAATGTGGTATATACGTACGTATATAGTCAGTATATACGTTCATATAATTCTATAGTATTTTATGTACATATATACTGAGTATAAATATTCTCAGTAAATATGTACGCATAATACTGCAATTTATATGTACAAATACTAAAGTAATATATGTACGAGTGAAATACTGGTATATATGTATATTTTTTCTATAGTAATATATATTTATCAAAACATAATTTTTTTTAATTTATTTTGATTTGATTTAGTGGTTTAAATTTCTTACAGATGTGGTACGACATTGTTTTCCATACGAAACTTGTATAAGTGAAGTGATTTTTCAATAGACATGAAGCAGTGTAACTCGGACAACTTTTTTGCAGCAGAAAGTTGGTGATCGGAGGAGCAGATGGAGAGAAAGTAACATTAATGTATTGATAGATTATACTTTATGTATAATCGGTAGATACATTGATTACTAAGATGTAATATAATTTTTGTTATTTAAAATATTGTATTAAAATAAGTTATTAAATGATTTTTTTTGTTTAATTTAATATTTTCATTTATAGTTTCAGTTTTTATTAAATTTAATATAAAAATATTATATTATTGAATTAAATTTTAGTTTAAGCTGTATCACAATCATCTTTAATTTATGTTTGTTCATGTCTATAATAACTATTTTTTATATATCTATGAAAATATTTGTGTGGCTTTGAAATTTTTGGGTAGAGTTTTAGCCTATTATAGGTATGTAAAAGCCTATTATCATCAGCAGTAGCAACTGTAGCGATGGCAGCAGTGGCAGCGGCGGCAGAGGTGGTGGTGGCGGCAGCGAGGGATGCAGCGGCGGTAGTAGTGAGGGCTGTAGCGATGGGAGCGGTAGTGGCGGGAGCGGCAGCGGCAGCGGTGGGAGCGGCAGAGACAGGAGCGATGGCATAGGAGGCAGAGGCAGTGGCTGCACTAGAAGCAGTGGCAGCAGTGGCAGCAGTGGTGGTAGCAGTAGTTGCACAGAAAGCAGCGGCAGCACCGGAAGCAACGACATAGGTGGCAACGGTAGCAGCAGCGATGACAGCCAGTGGATGCTGCTTCGGCAGCAGTGGTAATGGCGGTGGCTGCATCGGCGGAAGTAGTGGGGGCTGCAGCAGTGGTAGCGGCAGCGGAGGGAGCTAGAGCAGTGGGAGCGGTAGCGGCGGGAGTGGCAGTGGCGGGAGTAGCAGCGACGGGAGTGGCAGTGGCGGGAGTAGCAGCGACGGGAGTGGCAGTGGCAGGAGCGGTGGCATAGGAGGCAGAGGCAGCGGCTGTAGTGGAAGCAGCGGCAACAGTGGTGGTAGCAGTAGCTGCACAAGAAGCTGCGGCAGTAACGGCATAGGTGACAACGGTAGCAGCTATGATGGCGACCAGTGGCTGCTGCTTCGGCAGTGGCGACAACGGCGAGGGCTGCTTCGGCAGCAGCTGCGGCGGCGGCCGCAGCTTCGACAGCGGCGGTGGAGGCCACAGCTTCGGCAGCAGCGGCGGTAGCCGCAGCTTCGGCAGCGGCGGCGGAAGCCGCAGCTTCGGCAGCGGCGGCGGAAGCCGCAGCTTCGGCAGCGGCGGCGGAAGCCGCAGCTTCGGCAGCGGCGGCAGAAGCCGCAGCTTCGGTAGCAGCGGCGGCAGCCGCAGCTTCGGTAGCAGCGGCGGCAGCCGCAGCTTCGGTAGCAGCGGCGGCAGCCGCAGCTTCGGTAGCAACGACGGCGGCTACAGCTTCGGAAGCAGCTACGGCGGCGGGCGCGACAGCTTCATAAGCAGCCAAGGATTAAAATATCGGTTTTTACGGATATATCATTACTTAGATTTTACGGATATATCGGTGTATATTTGTATATGAGCACCAATTAAGGATAGATATATCGGTATTAATGAATATATCAATACTTAGAATTTACGGATATTTCGGAGATATATCGATAGATATATCAGAAATTTTTATCATTGGCAGCAACGACGGTGGCTGCAACTTCGTCAGCAGCAGTGGTAGTGGCAGCTGTGACAGCAGCAGTGGTTTTGGCAGCAATGGCAGCAGTGGCAAGAGCGGCAGTGGGAGCAGCAGCAACAGCACCTTTAGAGATATATACGTACAAATAAAGTCAATATATACGTACATTTAATACTACAGTATTTTATGTACGTATATACTAAGTATATTTGTACTAAGTTTATATGTACACTTAATACTACTGTTTATATGTACATATACTGTAGTAATATATGTACGAGTGAATTGCTAGTATATGTTTACATATATACTGTAGAATTATATATGTATCAATACATAATTTTTTTTACTATGACTGAGTGGTTTAATTTTCTTATAGAAATGAATACACATTGTTCCTCATACAAAGCTTCTATAAGTGCTGGGATTTTTCACTAGATATTACGTGTCGTGACTCAGACAGCTTTGTCGTAGTAGAAAAATGATGATCGGATGAGCAGAGGGAGGATAAACAACATCAATGAATGGATATATTATACTTTATGCAATGTCGATAGATATAATTGATGAATAAAAATAAAAGTTTGTTATTTTTTTGTTTCAATTACGTAAAATATTAAATTTGAATAAAAGATTAAATGATTTTTTTTGTTTATTATAAATTATTTATAGTTTCAATTTTTATTCAATAAGATTTAAAAATAATAAATTATTTAATTAAAAAATTTTAAAATTTTTTCAATTATGTAAATATTTTTGAAATTAAAATAGTTAGGGAAAATTTCCTAGCTAAATTAGCTAGGGAAAAATCCCTCACTAATTTTGAGAAGGAAATTTCCTTAGCAAATTTTCTAATGCTAGCAAATTTAGAGAAGGAAAAATCTCTCGCTAAATTAGCTAAATTAGCGATGGATATTCCGTCGCTAATTTTCTAATGCTAGGGACTTTAGCTAGGGATTCAACCGTCATTATTTTTGTTTAGCGATGGAATATTTCGTTTATCTTGATATTTTAGTAACGAAAATTTTCTTTTTTAGTAAGGGAATTTTTCGTCGCTAATTTTTTAGCTAGGAAAAATTTCGTTGCTAAAATTTAGCAAGAAACACTTTAGAAAGGGACATGATCCATTAGTATTCTGTCGCTAATTTTCTAATGTTATGGACTTTAGCTAGGGATTCAGCCGTTGTTATTTTTGTTTAGCGACGGAATATTTCGTTTATCTTGATATTTTAGCAACGGAATTTTTCTTTTTTAGCAAGGGAATTTTCCGTCGCTAATTTTTTAGCTATGGAAAATTCCATAGCTAAAATTTAGCAAGAATCACTTTAGAAAGGGACACGATCCATTGGTATTGTCACTATTTACCATTTAGCGATGGAAATTTCCTATATAGCTAGGGAATTGTCCCTAGCTATAAGAGATTTTTCTTGTAGTGATATTTATCTATTGAAAATTGGGTCTTATAATGTTTTCTATTTTTGTAACACATAACACAAATATATTTTGAATTATAATAATTTACATAGAGACTTATTTGTAATAAAGTTGTTGTAATATATTTAAGATAATACTTACATCTAATAAAAAATTTGTAGTGACATAGAGTTGTCAAATAGGCCAGGCAGCTTGGGCATGACCAGAGGCCCAACCTAGTTCAGTAGTGCCCAGCCTGGCACAATATAGTCCAGAACCATACCTCAAGTTAGGTTAGGCCACCCCATGGCATAGTTTGTGTCATGCTGGGTCAGCATGAGTCATGGCCCGTGACAGGACCCTTCCCTGACCTTATCTAGACTCTTATCTGGAGGGTCCTGCCGGGCACTTCAACGGACTGCTCGAAACCAACTCATCGGATCGAAGCAATCAGAGAAGTGAACCCTCACTTTCTATAATAGGTTTACTCGTTTAACTCAAAAATTAAATTTTCTTTTAAATAAAAAAAATCTAAAACTTTCGCAACTTTTGTTGCAAATACTTTTATAAAATTGATGGCAGCATAACGGCTGCATTTTGATAAACCAAAATGTACCTGTCAAGAAATTGACATTTCTACTAACCCCTCAATTTCTCCCAACTTCTTTATTCCCAAACTTTCAAATTTAAGTAGATTATATCTAGATGCATCATATATATGAAATGCATGAATATTTACAAATATACAAATTTTAAAATCTAAACATGTATTGTTCAATTACATATCCATCTCATACAAAAAGTTTTACATCATAGGTGATAAGTCGCCCACCCATATAGACAACAAAATGATGACTTCCAATCGTCCTCGATAGCACACAATGGTATATAATCAGCTACAAAATGAACAAATAAGTTAGTGCAACGAAAATATATATCACATATGCTAACATAATAATTTATCATTTGTCTTATGATTTCTTTCAAAAACCCTATGTATATCCCTTAATTATTTTAACCATCACGGGCGATTTAAAACTAACGCCAACGTGAAGCTTACTAAGTCATCTCAACCACTATGTAACATAATTTACTACATCGTACGTAGGGCACTAAAGGTTATCACTGAGCAACTACAATACGGAATTTACTGCATCGCAATTGTAGTGCTAAAACTCTGGGCAACTACGAGCAGAATTTACTGCATCGCCACGTAGTGCCTAACCATACAATTAGCCAACTACGTGTGGAATTATCTGCATCATCACATAGTGCTAACTTTTCTCTATGGTGAGCGACTACGGACGGAATTTACTGCATCGTCACATAACGCTAAATCTCTTATATCTTAAGGAAATACATGGGTTTTAAAACTACATTTACTTAGTGTCAAAATCACAAATCTAACTCATTTTGAAACTTCTAAAACTCTCTTTTCAAATATTGTCTTTTTAGATTACTTAACTACCATATTCATTACCAACATCAACCAATTACATGAAATTGTAAAGGATCTTAAGTGGCGAACCACTTACCTTGAAGCCACGTCACTCCCCATCAAGCTTTTCTACGAGGCTCGTGGACGTCGCTCCCCTGCCCATCACTTACACAATATTCCTCATCATTACTAGTGAAAAAAATTTTAAATTCTCAAATTTGCAGAACAGAATCTGCACATTACTCTACTTGGAATTAATTCAGGGCACTCTAGGGTTAAAATTTGCTTAAACTTCATTTATATAACTTATTCCCCTATAAGTCTTTTTTACTCAGAATTTTGAATCACTCAATTTGGATGAGTGAAACTCCACTTATGACCAAAACACTACAACCATACCCAGAACAGAGCAAAATCAGTGAGCTACACGAGTTCACCTTTCAGTCCATATTTGGGAGCCTTAGAGCTGCAATTTGCTCTTGGTCCCTTCTATGCATTTTTAGCCCTATCTCTTATGGTTCTTTACCAATTAGAATCAATTCATTTTGATGATTCTAACTTAATTTATAGCCAACACAAAAATAGGGGTTTTACAAAAATTTTGACCGTAATTCCTTCAAAAACCCAACATTCTCCTTTGTTTTTTTTTTCATGCTCAAACTTGGTTTCAAAACCTCTAAATTTCTGAGCTTATTTACTGTCTAATATGGCCATAACACACACATAAACATTACTTGTTCATTTGAATGCTAACAATTTACTCAAAACTTTCATCAACTAGGTTGTGTGCGTGAAAAACAAATTTTCGTTTCAATGATTCTCAAGCCTATAACAGCCCATAAATCAAACCCTAATCTACCATTTACAACCACGAACACATCCTCTAAGGTTATATGTCAATCACTTAGGGTTTGACACCATTTCTAGTGCAAAACCCCCAACAACATACAACAAAATTCTACAAAACAAATTCAGCAATACTGCTGGAAATTCCAGCAAAGAAAAGGAAGAATGAACCAATTTCTTACTTGGTTCTTGACTTAGAAAGTTGAGAGGGACTTGGGAGAGGGTTTAAAAGAGAAGATTTGAGGCTTGGATGGGCTGGAAAGGGGCTGTCTTCATCTTCTTATGCCTCCCTCTATGATTTTTCCCTAACCAAACGAGACCAAAAATCTCATTTTGGTTGTTTCATGGCTATTTATAGCCTCAAAATTTTCTAATTTTTCAAGTTGGTCCTTAATTTTTTTTTATTGAAATTGTAACTTGTTTTCTTTCTATTATGGTCCATCTTACTTGTTTTATAACTTACATGTCCTTTATGGTCTATTACAATGGTACCCTTGTACTAGCACCAAAATTCCAGGTTCCGTAATTTATTATTTCCTAATTTCATCTCCAAAATATTACATTGGGACACTTGTGCTCTTATATGCCCCTACAGCATCATGTACTGTATACTCTCTCGGAACGGGGCGTTATTACTAATCGTCAACCTTAAATATATAATTCTCTAATACCATGAGATTTAATTAATCTAATGTAGAGATTTATTTTACGTTTCTAATCCATCTTTTAACACTAAGAGATTTTAGATAGAAACTAGGGATTTACAGCCTGTGCCTCATGTTGGGCCATGCACAACCCGTGTGCCTGGCCCGTCAGGTAGTCACCCTCCCATCAAATTTTTTTATAAAAAAATTGACCACCCCATCTTGGTGCAGTCCAATTTTTTAAAAACAATCAACCACATGGCAAATTGTAATTGGCAGGCCTGTAAGTCGACCACTTGTCACCTTCACGGCTATGTACTCAGGGTTGTGCCACCATTCGCCATTGGGTAATGGCGAAGATGCACGAACTATGCATCTTCATCGTTTAGCATGGTCAGGCATGATAGTGCCGTTAAAAAATGGGTCATGTCGATACAGTATGGCCTTTTTGACACATCTATAATCACATCATTAATAGATAATTTTGGATTAAAATGAGATAAGTCATGTTGCTTCAATCTCTTATATATTTATTAAAAGCAATAAGTTTAATTTTGTCATATACATAAATTAAATATTTGATATTTATCTATATTGGATGAAATTTGTATTAATCAAGCAAGAAATAAAAATTTGCAATATGATAATTCATGATTTCAAAATTAATAATATGCACTAACTAATTAGACAATGGTATTTTATTGAATAGCAATACTAAAAAAAATTGCAATACCAATGCATTTAAATGTGTCAATTAAAAAAAAGATTAAAAAAGTTAACTAGCAATGGAAAATATTAATAAATTAATAGGGATATTTACTAAAACACATGAAGCATGTAGTATAACTAGTAATCTACCAGATGTGAGATGTAATATACATTTTTAAAAAATATATAAAATAATCGAATGTATTATTTATTGGATTGTATCTTTTGTAAAGTATAGATCAAACAACTTTATAAATTTTGAAATGAGGTTCAAATTTTTTTTAGTTGTTTATTTTTTGTTATGTTTCAACTTTCAAAATAAATACCTTCAAAACTTTTTAAGTTATTCATTGTTATTACATTTCAACTTTTAATATTTATTAAAATATTTATAAATTATTCATTATTAAAGTTGCACCTTTAGTATAAGTTGTTCATTTATAAATTATAACATTTTAACAAATTCTAGTAAACAAACAAAGTCCACATTAATTAGCATGATCAAAACTATAAGAAAATATTAAAATGCACAAAATTTCAACCTATATTAGGCAACCCAAAAATTTAACAAATCCTAGTATCTGCAAAAAATATAAAATATATAATTTGTCAATTAGAATAATATAAATTCAAGATAACATGAAGTGTGAATCTCATGAGGATTTTAAACATAAAAAAACTATAGGTAACAACAAAATGCACAAAAAATTCAATTTTTGAATATAATACATACAAAAAAAATTGAAATACTAAATTTGATATTTCAATTATGGATGATTAGCATGATGAACACTAATTAGAAAAAAATAATTTCAAAAATAAATCGGATGAACTTATAATAATTGAAATTAAAAATCCTAAAACTTTAAATTTTTTTCAAAGTTTTGAAGTGTTCTTTGATAAATTAATTATCATAATTCAACGATAGAATTTGTTTCCATTTCTAAATTAGCAATAGAATATTATTTTGTCATTGGATTTTTTAAGATCAATTAGTGACCGATGGATAAGATGGTTCACATTTAATGATAATAATAATTTTCATAGCTAAATATAGAAATAGATAAGGATTTCATTTCTAAAAAAACAAAAATATATAAGTTTCCATCGCTAAATGCCATGCAAGCATACCCACCCATTATAGAGTGTCACAATTAGTGACGAAATTAAAAAATTATTTAAAAATCCATCACAAAGGGATTTTTTTTTGTTTCTAATTTTTTCATAATATGTCATTTCTGTTTCTAATCTATTTCAATTCCATTTCTAATTTTAGAAATGGAATTGAGTGTTTCTAATTGCCATTTCTAATTGCATATTTTTTTGTAGTAATAGTCATTGCCTAGTGGACTCAGCACACGTGAACTATACTTACAAAGCCAATTACATTTTCACTCAATGACCATGACATTGATAGTGACAAGCTTTACTTATCAGTTTTCCTTCAATAATACATCATTTTTTAAAAAATAATGGCTATCAAAATTTTTTGATGGCTACAAGCCAAAAATCTGATGACTATCAGATTTCTGACCAAAGATAATTTAAAAAAATAAAAAAAATAAAATTTTAATAATTATTTTCAAATCTATATAAATAGAGATAAAGAAATTTAAAAATTTCAATCTAAATTTATTAGTCTCTCCTCAATTCTCGAATTCTCTCTCTTCTCTTCTCTCTCATAATTCCTAAATTTAGTATTTTTTTTGCAATTATTATATATTATTGTAATATTTTATTTTTGGTTTATGCTTATGTGTATAGGATACAACATATGTGGTGAAACTATTAAATTACAACTGGGGTTAGAATTCGTATAATATTTTATATCAAAGTAGTTATGGTATAATGTAGATTTATAATTTTTATTTTTATTAAATTTTTATTTTAAATAAGGTTTATAATTTTTTTAATAAATAGAAATTAAAAAAAAATGGTAATTAGTCAATATAAAGATAATGAGTTTTAAATTGACATGGATACATATAATAATAATAATAACCCTACTAGAAGGTTCGAAGCTTAAACTAGGTTCTCTCCAATAACCTCAACCCAAACCCATCTACCACATAAAAAATAAAAAACTAGTCAAATTTCAGTAGTATAGATGCACTTTAGAATAATAAAAAAAGTTATATGAAATACAAAGAAGAATCAGCACAATGTATATATTATTAAAAGATATATACATATAAGAATTCATATAATATTGGCAACCTTAAAAGGTATCTCGATCAATGCACTAAAAAATATGATACATTAGATTCTAGATAAACTCAACAAAATGATTAGGTTTTTCAAGTTGGATCTAGTTCAGGTTTAGTTTCATTGACCCCCTTCATATATCATAATAATTTTAAGAGGAAAGATATGGTCAAATTGATTACAATCATGAATCTTCCAATTAGGTTTTTGAAAGATTTTAGGATAGTCAGTATTATGCATGTCTACTTTCAGCATTCTTATCATAGGATTTTTAGGTATACAAGTAGGAATGACATAATAAAATATTATATGTTAAAAAAACTAATAATTAATAAATTTAGAAAATATAGTGGAGTGGTGTCCATGATTTTAAATATTGGACTAGTCATAATGATGCGTCAGTTGTTTGTCTCACCACTTACTATGTCAATTCAAAATATAAACTTAATATAAATTTAAGATTTTTTAGAGATTCTCAATTCTTATGATGACCCTATTATAAATGCGTGCATGAGATAGATCTTTAGGAAATATGATATTTAGAATAAAATATTTAGTATTATTTTCAATTATGAATCTCATAATGGAGTAACTATTAATATATTACTTAGGACTATTAAAGATGGGGCATAAAGTGAAAATTTTCATATTAGATGCATGTGTCACATTATTAACCTAATAGTATAGGCGGGAATAAGTTGCTTCTCCCACATTAGATAAAATAAAAAATTCACTAAAATACCTTAGGATACCTAGCATACAACGAGAGTTTAGCAGTCTATATTTGTCTGTGGACCTAAAATAATTTCAAATGGATATGAGATGCTATTGGAAGTATACATACCTTATGTTGGAGTCATGTATTGACTAATTAAATGTGATATCTAACTATATCAATAGTAAGAGTAACAAACTTATTTTTGATAATTCAAATTAGGATATAGAAATTTCTTTTATAAAATTTATAGAGATTTTTTATAACACTATGAACTTATGTTCATCTATGTACACTCCCACCACTCATTTTGAACTTAGGTACATATGTAATATTAGTAGCATGTTTAGCAAGTATAATGGTCACCCTACATTTAGTGTCATAGGTGTTGAGATGGATACTAAGTATTAAAAATAATAGTCTTCCATTCCAACACTATATTGTTTGGTTACCTTTACGAATAACAAAATTAAGGTAGAAGGGATAATAAATATTTTGACATACATAACCATGTGTATGAACTAGGAACACAAACTTGAATGTTTTATTTATGAAAAATTAACTAACTTGATTACATATTATGACACTAAGTATGGTAATAATAGTTATAGTCAGACTCTGAATATGGACATGGAACCATATTTGAGGATGGTAACTTCTTATATAGTTAGCTAGGGATAAATGATAGGGTAATCCATCGAATAAGAGAAAGCTATTTTGGTACTTAGATACCAATTACTACTTCATCCATCATATAATGATAATAAGAATTTGTGTATTTTATTATGGTGGAAATCATATGAATCCATCTATCTCTTGCTATCAAAATAGCACATGATTTACTAACCCCTTCAATATCTAGCAAAGTATCAGAGTCTATGTTTTCTATGTAGCCAATATTATTAAGATAAAAGATCAAAATTACGACCAAATATCATACAAGCTCTTGCAAGCATGAACGATTAAGAAAATTTAAGATTAGTCATTCAAGATAAAATGTAAAAGATGATGATGGATGAAAATTTATGAGACATGGAGATCAATGATATTGAGGCCATAACTAGCAATATCTTCATATGCATATATGACAAAGATGATCTATATATGTATCCACACTAATATATCACATATATTGATTGATTTGATGATTCGTGTGATTTTTAATTTTTTTATATGATTATGATATAATAGTAGTATGATATTGTCATTACTTTTTATATTTCATTCATTTATTTTTTTTCATTATTATTTATGTACTTTTGTTATATTATACTTATTATTTTATGAGTTATAATTTAGTTTCACTTTATTGAATTTTAATTTTATAAATGAATATCCTTTAGATTTAACTGTATGTTATAATATGTATGAATCATATTAAACTTTTGTTTATGAAATGGAAATATATGATGAATTTTTTATTATTTTATTTGAGCCAAACATATTAGATGATCACGAAATGCAAATGCAGAATGTGTGTCTAATTTCTTTTTTAATTTTGTATTTTTTAATTTATTTATAATTTTGTATTATTTTTAAAAAATTAATAACAAATTATAATTTTAAAAAATTATTTTTTATTTGATTAAAAATTTCAACCCTTAATGCCAAGACAATACCATATGATGTGTGCCAACATGACACAACATGGTATGGAACTCATGTCGTGCTAGGCATGGCACAATACGATGACATAGTTGGGAGTTGGGACACCTTAAAATGAGTTGTGCCAGCATCACACGACCCTTTGACACCTCTAGGTCTGTCATGATATAATTCACCTTTTTGTCATAGGATGTCACTATTGTTATTAGTGCTCTCTTAGAAATTTCTTGATCTGGATCCTTCATATCTTAATCATAGGGCTTGATATTGCTAATAAGAAAGAAAAATTGAATCTTTAACCTCAGTTGTAGCTCAACCATGTATGAGAACTCACAAATATCTCCTTGTATGAGAATGAGACTTTCGTGCTTCCTTACAAGCCTTTATGCATCTTTTAAAATGACTTGAATTATTATGCTATAAGTTTGATAAGCTCTAAGTCTCCAACTTGGAATTCATCATGGCTCCTATTCTTGTAGATTTACTTTTTTACCTTTCTAATAGTCTTCTCCAAGTAAGAGCATGCTATATCAACCTGCTCATGCCAATACTTAGCAAGTTTATAGACTATTGGACTCTTCCCAATGTACTCTCCAACTAGGGTAAAAGGAATCATCAGTTGTTGCTCCAAGACTATGTTGAATGGACTCCTCTTGGTTGCTTCAATCTTTTGTAGGTTGTAAGAGAACTGAGTCAGATATAATAACTTTGCCCAATCAGTCTGATTAACACTCATGAAATGCCTAAAATATAGCTCTAGTAATTTATTTATTTATTTTGTCAGCTCATTAGTTGGAAAGTGAAAACTACTAGAAAAGTGAAGCAACATACCCATGATCTTAAAGTGCTCCATCCAGAATTTCTTAGTAAAGTATATATCACAATCACAAAATTTCTTAGTAAACTATAAAGAATTTTGGTAGCCTTGAATATTTCACCATGTTTTTAGGGGCTGCTATAAAAGTATATATCCAAAATTTCTTAGTAAACTACTAGAAAATTTTCTTGGCTATCTCCTCTATTGTGCAATTCTTAGGGGCTGCTATAAAAGTAGCAAATTTTGAGAAATGATCCACTAACACTATGATCAATTCATTTCCCTCAGACTTGGCTAAGCCAATTATGAAATTCATTGTGATACTTTCTCAAGGCCGCTCTGCTATATGTAGTGTCTCAATTTCTTGAGATGTTATTGTTCCTATTTGTCTTGTTTACACATAAGATAAGTCTTCACATAAGTCTCCACAATATCTTGTATTTGTGGCCAATAATAGATGAACTCTAATAAGACATTCATTCATCATTGCCTTGGGTGACCAACTCATTTTGAGTCATGACACTCCTTGATAAGAATCCTTGTATTGTTTTTCCACCTATGCATGTAAAGTTAATTTCTCTTTGTGTACAATAGACCATCTTCTATCTAAAATCATCATGTCTTTCTCTTGTGAACTAGGAGAGACTTAAGGCATCTTTCACTGGAGCTAGCTAGTCATGGATGCTACTATGCTTTGTGACTTAATGCATTGGCCACATTTTTAGCGATGCCTAGCTTATACCCTCATGTGTAGTCAAACTCAGCTATGAACTCTTGCCACCTTGCTTTGGGGCTTAACTTATTCTACATCTAGAAATAACTAGTAGCAACATTTTATGTCTTTAATATGAAATTATGATACCTATAAATAGTGTCTCAAAGATCATAAGGAATGGATTATCACTATCATCTTTTTTTGGATCATGTGCCCTACCACTTCTTCATGTCATTGAAGTTGTGACTTTCAAAAATTATGTGGTCTCTTTCTTACATAATAACCTCTTAATTTAATAGCAAAGTCAGATGCATCAGTGTGTATCTTGAATACCTTGGTGTGGTCGGATAGTGACAACATTGACTCCTCTATTATATAGCCTACTTTAAGTCTTCAAAGGCTTGCTAGTACTTTTCATTACATGTCCATGCATTAATCTTATTGAGAAGATCAATTAATAATATAGCTACTCTTACTAAATATTCTTTGATGAATCGACAGTAATAGCTAACTATGCACAGGAAGGATCTTAATTATGGCACCTTGGTTGAGGGGCCTCATTCCGAAATAGCCTTGGTCTTATTCTCATTTATCATAAGTTTCCCATCTTTAATATGATGCCACTTGAAGCTCACTTCTTTCAAAGCAAAAGAATATTTCTTTCTCTTCACATATAGTTTATTCTGCTTAACTTTTAGTCAGCCAATCTACATAGGAAAATAAAGCCAATGAAGAGGCATGCCACTCATCAAAATATAGAAAGCCTATCTCATAAACTTTGCTTGCCTTGAAAGACTAGGATTTGCTTAATAACCTTCCCTCAGAGTAATTTAAAAGTGATTAGCAATCTAAATGCATCAAAGTCAGGTAAGAACAGGCTAGTTGAGTAGCAGGAGGAGAATTGGTCTAATCTAAGGTAAACCACAATCAGAGCTTTAAGTAAAAGCTTATTTGGATAGGAAGGACCCACCAATAAAGCTCCATATAGTTAGCAACTTTGAATACAATAGAACTAACCCGACCCAGAAAGAACTCCTCAATAATATGACTTGATTAGCTCTACGAGCCTATGGTCAAGGAAGATTGGTTTGTTTTTTTCTTTCCTAACTAATAAGAAAATAGATTTCCTAGAAGGCAAAACGAGCAGCTTAACTAATCCCCAGCCCATTTATTTTGGGGGGAATAAATTCACTTTCACTATAGAACACAAAATCTTGAATAGAAAATGAATAAGAAAAAGAGGAAGAACCTATCCTCATTCGTACTTACACTAATTGTATTTCAGATAGCCTTAGCATTTTGTTGTTCTCATATGTACAAGAGCAAGATCTCCTTAGCTATTTTACAAACCTTATATGAATTCGAGTCAAAAAATTTATTCGAGCTCATGGGAAACTAAGCTGCCTATGCCTATATATAGTTTAGCATTCAGAATACTCTCATATTCAATGATTCCCTAAGAGATTTGACCGAGAATAGTACAAATTCCTGAATCAATCCCACTTCCCTCCCACTCTAGTTTGATTGGAGCCCATCTTCTTAATCCTATTCTTAGGATTAATTAGATTCACATACCACTAAAAGACTCTACTAAGATAGATGGGCTATCAAGAACATAGTTGAAATACTATCCTTTGATGATTAACAAGCTCATCTAAAGTACTACTATATATAACAATATCATCTAGATATACCACCACAAACTTATTTAGGAAATAGTGGAATATCTTATTCATAAAAATATAAAATATAGTAGGTGCATTAGTAAGATTAAAATACATTACTATGAACTCATAAGAGTCATACTTTATCATGTACATTGTTTTTGATTCATCCCCTTCAATTATCCTTATTTGATAGTACTCCTAATGCTAGTCCAACTTAGTGAAGTTTCTTACTCTACTAAGCTTGTCAAATAGATTAGCAATAAAAGGAATAAAATACTTATTTTTTATCATCACTTTATTGAGCACCCAATATTCAATACACATCCATAGAGGTCCATCATGCTTATTCTAGAATAAGATTGGTGCATCTTATGGGGCCTTGGTTGGTTGGTTGAATTTGACATCCAACAACTTCCTTAGTTTCTATTTTAACTCCTCCAATTATGGGGGTGTCATCCTATATGGCACCATGATTGAAGGTTTGGCTCCCAACTTCAACTCGATCTTATGATCTTATTTTTTTCTTCGTATGAGCTTTTTGGGGAGCTCAAATAGTATCAAGTGTTTAAACTCACTTAGCACCTTCTCGACTTTAATGGACATAAAATCTTCCGTAGATCAATCATATATTTTTTAAGAACTATAAAGTAGGTCATCTCATTCTTTTTCAACCCCATATTTAATTCCATAACTAATAGTATATGAGTCACATTTCTTTTGATAATTATTGGAATAATACATGATGTCTCATTTTCTAAAATAGCCATTGAGCATAGAAATATAATAGCTCATCTTATACTTGGCATAAAAAATTCATTTCTATCATGACCTTGAAGTCATCCATGATTGCTATTATTAAATCAACTTTTCCTTGTTATAGTTCAATCTTCATCGGTATCCCATGAGCTACTCCTATTGACAACTTAGCAGCGGAGTTGACTACCCTTGAGCCAACCAACCTCCTTGGATATTTGAAGTTTGAGACTCTTTGCCTTCTCATATGAGTTGACTTCCACGTACTCTGAGTGCATTCAATAACTACATTGATCCTATATGCACATCATCACACATCTTGCTCGGTCTTCCTCTCAATCATAGTATTGAGCACCTTTTCTTAGGACACTCATAATCTTAGTATGGTTCATCACATAAGAAATAATTGATTGTTAGTTTGATATCTCTATGCTTGTTTTGACCCTTACCTACTTTGATAGTAGATGTCTCACTTGATCCTTCTCCAGTATTATAATTCTTAGGCTCATTCTCTCCCTCACATTTAGCATAACTACCTTTGAATAGTGGCTTGTCTTGGCTTGAGATGAGTTCCACTTATAGAAATTCATAAGTGATTCTGCTACTATCATGGTCATGGCTAAGTCTTTGATACCTTATCTCCTCAACTCTTGCTCATCTCAACCTTATATGTTGTTCATAATTTTGAAGAGTAGTTCCTCCTCTCTCATATCAGGAACCTTAAGCATTAGGGAAGAAAACTCATTGACATAGTCGTGAATTAATCACATGTATTTGAGATTCTTCATCTTTTTACGTGTCATATATACCACATCTTCTCTATAGAAATGCTACCTGATCACTTTCTTCAAGTCATACCAAGTATCTATTGTGCATTTTTCCTCTTTTCTATTTCCATAAATTTTTTATACCACCACACCATTGCATTATCATTGAGATAAAGAGTAGTTGTTCATACCTTTGCTTCCTCACCAATTAGTATAATTGTCTCAATGTATCTTTCCATTTGTTATAAGTAGTTGTCTAACTTTTTGGCATCCACTACTCTCTGAATGTGTGAGGCTTTAGCACCTCCACCCTCGGTGCTTCATGGGAGGCCATCATACAAGCTGATAATGCTGCCTTATAAATTGCCACTTCTTATCTTAGCTCTTCTTCACACTTAGTTAAGATTCCACGCTCAACTCCAAGCTAGTTAGCATGTCAATGACCCATGTGAACTATTCATGTGATGTTATCTGAATATCAATCTTTGCATTCCCTCTTGAAGTTGAATGTCTTGGATCTGCATTTTGAGATTCTCCACGACCTTCTCCATGCTTTGCATCATGAGGTTCATTCCCTATTTGGTGTATGCCATGATGATTTCTAGCCAGGTCACCCAACCATCCAAGCTTGTAAAAGGATCACATGACTTATCCATCTTTCCCTTATCCTTGGATGGAGGGTTAAATGTCCCATCCATGAATTTCACTGAAGGCTTCTTCCATAAGAGAACTCAATATTGTTTCTTTTGAATTACTTAACACTTGCAACCAAGCCTTTAATATCAACTATCATGGACTTAGTCTTTTTGTCAATCTTCCGTGCGGCACTTAGTCAACTCACCCCTTGGATGTTGCTAAGTCAGCCTCTTGCTTCCCTTGCAAGTGATACTCAATTTCTACTAACAATTTAAGCACAAAGGGAACCTGAAAGATTATTGAAAAGAGAAAAACTTAGTATTAAGAAAGAAGTTTACAACTTGGTAGTTTACAAATGAAGTCATCTTTTCTTTTATACATATCAATGAAAGTGTTTAAAACCTTAAAAAATGCTAGAAACTTTATATTCCTATAGAGAATTGAAAGATTATGGATCCTTTAATCCTCTAGAACCTTCCGCACCTTGTTTGAAAAGTGTTGTTTCTTGATATATCTAAAAGCTACCCACCTCCTTATAGAAATTTCCTAAGGGTTATTTGCCTCTATTTAATGGAGAGATGTGCCCTCCATAAGTGGTAGTGTGATATAAAACTTGGGAAACTTTTGTTATGAGTCTGTCATGCAGTCTAAGAGATAGTCGGGGAAGCACCTCACCGACCCCTCATGACAACCAAGCAATTGGTGAAATATCAATGGACCAACCATGAAGGCATGGGTGGATGATTGAAATGGGCTGATCCAAACTAGGTCGGTATAGACAAAGCCTTCCTTTGGTCTACCCTGATAAGGTTGCGAGGGTGAGCACCTCTATGGCCTGACCATTATGTAGGTGTGCCGATTGGGGACGAGGAACCCCACCGGCATAGCTATGGGGTGTGGCTTCTCCATTAACTAGTTTTGTTTGTATTTTAAATTTATTAAAAAAAAAGGGTCAAACTTTGTCTTGCCATTGGGGACAAACCCATCATTATTATTGGGTCTGCTCATGTTTTGGGCAAACCAAGTTTTATTTTTGTTATTTTTTTTGTTTATATAAATATGTAGCATAATTATATATATATATATTATTAATATTATAGCTAATTATTGTAATGTTGACCGTTGGAGTATCCACATCAAAATAAGGGTGCTCAAAATATTAATTAAATAAAATGACAAAAAAATATTAAGCTTTTTGTGAGGTGTGTGTGTGTGTGTGTGTGTGTGTGTGTGTGTGTGTGTGTATTCGATTAAAGGGTGTATCAGAGCAAGTCATCATATTCTTTGGATTAAAAAATAGGGCTAAGCTATGTTTCATTCTTTAAGCATGGATAGGTCCACACAAAAAAAAAGAGAGAAATTTCATGTATGATGCTCATGAAATGGCTTCCAAATGAGGGCGGATGATGAGAGTTTTCAAAAGGTGATTGGTGTCCAAAAGTTATCAATGTTCCAAGGTTTTCTCTAAATCTATAACTTATAATTTATATCTATCTTTTTATGTATGCTTGAGAATGGTTACATGAAGTTCCATTAAAAAATTATGTAGAATTCATTAAAGGTTCATGTTAGTGTTCATGTAGTGGATATGCGGTAGTTTATTATATTTTACAATTCATTCTGACTTGTGGATATATTAAGACATTGGACAAGTTGTGTATTTTTTCTAGGAATTTGTTGAGTATTCAGCTAATTATAAGCAAAATAATAACATTGAGTGTAGTGTATATTATACTAAAAATCAAATAGAAGAGCATTTAGGAAATAATCTTGAAATTAATTTGGAACTTAATTTCCAAATTTAATTGATATAAATTTTTCATTTTTATTTATTTAATTTCTATGTGACTAAATATTTTAAATTTTAAATAAAATTAAATTTGGGCAGATTATTTTAAATATTTTTTTGAATAATTTAAAATAAATTCTAAATTTAATTAGCAATTAAATTAAAAATTGTCACATTTTTAAATTATATCTAAAACATAATTTTTATCTTAAAATGAATAGAAATTATATTTAGAAAAAGTGAATATTCAATTGATTGATATTTGTAATCTTAAAATGAGGAGTTTAATAAGTGTTAAATAATAATTTATATAATTTATTTTGAATAAGTGAGAGAGTGCAATTATAATTCAATAGTTGTGTGACTTGTAATTGATGTAAATTATACTATGAAATAATTTATACTGGGAGCTCGAGATCTTATTAAATCAATGGTTTCTTCTATAGTCTTATTTAGTGCCATAGAAATGTATTATAGATTTTATTTATTTAGAATATATGTATTGAATTAATTTGAATATATATATATATATATATATAATATTTAATTTCATTTTAAAAATAAATATAAATAAATAAATAAAAGATTAAAAATATATGTCACATCAACTTTAAAAGTTAATGTGATATATAGTGTTTTTAATTCTTTTATTTAAATTTTTATTCTTTTTATAAAATAACACGGTGAAGATGCCATGGTAACCAATATAGCTTCATCTTCTTCATCAAGATACTACAACATGAATACATCATGAGTTCAAATCAAAAGAAACATGAACAATCTTTTCCAAACATGAAACCTGCATGAATACCACAATAACTCTGCAAGTACACTACATGAACACTAGATTAACTCTACATGAACCATTCCCTCTCAAACACTACATGAACCCCATGTACACAGAAAAAGATAGACTAAACTTCTCTTATTTAATTTTTACAATAACCTGCATAAAAAATGACTCATAAATGATACAAGAAGCTTATCATTTTGAATTATAGAGTTCAATTAGAGATAATAGCTAGAAGAGAAAATCACACAAAGAAAATAGGATATGTAATATGTTCCTGAATTCTTTGCAAAAACATTTACCACCCTCATGCAAAAATGGGATGAGTTGCCCTCTTTGAAATTTCCGAAAAGTCATGAAACTTGACTTTTGTTTTAGTGTGTGTCGTGTGTGTTGTATCTTTGAAACAATGTTTTTATAATAAAAACTTTAATGGTTCATTTTAATTATTAGCTCCATGCACACTTAAATGAGAGAACTATTCTCATTAAGTAAATAATAAAACCAAAAAAAATAAATTTATAGTTTAAATTTTATTGTTTTGTGCATCCAATTTTAATGAGTGCACTCACTACAAGAAAAATCTCATGTGGCTAGAGACAATTCCGTACCTAAATGAGGGTTTTCCGTCGCTAAACGGGATATAGCGACGGATTAATGATGGAACTGTTCCCAATCTAAAGTACTCGTCGCTAAAATTTAGCGATGAAAAATGTCTCTAGCTAATAATTTAGTGACAGCAAAATCTCTAGCTAAAAAAAAATAATTTCCCTAACTAAATTAACAAGCAAAATGAGAGTTTCTATCGCTAAACGAATATAACGATGGAAGTTTTCCCAAACTAAAGTGCTCGTCGCTAAATATTAGCGATGAAAATAGTCCCTAGCAAAATAAATTTAGCGACGGAAAAAATCTCTTGCTAAAATAAAGATATCCCTAGCTAAATTAGCAAGGGAAATTTTGCTAAATTAGCTAGGGAATTTTCTCTAGCTATTTTAATTTCAAAACTAATTTCATAATTAAATTTATTTTAAATTTTTTTAATTAAATAATTTAATATTTTTATATTAAATTGAATAAAAACAGAAACTATAAATGATAATTTATAATTAACAAAAAATAAAATCGTTTAATAACTTATTCTAATATAATATTTTACATAATTAAAATATAAAAATAACACAATTTTATTACATCTTATTCATCAATGTATCTATCGACAATGCATAAAGTATAATATATCAATGCATTGATGTTGCTTTCTCTCCCTCTGCTCCACCGATCACCATTTTTCTACTGCGACAAAGTTGTCCGAGTCATGACACATCATGTCTAGTGAAAAATCCCTTCACTTATACAAGCTTTGTATGGGAAACAATGCAGTATCATATCTGTAAGAAATTTAAACCACTTAATCAAATCTAAATAAAAAAAAAGTTATGTTTTGATAAATATATAATACTATAGTATATGTACATATATACAAGTATTTCACTCGTACATATATTACTGCAGTATATGTACATAAAAACTATAGTATTATGTGTACATATATACTGAGTACAAATATACTCAATATATATGTACATAAAGTACATCAGTATTATATGTACGTATATACTATATTTATTGATGTTACTGTAGCTGCCACTGCCACTCCTACCGCTATCATTGCTACAGCTGACACTACCATTGCTGTAGCCAATGCCATCGCCGCTGCCACCGCTGCCATCGCTGATAATAAAAGTGGGGTGGGCGATGATGCTCGACTGATGAACTTCCCTCCCGACCATTCGTTTTGAGATTGAGCGAGTTTTTGATGAGGCAGCGAGCTGCTTCTCCCAAAATAGGACCTGATATTCTTCCTGGATTAGAATTACACAACACTACATGAGTATCATCATTATCATCATCATCATCATCCTAAGCCTTGATACAAATAGAACCAATCATTGCATAACCAAGAGCAAGAAAACTTATCTACTCATACGTTGTACCATGTGATAATTGCATTTATAATTACTAAGATTTTTATAACCAACCTCTATCTGTCTGGCTGGCCTAGACCAGAAATATCTTCATCCCACAGCTTTAGGTAAAATATAATGTTCATGGCTTTTATTACCTGCATCAGTAAGCAATGCATGATGATGACCATATCAGCCCTAGTAATTATATATTCAAAAGTGTGTCTGTGTGTAAATGGGTGTATATGTATGACAATATATGCATGTCTACAAATAAATATATGCACCCACTTATGTATATACTCAATATATACGTACATATATACCGAGTATATACGTACTTATATACCGAGTATATACGTACGTATATACTACAATATAAAAGTATGTATATACTGAGTATATACATACGTATATACTATAGTATAAAAGTACTTATATACCGAGTATATACTTACATATATACTATAGTATATATGTATGTATATACTGAGTATATACATACAAATATACTTAGTATATACAAATATATATACTTGGTATATACTTACTTATATACTTAGTATATATGTACATTTATACCAAGTATATATGTACGTATATACTATAGTATTATGTGTACGTATATATAATCACATAGCCTTAGATGACACACATACTTATAATTTCATGCAAATACACATACTAGAGGTGTCAAACGGGTCGTGCCGGCAAGGCCCGGCCTATTTTTTTAGAGCACAACCATGCTTTTGTGCCGGGCCTGGCACGGCACGGTTACTGTACCGTGCCGTGCCTGGCCTGGCATGGTTTATATAAGTCATGCCGGGCCGGGCCTGGTCAGGACTAACCTGGCCGTATGGGCCAAACTAGGCCGTACGCGCCAGGTTATAATTTTTTTTAATTTTTAGTTTAATTATAAAATTTATTAAATTATATATAAAATTATAGATAATGTATAATATAATAAATTTATAAAATGAAATTTGTTTAAAATTTATTAATTTACAAAGTTTAAATTTTTTTTATAATTTAAAATAAAATTAGTTTATAATTTATTAGAATTAAATAATAGAGTTATAAATTTTTAAATGAAAAAATAAAACAAAAATATAAATAAATCAAAAAATTTTGTTAAAAAAATTAAAAAGTAAAAAAAAATAAAAGCAAACCAAATGAAAAATGACCAATCAGCCAGTAGATACCGAAGGTCCGAACCAAACAAATTAAAGTTTTAATGTAACGTATAAATAAAGCGTGCAATCAATAAAAAACAAAATATCGAAATCAAAAAGCAGTGGATGCTAAACCTCGAATCCTCCCAATCCTTCAAACAAGCCAATGCCTCAACAATATCTGGACGTAATCTCGATCACCAATCTGAAATCATGTTCACTGCAACAGAAAAAACAGACTCCGATGCTACACTCGACACCAGAGAAGTTAGTAGATCCCGTGTCATCCTAGATAGCACAGAAAAGGTGGACTCATATGATTTCCACCACTGTAATATATCAAGATTATTAGTATCAGAATGTGATGGGATTGAGCAGTAATCGGTATCTAAGTACAGAGAAAGCTCACTCATATGTGATGGTCCACCCCGACGTTTTCCCCTCGCTAGCTGAATGGAAAAATTGTTATCTCCGAACAAGGTATCCATGTCCGTAATCAGTCTCACTACCACCTCCACCATACCTAGTATCGTAGTATGTGAACAGGTCATTCAACTTCTCGTGGATGAACCCTTTAGGTGACTCTTCCAAGTTCATGCACGAGAAAATGTAAGTTAGTGTGTTTTCTACCCCTTCCAACTTAACCCTAGGGTCCATGCATGCAATGAGACAATAAAGAGATAGAACGGTGGACCAGTACTTCAAGTACTTGGTTTCTATCTCTACAACCATATAGCTAAGTGTCGGGTCAGCTCGATACTTCCTAAACATGCTAATAATGTTGCATATGCACCTGAGTGCAATTCAAGTCATGAACATATAAACTGACGAACACATGTTCGTCATGTCATAAAAAATCTTCAGGAATTTCATAAATGAAATTTTTGAAGCATGGTCAGTGTCGTCAATAATAATTTCATCACTCTTACTATTGACGTAGTCAGATATCACGTGTTCGTATCAAACATATGATTCCAACATCATATACGTGTAATTCTAACAATATCTCACATTCGATTGTAATTTCTTTTTCTTAAGATTCGTAGACAAACATAGACTACCAAACTCTTGTTGTCTACGATGAGTGTGAATATATTTTAGTGCTATCCAATGCGGGGGAACACACCTTCATACCCGCTTGAATAATCAGGTTAATCACGTGAGCATCTGGCAAGAAAAATCTCTCCTAATGGTGCGTCTCTAATATTTCTAACAAACATGTTAAATCACTACTCCATTATTAGATGCGTTATCTAATGTGATACTAAAAAATTTATTTTAAATGCATTATCGAATGTGTTATCTAATATTCCTAAAGATTTTCATCATACACTCAATATGACCGGGCCATCTTGAGGATGGAGAATCTCAGAGAATCCTAAAATTTTTTTATTCATAGTCCAGTTAGAATCTACATAGTAGCTGGTGAGACATGCATAAAATGATTCATCGTGACTTGTCCAAATATAGGACGTCATGGACACCACTCCACTATATGCCATAAATTAATTAATTATTTTTTGTTTTTCTAACTTATACAATTTTAGTATGACATTCCTAGATGTGAACCTAGGAATCATATGATAAGCAGGCTGAAAATATGTCTGCATTATATGCACTACCCTTGGATCTTCCGAAAATCTGATCGGAAGACCCATCAATGTGATAAGTCTGGTCATGTCGTCCCTATCCAACTCGCTGGAGTATATGAAGGGAGAAAACTTTGAGACTGAACTCGATCCAGTCTCAAAAAATGCAGTGCCAAGTTGGGTTTGCCTAGAATCTAATGGACCATGTTTTTTGGAGCATAATTCGGCATGCCTCTTAAGATGCACAATCCCAAATGAACTCTTACATTTTAAAATTTTCATATAATATTTGCACTGTGTCATTTCTTCTTCCTCACCCCTAATATTTTTTTTGTTTTATTATATTAAAATGAGTCCAAACTACAGAAGTCTTTCTAGTTTTTTCTTTTTTAGAAGTTTGGGTTGAGACGACTGGAGAAACCAAAGTTTCAGCAGCCTTAAATCTCTGCATAAGATTTTTATTTTCTAAATTTAAATATGTTTCATTAGTATTTGTTATTTTTTAGGATTTTTGTTAAACATGACACTTATTTCGAGACTAGATTATAGATTTTAAATTTAACATTTTAGGTCTAGAGAGAGAGAGAGTAAAAAAAACTTAAAATAAATTACCCGGTAAAGCAGTCAGGTCGATCACATGCACGGTGCACCACAGTCTAGCTCAAAATTTAAAACCAAAGTTGATATTCCCGAAAATCCAAGCCAAGTGACAAAATACCGACTTCCCGAGTCTCGAGAGAGAGGAGCAAGATTTTTGAGAGAGTGAAAATGTGAGATTTGAGAGAATAAATATTTATAAAAAACATAAATGTTATAGAGAGGGGGGGGTAAATTTTATAGATTAAAAAAATAATTTTTTTTTTAAAAGTCGTTTTTTTTATTATTTTTTTTTTATTTTTTTTTTTGATTTTTTTTGATTTTTTTTGATTTTTTTTGATTTTTTTTGATTTTTTTTAATTTTATAGTGGGCAGAATCATGAGGGCCGTTGGATTCTGCCCCCTAGCCGTTGGAGGCGAGATCCAACTGCAACAATTTAATATTTTTTTTGTCCGTTGGGGGGGGCAGGGGAATCGGGTCGGAAGGGGGCCACGAGTCGGGTCTGATTGGACCCGACCCGCAGTCTTTTTTACGATAAGAGGAAGCTTGGCTTGGCATTGGCCCGGGTGTCCCGAGTCACAGTGAACCCACCCGTGACCTGTGACTCGTGAGGGTGCGGGAAGCCAGGTCTACGGGTCAGTAGGTGGGGAACTGCTGGTGTGGGACGCCTGGCTGGGTGTGAAAATTGATTCTGACCGTGCCTACGGGTCATGCCACGAAGCCCGGTTGGCCTCGGCACGGCACGGCACGGGGCCGTGCCTTACCCGAGCATGACACGTGCCCGGGCATGGAATATTCCCGTGCTGGGTCGGCCCAGGCACGGTCGAACCATGTCGTGCCTCGTGTTGTGCCGGGCTAGCCCGGCCCGATTGACACCTCTAACACATACCATAAAAGACAACAGAAGAAAATAATATAGGACTTAAAAACACGCATATATGTATCTCGGGCATGATCATCATTTCTAGTTCTTTTTCCTCTTGTACTCCACCCATATCGAAAATATTATTACACTTACACATGGAGCATAACATATTACATTTAGAAACTAATAACCGATAACAAGCAGTCACATATCTGAATTGCGACGACGTAGATCTGCACAAAATAAGATTGTCAAGAATAAACCTACGTTTACATGGAATTAATTTTTTTGGTTCATCTCACAGCTTCAAAAGCTACGGTATTGTTCCCAGTACCATGGAGGACCAGCCAATGCTTTTACATAACTATAATAGGCTAAAACTCTATCCAAAAAATTCAGGGACACACAAACATATTCACAGATATATAAAAATAATTATTATAGACATGAACAAACACAAATTAAAGTTGATAGTCATACAGCTTCAACAAAAATTTAAGTAAATAATTTAATATTTTTATATTAAATTGAATAAAAATAGAAACTATAAATGATAATTTATAATTAACAAAAAAATAATTTAATAATTTATTCTAATATAATATTTTACATAATTAAAACAAAAAAAAATAATACAATTTTATTACATCTTATTCATCAATGTATCTACCGACAGTGCATAAAGTATAATCTATCCATGCATTGACATTGCTTTTTCTCTCTCTGCTCCTCCGATCACCAGCTTTCTACTGCAACAAAGTTGTACGAGTCACAGTGCATCATGTCTAGTGAAAAATTTCTTCACTTATACAAGCTTTGTAGGGGGAATAAAGCAGTACCATATCTATAAAAAATTTAAACCACTCAATCAAATCAAAATAAATAAATAAAAAACTATGTTTTGATAAATATATAATATTGCAGTATATATGTACATATATACTAGTATTTCACTCGTACATATATTACTATAGTATATGTACATATAAACTGTAGGTTTATGTGTACATATATACTGAGTACATATATACTCAGTATATACGTACATAAAATACTACAGTATTATATGTACGTATATACTACATTTGTTGCTATTGCTGCTGCTGATGATAAAAGTAGGGCTGGCGATAATGCTCGACTGATGAACTTGAGATTGAGCGAGTTTTTGACGAGGCGGCTCTCTGCTTCTCCATTAACATGACCCAATATTCCTCTTGGCACTCGTTGCCTATAAAAATCAGGTAATGATACATTTTTCCTTACAATTGAATATAGTTTTGTGAGATGTAATAAAATTACATGACACTACATGAGCATTATCATCATCATCCTAATACCTAGTACAATTATAACCAATCATTGCAGAACTTACTGCAAGAAACTTATTTCCTCATACATATGCTTTGTACCATGTGATAATTGCATATCTACACAATTACTAAGAGATTTAAGACCAACCTCTATCTGCCTAGCTGGCCTGGATAAGAAATATCTTCAGCCACAGCTTTGGGAAAGGTCTAATATCTCTGACTTTTATGACGTACATCTGTAAGTAATGCACGATGATGACCAGACCAACCCGAGTAATTATATATTCAAATGTGTGTGTGTGTGTGTGAATGGGTGTGTATGTATGACAATATATACATGTCTACAAATATATATATGCACCCACTTATGCACATACTCGGTATATACCTACGTATATACTCAGTATATAAGTACATATATACCAAGTATATTCATACTTATATACTCGGTATATGTACGTATACAGTGCATGTCATGTGCTACATGACTGAAAAAAAAGATCAGCACACCACAGGAGCTGGCACATGAGGCCTAGTATTGCACTGCCAGAACATCCAACTCTACATGGTAAGTAGAAACCTAGTATCATTAATAAATTGCACAGGCTTCAGACTTTACGAAAATTAATTCACAAATAGAAAATAAAAAAAGTTGCCTAGTGAAAATCAGAACAGTACATGCGCAGAAACATAAAATTTTTATCTTCCAAAACAAAACAAAGAAACAACACGTGCCAAAAAAAAATAATACAATCTCCAATGACCTTGATGCTATTTCAATCACAACATGCTTTCTATCTTATAAATCTAACATGCTCTCGAAGATAAATTTTCATCATGTATTTCTTCTTCTATGTGGCATTGTACTTGGTCTCTTTTATAAGTTTGGTTGCATTAGGAATGAGGCACCTAAACGCATGTATTTATATTATTGAACATGATATCAAAGCGGGGGAAATAAAAGTGATAATGCCGCCGCCACCACCATCATTTCAGCTAATATGTTAGAGACTGCCCCAAGACACCTGATGTTTTTAAAGAACAAAAGCAAAAGTGTTTGGAGCATGCCATCAACATAAGCACTACACTACCTAGACTAGAAACAAGTGAAAAAAAAAATACATAAAATAAAATAGTGCAAGAAATATAATGAATATTATATATATTCATCACCTCAAACTTAAAAGAATAAAGAAATTAAGATACTCCTAGATAATTCTCATGAAAATCTTTGCGAACAATTGTGATGAGAATAGATATTGCCTAGCCCGGCAAGTGCCCAACCCAGAATAGCCTAGGTCTAAACCAGGAGAGCCAGGCATGCCCTCGTCAAGGCTAGGCCATGGAACCTGATCCACCTCACAAAGGTCCAGACCCTGGACCATGGACTCGTGTTGGCCAATGTCTCATGGACAGTGTGTGAAGGTGGCAAGTGCTGAGCATGATGGCGGCATTATATCAATATATTATACATAACATAGATGTGTTAATTGTTGTGTATTTATATACACACATAATATAATTATTGTGTATTAAATATACAAAATAGATACATAATGTATATAGAATGTACATACAATGTGTATATACACTCATATTGAATATATACATATACACATAGTATATAGACAGAAATTATTGTGTAGATACGTGTATGCATAATGTAAATACAAAATATTTACATACATACCTAGTATATAGAAAATTTAAAATTATGAATTAAAAAAATTAAATAACATTACCAAAATTCTTTAATTTAAAATTATAATTAATATTTATAAAATAAAATATGGTCGCAAAATCTTTCAAAATAAAACTAAAACATAAAAAATATTACAAATCATTAAGTCATAAAATGATGAAAATTATAAGATCATTTGCAATCTAACTATTATGAGCTTACAACTTTAAATTTTATCATATATATCATCATATGTATTTTGTTGTAATGTAGAAATTTGATCTTGTTGACTCATCTATGTATTATCTTAATCTTTCTATCATAACAAATTTTCAGTAATATTGATTGTAATTTGATTTTCATATCTAAAATTATTTTCACAGTCATAAATAAATATAAACTTTAATATACACTAAACACAGTAAAGATTAGAGGTGTCAACCGGGCCGGGCCGGCCCGGCCCGGCACGAGGCACGGCACGGTTCAGCCGTGCCTGTGGCGGCCCGGCACGGTTCAGCCGTGCCTGTGCAGCCCGGCATGGTTCAGCCATGCCCGTGCCGGCCCGGCACGGAAAATTTCCGTGCTCGGGCCCGTGCTGTGCTCGGGCCCGTGCTGTGCCCGGGTTAGGCACGGCACGGCTCGTGCCTGACCCGGCACGATTCGGCCCGTGGCACGGCACACCGGCACGGGTTCGTCCCATGCCGAGTGTCCTGTGAGCCCGACCCCATGATGGCCCCTCCCGCAAAAAAGACCGCGGGTCGGGTCTGATTCAACCCGACCCGCGGTCCCCCCAAATTCTGACCCGTATGGACATGCAAGCCCGAGCGGGCCAGGCAAGGCACGGCACGGCCCGCCGTGCCTGCAGGCCGTGCCGGGCCCGTCTATTTTAAACCGTGCCTAGCCCTGCACGGAGGCACGCTCGTGCTCAAAAAATTCAAGCCGGGCCGGCCCGTTTGACACCTCTAGTAAAGATCAACAAATCACAAGACATTTTAAATATCACGAAAAAAAATTTTATATAATTTTTACAAACTCAATGAATCTAGATTTTTCATATCCTCTAAAAAAAATAGAACAATAATTGATGTCTAAATATTTTAACAAGTTATAAAGACTCATATTTGACCGGCCAACCTATCACTTACCTCTAACTTATTTGAATTTAAAAGTTATCATCTTCAGATACTTCATAATCATATTTTCATTAAAACAAAAATATTTATTTTTTTAATATTTAAATAAATTTTTTAATTAATCATAAATTTTACTTTTTAATTCTTATAGCTGTGTAATCCCTAATCTAAATGTAAAAAGTTTTTATAGTTATACATATAATAAAATACAATTATTTATAGTTATATGTTATTATACATATAGTATATATAATTATAAATAGTTATATATAATTAAACATATAGTTATATATAGATATATTCAGACAAGTAGTTATATGTGGTTGTACATAAATATATACAAAGTTATAAACAAATATATATATTTACATATATGTATACATAATTACAAATATAGTTATATATAAATATAGAGTTTTATATAGTTATATATAGTTATAAATATATATATTTATAGTTAAATATAGTTAAATATAGTTATAAATATATGCAAATATAGTTATATTTATAGTTATATGTATAGAAAAATTATAAAGTTTTATATAAAAGTATTTATATATAGGTATACACTTATAGTTTAGTAGCCAATATAATAGATGAAGACTTTTAGATTACTACAAACCTTGCAAAATTTTGATTTAATGCAAACCATGCTAAATTCTACTTCACTGAAAATTCTATCTCATGATTTTGCAAACCTTAATGTCGTAAATATATGTACATGTATAATGTAGTATATATGTACATATATACTGATATATATATATGCAAGTATTTATATGTACATATATACTCAGTAAATGTACATATACATTATAGTGCATATGTACATATATACTCACTACAAGAAAATATCGATTTAACTAGGAAATTTTAGCTAGGGATCAATCATTAGCTAAATTGCAAGGGATTAGCTAGGGAATAACAAGGGATTTATGATTTTTCTTTGAAAAAAAATAGCAACGAATTAGCGACAAATTAGTGAGAGAAAATTTTTCATAAATTTCGCTAAAGAAAAGCATGGGATTTAACGACTAATTTAGAGATGGAAAATTTTTACAAATTCTGTTCAAGAAAAGTGGGTAATTTAGCGACGGATTTAGTAGTAGAATTTCTCCATCTAATAAAATCCTTGAATTAGCGATGGATTTAGCGAGATAATTTTTCTAGCAAACAAAATCCTTGATTTAGCGACGGATTTTGTGATAGTTTTGTCCATGGCTAATAAAATCCTTGATTTTGCGACAGATTTAGTGACAGATTTTCTCTAGCTAATAAAATCCGTAATATAGCGACGAATTTTCCCTAGCTTATAAAATCCATAATTTAGCTACGGATTTAACGACGGTATTTCCCTAGCTAATATTTAATTATTTAATTTTTTTATTTATTATTTGTTTTACTATTTTATTTATTAAATATATGTTAATGGTCTATAGATGAGCAATCCTTAAAAGATACAATCTCCTCGTAAAATCATAAAAAAATTATATTATAAATAAATAATTTAAAAAATATAAAAATACAAAAAAAATTATATATATTAATAAAGACTAAATTAACTATTTTTATGATGTATTAATTTTTTATACAAAAAATTTTTCTAACATTTTAAAATAAGAAACTTAAAATTTTGTATTAAAGTATAAATAATATATTCAATAAGTATAAAATATTTTTTCTATATTTTAAAAATTAAATTAACATATATTAAAATTTCTACTAAAGTAAATGTAAATTAATTCATTGTATAATAAAATAGAAAATATTTTCAAAATTATGTGAATTGATGAATAAACTAGTAAAAATTAATATTATAATAAGTAAAAAATTATTATTATAGAAAACTTTTAAATAAATAAATAATATAAATTTTGAAAATCTTGAAATATAATAAAAATATAATTTTTTTTAAAAAGTTAAAAGAAAATAAATTAATATTTATAAATAAATACATGGATGTTTGCTCTTACAAAAATTTATATGAATTAAACAATTGAGTAATATTTTTACTATTAGCTTTTAACATTAAGTTTTTATTAAAATAATAAATATAACTTATTTTAATTATCTTCTCACTTTAAGTAATTTATTGAATTTTAAAAATTATTAATAATATCAAATAATATGAAATTTTATGCCTTTAAAATTATTTCATATTATCTTCATAAAAATTAATATGAATTCTTAAAATTTTATAACCATAAAATATAAATTATTATATATTTTTTAACATTAATAGTATTTTATAACTCTTAGGCGAGTGACTAGAAGACAAATCATCTTTTCATTTATGTCTTATTATATAGAGTTTGTTAATTTTGTACCTATTTGATATTTTTTTTATAAGGCTAAACATATATTTTTTAATTGTTTATATATTTATTATTTAATTAATATTTTAATAAAAAATTCGTAAGGTGTTTGTTTTTCATTTGTACCTTGCTACACGTACATTAATTTTGTTGAAAAAATTTTGATAGTAAATAAAATTAATGTGTCTTTTTGATTTTATATATATATATATATATTGTTTATTTAATGTTTTAATAATTAAAAATATAAAAAAATTGCTAATCTTTACATTCACGTCGAGACCCGATAATCGTCAGCAACAAGAGAAGCGAACCTCCGAATTCTTCCATCTATCCCTCGACACCGATGCATCAACATAAAATCAAGGTTTAAGTTTTAATTTTTATTTGATTTGATATACGTTTTATACATTTATTCTTCATTGATTATCTTGATTAAGCTTATGCATATTGATTCTATTATTTATTGTTTCCGAAATTCTTCTCCTTTATTCACCTTGGTGTTCTTGGATTGCGTATATATACTTGATCGTATACATACTTCATGCATTTGTGATATAATTTATTGTCATTGTGTGGATTTTGATGGTGCACCTTAGGTTTGCCAAATTAATAACTTCTTCAATATACCTAACTACATACTATATACAAAAATAGTATACATATTTATAAGTGTGCTTTATATAAGTGTGTTTAAACATAACTATATATATATAACTAAAAAAATAGTATACATAAACTATTTAAACATAATTATATCTATATAACTACAGAAACAGTACACGTAAACTTTTACTTTACTTTATAAGTAATTAATAAAAATTGTAAAAACTTATGATTAAAAATGCAAAAACATCTAATATTGGAATTTAAAGAATTTTAAATCCTATGAAATTTAACTAATCAAACTAAGCACATCACAGCCCTTGAATGAGAGTGCCCTAGGATTGTGATAATAAACCCTCATGCAATGTCATTCTTAAATTATTCTGAGTCATTATAAACTCAAATTGTACTCATATCAAACAATTACTTCTAAATGTTGTCCAAGACACTTGTATTTATTGTATGATCAATAATTGAGAAGTAAATTCGTCCATCCATTTATATTGCACCATAAAAGAAAAATTTATTATGATTCCTACGGCTAGAATGATTTATATTCATTTCATGCTAGCTTAATAGCCACCGGATGGATGACATTTCATAAGTCATATGAAGGTTGATTATATTCATTCTAGCACCATAATTTGATTATATTTCTAATTTGAACCAGAGAAAAGAGATTATAAATTTAATTTGAAAAATAGATTTAGTCACTTACATGACTTGTATGTCATATTATCATTTTTTATATATATTATATCTTAAATTTTTAATATTTCTAAATTGTTTGTAGGAATGCAAGTCGACAGGTTAAGAGCCAACCTAAACCCAAGCTATATCCTACACATCAACCTGCATTATGCTCAAATCCCTTGTAAGGGACTAAGTATAGAACTATTCATCATGTATAATTAAAATGATAAATCAAGGTTTTATTATAGTTTTGGATGGCACAACAAAGAAGCTTGAATAAAGAGACCTTGCTTATGATATCGCATAAATGTATTTGTAAGTTTTTGAGTTGAGTACATAGCAATTAAGGAAATATCAAAAATAAATTAGTGATCAAAAATTATTATTAGTCTTGCAAAGGAGCCAAAAAAATCCAAATTATTGAGAGAAAAAAGAAAATGAAAATAGAGTAGCCTTATAGCTCTTAAGTAGCAATTACATGCATAACAAGAAATCCAAATCATTATGATCTTCAAATAGAAAAAAAGATTAGGCTTGCATCTCTTAAATTTTAAAACAAAATACCAAAAACAATTTTATATAATACATTGATACTACTAAAAGGTAGAAATATTGCTCTGAAAAGTATTTTCTTAAATTACTTCAATTACAAAATTTTTTTAAATAGATTTTCTTGACAATGAAAGTATTATTCTTTATATTTTGTTGCTTCCAAAAACAGCACTAACTTTTATCTAACTTTGCAAAAAAAGAATGGAATTCCTCCACAACACTAATAATAATAATAATAATACCTAATATTTTCATCCTTAATCTACACACACACACACACACACACAATGTATAATTATGTTATGGAATCCAAAAAAAATATCTATGATTTGGATTATATTTTAGTTCCTAAATTCAGATACTCATAATTATCCCAATATAATTAAAAAAAGCATTATGCATAAATTAATTTCAGCTTACTCAGTATGCAAAAATGAGTTTATGCATATGTTTTTATGCATACAGAGTATTTATGAACTCCATATGCATATGTTTATGCATACATAGTATTTATGAACTCCATATAAATATGTTTTTGTTTATGAAAAAAATGAGTTTTTACATAAATTCATATGCATACATGAGTATATGCATACCATATGAATAAAAAAAAGTAATTATTAGTATAGGAATTTGGAAGACCCAAATCATATATATTTTGGATTTGGGTCCCCAAATATTATATTAAAATTAAAAATTGTAATAAAATATAATTATTTTCATTTTGGGTCCCCTTAAATTTTTTCCTATAACATTACAACTTTTATCCACTTTTGATGCACCAAAATGCATCAACTTTGTTTATCTCAGAATTTTTTTTAAAATTTAAATCTAAATTAATAGTTTCAGAATTCAAAAATCAATTTTTGATTCTCACAGGGTTTACCAAAATATACCTCTTCAAAGAACAATGATAGGTTCAAACTCAGGGCTTACACCCATTTAATGATGCCACCAACCATCCAACTAGTAACTTTTTAGAAATCATGATCAAAAATCTTCATCATGATAACACAAGTAGTATATAGATTATTTTAAGTGTTTAGAATTATGATTATATGTGTAACTATATGTATAATCACATGTAACTATATTTATAATTACATGTATAATAACATACAACATTATATTTAACTATATGTGTATAACTATGTATAAATAATTATATAACTATATATAAATATTTGTATAATTATATAACACTCTACAACATTAAATATAACTATATTTATAACTATGTATACATATATGTAAATCTATATATTTATTAATAACTTATTATATTTATGTATAACTATTTGTATGAATATATTTATATATAACTATATGTTTAAATATAAAAATATTAAAAGCTATATATACTATATGTATAATAACATATAACTATAAATAATTGTATCTTATTATATATATAACTATAATAGCTTTATACATAACTATATTTAAATATATAATTTACATCTTATATTTAATTTATATTAGTATATATTAGTATATATAAATATATTTAAATACATAACTATATCTATACCTATACATATCTATATGTATAAATATATAAAGATTTGTTGAATGGGCTTGAAACTTTCATCAATTTTGTATGTAGTTAATCGAGATTGATGGATGGAGAAAAAACTAAGTGTCCATGTAATCATCACAAGTGTCAGAATATCTCTTTTCGTGATGCAAACACTATAAGATATCATTTGGCTAAATATGGCTTTGTGCCAAATTATTTTGTTAAGATTTATCATGGGGAAAGTACAATGGCTCTGAATATTGACAAAATGAGGGTATTGAATCATTTGCTTGTGGTGAAGAATTATCAATCACATACCATAGAATGATCACGGAAGCTGCTGTTGCTAACTTCAATATAAATTACATGGATGAACGACCTAATCCTGAAGCTCAGAAATTTTATGAAATGCTTAAAGGTGCAGATAAAAAGTTGTGCCTGGTTGTAAAACACATTCGTAATTGTCACTTGTGGCTCGCCTAATGAGCATTAAGTGAGAAGATCATATGTCTTAGAAATTATTTGAACAGGTGACATAACTGATGAAGGATGTTTTGGATAATAATTTGATCACTAACAACTTTTACAACACTAAGAAGTTACTACGAGGAATGGGTCTACTAGTAGAAAAAATTGATTATTGTTTAAATGGATGTGTGTTATATTGGGGCAGTGATAGTGATTTAATTAGATGTAAGTTTTGTGATCATCCTCGATTTGGGAAGGCACCTCGTGTTGTAGATATGCGACAAAAATTGAAGGTTGACTTTAAGAAGATGTATTATTTTTCATTAATTCCTCGATTACATAGACTATATGCATCAAATGCTACAACAAATGATACGAGATGGCATTTTGAGCATGATGTAGAAGAATGGGTAATGCATCATCCATCAGATTAACTTGCTTGGGAGCATTTTAATTATATACATCAAGATTTTGCAGAAGAAAGTCGAAATGTGTGATTGGGTCTCTACACTGATGGATTTTAGCCATTTGGGCAATCTAGATAATAGTATTCAATATGGCCAGTGATAGTGACACCTTATAACTTGCCTCCGTGGTTGTGTATGAAGGAGCAATATATGTTTTTGCTAATATTGGTTCTAGGGCCAAAAAATCTGAAAGACATGCTGAATGTTTTCTTACAGTCTCTTATTGCAGAGTTAAATCATTTATGGGATGTTGGCGTGAATACATATGATATCTCAAAGAAGAAAAATTTCATTATGCAGGCAACCTTATGTGGGCAGTAAGTGACTTTCCTGTATATTCAATATTGTCTGGCTGGATAACAACATGATGATTCGCATGCCCGTATTGCATGACAAATTCTAATGCATTTACCCTCAAATTTAGTGGTAAACAATCATAATTTGATAACCATCGTAAGTTTCTACCTACAAATCATCCATTTCGAAGAAATAGAACTACATTTCAAAAAAATAAAACTATGATGACAGTTGCACCAGTAGTTCGTTTAGGAGATGATATTATGATAGAGATTCAGAGTTTGGGTTTGAAGAAGGTAACTGAAAAGGAAGCTACTGGAAGTAATGAACCAATAGGCAAATTATTTGGTTGGAGGAAATGTAGTATATTTTGGGACTTGCCCTATGGAAGTCCAATTTAATTCATCATAACTTAGATGTAATGCATATTGAAAAAAATGTTTTTGACAATGTTTTCAACATTGTCCTTAATGTAGACGGAAAAATAAAAGACACTATAAAATCAAGACTATAGTTAAATGATTACTATCGGCATCCTGAATTAAAATTGAATGAGGAAACAAAAAAAATTTCTAAAGCTTGCTACACACTTGATAAGAAGGCAAGACAGATATTGTGTGAATGAGTTAAAAATTTGAAATTCCCTAATGGATATGTGTCAAATATGGGTAGATGCGTAGATATGAAGAATCTTAAGTTATTTGGAATGAAAAGTCGTGACTGTCATGTATTTATGTAAAGATTAATACCAATTGCATTCCGTAAATTACTTCCACTAAGTGTTTGGAAGGTCCTTACAGAACTTAGTTTGTTTTTCAAACAGCTAACTGTAACTACAATCAAGATAGATGACATGGTGAGGCTGGAGAATGACATTCCACTTATTATTTGTAAGCTTGAACGAATATTCCCACCGAGTTTTTTTGACACAATTGAGTATTTTCTGGTCCATTTGGCATATGAAGCAAGGATAGCATGGCCAGTGCAATTCAGGTGGATGTATCCCTTTGAGAGGTGAATACATATAATTTGCCATGTTTTATTATTTCATACTTTAAGTAATATTAGAATTTAATCTAATTGTAACCTAACATTGTGGTTGTAGGTATCTTCATAAGTTGAAATTGAATGATAGAAACAAGGCAAAAGTTGAAGGTTTAATTTGCAATGCATATTTAGTAAAAGAAGCATCATCATTTTGTTCTTATTATTTTGAGGATCATGTCAATACGAAGAATAGAAATGTATCACGGAATTATGGTCATGTGATGGTAGAAGATGATTCTGTGGATAATTTGTGTATGATAGATGAAGAGTACAAAGCAACCCGGAGCTACGTTTTACTTAATTGTGAGGAGGTTGTACGATATATTGAATATGTATACCCAAAATGGTTGTAAGTTTAATCATAGTTTAATTTTATCTTTAATAGAATAATTAAAAATTGATATTCATTTTTTCTCTCTTTTTATATTTGTGCAGTATTTATGTTGAGCAGTTAAAATATAGGCATCCAGTATTTTTCAGCAATGATGTCGATTATATGCTAGAAAGTGAATTTGTGAATTGGTTAAAAAATTATGTGAGAATTATTAAGTTTTATATTTTTGAATTATTTAATTTATTAGTATCTTTTATTTGTTAATATCATTTTTAAAATTTATGTCACATGTAATTGATCCTTCAAATGGAGATTCAAACATTTTCATTCAGAATCTAAGTAAAGACCCATTTAGATATGTGACAATATATCCTGGGTATTTTGTTAATTGATATAAATTTCACACAATCAGACACGATTCTTCTAGAACAATAATGAATAGTGATGTATGCATTAAAGGCACGGGTTATAGTGTAGATGAGATTGATTATTATGGTCAACTCAAAGAAGTTATTGAGTTGGAGTATCCTGGACTCGAAAATAACATGATTGTATTATTTAAGTGCGAGTGGTTTGATCCTACACAAAACATGGACACAAAGATTCATTCAGAATATAAGCTAGTGGATGTTAACCATAAACACGGATATAATCAATATGAGTCATTTATTATGACAGTTCAAGCGGCTTAAGTATTTTATTGTACATACTCAAATTTTTCTCGTGATAAGAGTGATTGGTGGGCGATTTGCAAAATCAAAGCTAGGTCAAAATTTTAAGTACCAACATCACAACAAAGAAGTGCAGACTTATATATTATACCGGCATTCCATGAAGATGACATAAATAATATTGCGCATTTGAATGTAGATGAAGATCCAAAAAATTTATGTGACTCAAATGGTGGCACAATAAAAATTAAAGATGATCAATTTCTATCTGAAGATGAGTTCGAACTTCTATAGAAATTAGATGAAATATCAGAAAATCCATTGGAGGATGATAGTGATGCTGATAATTAAATTATTATAATTTTATTATAATATTAAACTATCAAAGTCTTTTTATATTTTGTTAAAATATATCGATGTGTTTTATTCTAAAATGCATGCTTGTTCATCATATCTCTATTATTTGTTGTATGTTTTATTTTGTATAGTAGATGGTGCATAAAGGATGTGGCTATGGTTGAGGTGGACATGGACATATAAATGAACAAAATTCATCTAGTATGCTACATAATGTTGCAGAATCAGTATCATCTAATAGCCACCATATCTAGACTTAAACATCACAATCATCATCTTCATTTCTATCACCATCACCATCATTAAGACCTCTACTATCACCTTTATCATATGTAAGCCCGCCACCCATTGTTCTTCTTGCACACACTTTTGATCCATCTCTATCTTCTACATCAAATTCTACACCGATAGTTTCACCATTTACAAAACTAACGACATCATCAAATGTTGTGTCTTCCTCTACAGTCAGTGAAAAGTTAGAAATTGAGATTGTGGATGGGAGGTAAAAGAAATATGTAAAAATAACTTGAAAAAAAATTTTGATGTTTCTATTAGTGGTTTTTTTATATTGTTATGATTTGCTTATTTTCAATGTTTTATTTGTACAGTTTTATTCTATCTCACAAGTATTCAACTAAAATTATAAAGTCTTTCAAGAAAATAGCTGATTCTAAAGCATTCTCCTGGAAGAAATTTTCTAAATTGACAAAAAAGTCCTATTTTAATGACTTTCAGGTAAAAATAACCAACTAAAAGCATTGAAAAATAATTATCAAATTACTTAACTATTATGTTGGCTATTATTCAAGAACCTAAATAATTACGTTCTTATTATTAATATAAATTCTTTTGTAATTTTTTTATATATAGAATCAGTGCACATGGGCATCCCAATTTTATAGAAAGATAAAGTCATTATGGGAGATCAAAGTTGCTCAACAATATTCTGATTTTATATCCGAGTATGACTGGCTTGAGTGGCTTAAGTATTGGGAGGAGCCAGATGTGAAGAAAAAAATCAGATATTGCCATCAAAAATCAACGAAGTGAGGTAGCTGGACTAGGTACAAGAATTTGTTGACACACAAACGGGTTAAAGTCGAGCATTGAGCATGCTCGAGATATGGTATAATTTTAAATTTTAAACATTTATATATTTAGTTGTTGTCCTAATAGTCCAATAAATCAAACGCTGCATGGTTTTATTAATTTTGTTAAATTTTTTGATAATTTGTTTTTTAATGACTTAATAAAAACATATTCTAGGCTAGAGAATTGGGTCGAGATCTAAATTTTTATGAGATTTTCAAGAAGATGCATGTGAAGAAAGTAGATGGTTAGTTTGTTGACAACGAGTCTCAAATGATTGCTGTAAGAACTTGCTACATTAATAAGATTTTATAATACTACAGTACATTATGAAAATTGTTTGGAGTTCAAACTATTTATTTTATTTTTGTATATATAGAATAGTTTTTTTCTCTATTTTATCTCAGGACCTAATGGAGGAATGTGTGAAAACTGCTCATCAACAAGTTGAGGGTTCTATGGATCTTCAACCAAGTGACTATGATCCTATTTATTTGGAGACCATAGAAGGTCGAAAGAAGTAGCGAGTGTATGGAATCGGCTCGAAGGCACTGGCAATTTGTTGTAGTGGTCGTGCTTCTAATTCATCTACCTCAGCAATGGTGGATGAGGCGGTCGAACAATAAGCAATGAAAACAAATGAACGTATTATAGTTATGGGACTAAAATGAAAAAAGAAGGATGAACAGATATCTCATTTGAAAGAAGAAATATATGAAATTAAAGAACAGAATGATGAGCAGATATCCCATTTGAAGGAAGAAATATATGAAATTAAAGAACAGAAGGATGAGCAGATATCTCATTTGAAGGAAGAAATATATGAAATTAAAGAACAAAAGCATAAGAAGTATACTAATTTGATGGAAGAAATGCAAGAAATTAAAGAAATGAATGATGAGGTGAAAGAAATTAAGAATGTAATACAATAGTAGATGTCCTATATGGAGTCATAGCTAGCGGCAATTGTGCAACAGATAGCATTCCTAGATCCAGCAGCGAGACCCCATAGGAGAGGCTCACATTCCCTACAAATTAAAAGAATAATTTCATATGAGAATTATTTCTGAACTGTTATTTATTTTTATCTATGTGTAGCAAATAATTATCAAATTTTTTTGCAGGTTTCAATTTTTTTCATTCTGGTTTAGTTATTTGCTTTTCCGATTAACCTAATTGTGAATCTTTGCAAGACACATTATCTGAGACACACGAAAAAATTCTGATTCAAAGCATTCAGACATTGCCACGGTCCTTCTAATGCATGGATCCCATATTTATCGATTTTAGTTTTATCAAAAGGAGGGCAAGCTTATTTTATCTTTAATATTCCTAAAACATTTTATTTTTGCACACTCTTTCTCTCTAAACATAATTGCTGGACATCTTTTGGATTTTTGATAAAGTTGTATGACAATTAACTTTAATTTGTGTTTGTTCGTGTCTACAATAATTATTTTTATATATCTGTGAATACGTTTGTGTGTCTCGGAATTTTTTGGGTTGAGTTTTAGCCTATTATAGGAAAGTAAAAGCCTATATGTAGTAGTGGAAGCAGTGGTAGCGGTGGTAACAGTGGTAGCGATAGCAGAAGCGGCAGCGGCGGCGATGGCGGTGGCAGTGGCAGTGGTGATAGCAGTGATAGATGCAACAGTGATGGCAGTAGTGGCAGCTGCGGTAGTGGCAATAGTAGTGGCAATAGCGGTGGCAGTAGTGGCATCGGCTATAGCGGAGGTAGTAGTGGCATCAGCAGCTATAGCGGAGGCAGCAGTGGCATCAGCGGCTACTGCGGAGGCAGTAGCGGCATCAATGGCTATAGCAGAGGTAGCATTGGTATCAGCAGTAGTGGTGCCAGCAGAGGCAATGGCTGCATCAGTGGTAGCGGTGACATCGGAGGCAGCTACGACATTAGTGCCAGTGGCGGTAGCAGCGACAATGGTGGCAGTAGCGGCAGCACTGGCAACAGCGGCAGCAATTGCAGCTCCGATAGTGACGGCAGCGGCGGTGGCAGCTGCAACACCGATAGTAGCGGCGGCAATTCTGGCAGTGGAAACAACAGCAGCAGCAGTGGCAACGGCAACGGCATCAGCAGCAACAGCGGGAGCAGCAACAATGGAAACAAACACGGTATATACGTACATATATAGTTCGGATATACATACATATAATACTACAATATTTTATGTACATATATACTAAGTATATATATGTACTCAGTATATATGTATGTATAATACTATAGTGGATATGTACATATACTATAGTAATATAAGTACGAGTGAAATGCTAGTATATATATACATATTTACTACAACAATATATATTTATCAAAACATAGTTTTTTTTATTTATTTTGATTTGATTTGGTGGTTTAAATTTCATATATATATGGTACCGCATTGTTCCCTATACGAAGCTTGTATAAGTGAAGACATATTTCTACAAACATGATGCATCGTGACTCGGACAGCATTTTCGCAGTGGAAAGTTGGTGATCGGAGGAGCAGAGGGATAGAAAACAATGTCAATGCATTAACAGATTATACTTTATGCACAGTCGTTAGATACATTGATTAATAAGATATAATATAATTTTGTTATTTTTTTGTTTTATTTATTTAGAATATTATATTAGAATTTGTTATTAAATGATTTTTTTTGTCTAATTTAAATTTTTCATTTATAGTTTCTATTTTTATTAAATTTAATATAAAATATTAAATTATTTAATTAAATTTTAGTTTAAGCTGTATGAAAATTAACTTTAAGTTGTGTTTGTTCATGTCTATAATAATTGTTTATATATATGTGTGAATATGTTTGTGTGTCTCCGAATTTTTTGGCTAGAGTTTTAGCCTATTATAGGTATGTAAAAGCCTATTATCAACAGTAGTAGCAGTGGCAGCGGTGACAGCAACGGCAATGAAGGCAGCGGTTGCGATAGAAGCGGCAATGGCTGTGGCAGCGGTGGCCACAGCAACAGGGGCGGAAGCAGCAACAGTAGTGGTGGCGATAGCGGCATTAGCGGGAGCGACGGTAGTGGAGGCAGTGGTGGTGGCGGCAGCAGCGATAGTAGTGACTGCCCCCGAAGCAATGGTGGTAGCAGCAGCTGCACCCGAAGCAGTGGTGGTAGCAGTGACTGCACCGGAAGCAGCGGTAGCACCGAAAGCAATGGTAGTAGTGGCACAGGCAGTAGTGGTGGCGACGGCAGCAACGGCGATGGTAGCAATGGCAATGGCAGCAACAGCGATGGCATTAGTGGTAGTGGTGGCAGCAGAGGCAGCGGCGGTAGCGACGACAATAGTAGTGGTATTGGCAGCAACAATGGCAATAGTAGTGGTAGTTGTAGCGGGAGCGGTAGTGATGGCGGTAGTAACAACAACAGCAACAAATGCAGTATATCCGTATGAATAAAGTCAATATATACACATATAATACTACAGTATTTTATGTACGTATATACTGAGTATATTTGTACTCAGTATATATGTACACATAATATTGTAGTTTTTATGTACATATACTTCAATAATATATGTACGAGTGAAATACTAGTATATATTTACATATATACTGCATGATTATATATTTATCAAAACATAACTTTTTTTTATTTTAATTTGACTGAGTGGTTTAAATTTTTTACATATATGATACCGCATTTTTCCTCATATAAAGCTTGTATAAATGATGAGATTTTTCCCTAGACATTACGTGTCGTGACTCGGACAGCTTTGTCGTAGTAAAAAAATGGTGATCGGAGGAGTAGAGGGAGAGAAAGTAACGTCAATGAATGGATATATTATACTTTATGCACTATCGTAGATACATTGATGAATAAGATGTAATAAAATTTTGTTATTTTTTTGTTTCAATTATGTAAAATATTGAATTAAAATATGTTATTAAATGATTTTATTTTTTTTCATTATAAATTATTTATAGTTTTATTTTTTATTCAATTTGATATTAAAATATTAAATTATTTAATAAAAAAAATTAATATAAAATAAATTCTAAAAATAGTTTTGAATTTAAAATAGCTAAGGAAAAATCACTTGCTAAATTAGCAAGAAAAAAATCCCTTGCTAAAATTCTCTAGCCAATTTAATAATGGAAATCTTTATTTTAGCAATGGATTTTTCTGTTGCTAAATTTATTTAGCTAGGGTCCATTTCCATCAGTAGAATTTAGTTACTAGCACTTTAGCTTGGGAATCTTCTATAGCTATTTTCGTTTAGCGACAGAAAATCTCATTTAGCTTGCTAATTAGCAAGTGAATTTGTCTTTTTTAGCAAGGGATTTTTCCGTCGCTAAATTTTTAGCTAGGAACATTTTCCCTCGGAAATTTTAGGGACCAACACTTTACATAGGGAACCTATCCGTCGTTAATCAGTCCCTATATCCCGTTTAGCAATGGAAAATGCCTATTTAGCTAGGGAATTATCCCTAGCTATATGGGATTTTTCTTGTAGTTAAAGGCATGTATTTATATGTACTACATTATATTTGTTTGATTTTTAAAGTTTCTAAAAATTTATTAATAACAATAAATAATAGGTAGAAATTTATCATAGACATTAATATTTTAATAAAAAATTTATATAGAAAAAAATAATATTATCTATTTATGAACTATATTTTCATTTTTAACATAATTGTAAAAATAAATTATTTACAAATATGTCAGCTTCATTTATTTATATGAGTATACTGATAGTTATTTTAATATAAATATTTAAAAAACAACTATTTTAATAAAATAGAAGCTCATATATTTAATTCATAATTTCATTTTATATATTAATATGCTTCACACACACACACAAATTTGTTTAAAATATAAAGAATTTACATTATTTTATAAATTGTGTACAATATATAATATTTTATTTTAATTAAATTTTCAAAATCAAAAAATTTTAAATACATTTACACACACACACACACATACACACACACAAACACATATAATAGTTTCGTGTGTAACTTTAAAAATACATTACGTATAGAGGTATATATGTGTGTGTTTGCGTGGGTGTACAGTAGTATATGCATGCATACAAGTATATACACACTACTTTGAATATGTAGATACATGTATGAATATATACAAAAGTACAAAAATGTGTATGCTGATATATAATGTATAGTAATGTATATGGATGTATAAATGAGTGTGTGTGCATGTGCAGGGCAGTGTATATGCACATAAATATTTTTGCATATATATGTAAATATCAACATTAATTTTGAGTAGAAAAATACTTGAGCACATAAATATTAACATGTTCCACAAATTCGTGAGAGCAAGAGAAAAAAGTGACATTTTGGCAAGATACTACTAATCTCTCATCTATAACACTTTGCCTCATAATTTGATCAGAGTACTACTTGTAGTGATAAGGTTCATTCAATACTACATACCATAGAGTTACTTTTCATTCAATATTATAATTTGTTTAAAGAAAAAAAATCTATCGAATATATTCTTCAACAACTCTTATATCTTCTTTTTCTAGTCTTGATAAGTTATTTTCAATTTTGAATATATGTACATTTCTTATCTAATATTTCTAGTTCAAACTATTGTAATAGTAAAATCCATCAAATCAATCTAGGCATGACATCTTTCTTTTCTATGAGATATTTGATTATAGAATATTTAGTATATACTATGACTTTGGTACCCACTAAATATGATATTAACTTGCTAAAAGAAAAGATTATTGATACAAGTTCATTCTCTATAATGGTTGATTCAATTGGGCATTTGGGAGTGTGTTGTTATCATAGTATATGATAATTATTTATAAATATTTGTATAACTATATAAAACTATTCATAATTATATTTAACTATATTTGTAACTATGTAAACTATTTTTATAACTATATTAATAACTATATATAACTATTTTTTAACTATATAATATTTTATAACTATATAAGTAATTCTATATAACTATATTTTTAACAAAATATATCATATGTATAATAATATATACCTATATATAATTGTATTTTACTATATGTATAACTATAAAAATGTTATATATAACTATATCTTTAACTACATACACATTTATAATTATATGTATATAACTACATATAAATATTTGTATAACTATGTAATACTCTATATAATTAAATATAACTATATTTGTATCTATGTATTCATATATGTATTCATATAATTAAATCTATATACTTATTTATAACTTTGTATATATTTATGTATAACTACTTATAAGTACCTATATGAATATATTTATATATAATTATATGTTTAACTATATATAACTCTATTTTTAATTATATATACTATAGGTATAAAAACATATAGAAGTTGATCTCCCTCTCTAGTGACCATCTCTTGAGGTCTATTGATTCTGTTTATTTCTCTCATCAGATCTCTTTACTGCCATATGACAAAGGAATTGAGATTTAGTGGAAGAAATGGGGTTTATGTTCACAAAGATATTCAGCAAGCTGTTTGCCAACAAGGAGATGAGGATTTTGATGCTAGGTCTTGATGCTGGCGGTAATACAACCATTCTGTATAAGTTGAAGCTTGGTGAAATTGTCACCACAATTCCTACTATTATCTTCAATGTAGAGACTATTGAATACAAAAAGATCAATTTCACTATGTGGGATGTTGGGGGTCAAGACAAGATTCGCCCTTTCTGGAGGGATTACTTCCAAAATACTCAATGTCTCATATTTGTGGTGAACAGCAATGACAGAGATCGATTAGTTAAAGCAAGAGATGAGTTGCATAGGATGCTAAATGAGGAAAAGCTTCAAGATGCAGTTTTGCTGGTATTTGCCAATAAGCAAGATCTTCCCAATGCGATGAATATAGCTAAAATTACTGATAAGCAAAGACTTCTATCTCTTCGCCAATGCCATTGGTACATTCAGAGCACCTGTGCTACCTCTAGCGAGGGTCTCTACGAGGGTCTTGATTGGCTTTCCAATTACATTGCCAGCAAGCCATAAATAATTTTAGCTGGATGAGACAAACTTTGTTGACATATATGGATGTGGATCTAATATTTGCCTATTTTGCTTGAGTTTTTGTTCTGTTATGTGGACGACATCATCTATTTCTAGGGGGATTCAAATTATATATATATATATGTATATATTGCACGCCTAAAATACAAGACCGCATTTACTTTTTTCTGATCTATTGTAAGTTGAACTTGTTTGTTATTTGTTTTGTGTCTTTTTGCCATTGGATCCTAAAGGTATAAAAACATATAACTATAAATAATTATCTTTGACTATATTTATAACTATAAAATATTATACATAACAATATTTAAAAATATAATTAACAACATATATTTAAAATACATTTTTATATATTAGTATATAAAAATGTATTTTACCATATATATACCTATAGATAATTATATGTATACATATATAAAACTATATAAAAAATATATATACCTACATGTATAAATATAAGTATAACTATATGTGTAACTATATGTATAACTACATGTAACTATATTTATAATTATTTGTATAATAACATACAACATTATGTTTAACTATATGTGTATAACTATATATAAATATTTGTATAACTATATATAAATATTTGTATAAATATATAACACTCTATATAATTAAATATAATTATATTTGTAACTATGTATACAAATATGTAAATCTCTATATATATTATATAACTTTATATATTTATGTATAACTATTTGTATGAATATATCTATATATAACTATATGTTTAACTATATTAAAATATTTATAGCTATACATATTATATATATAATAACATATAACAATAAATAATTGTATCTTATTATATGTATAACTATAAAAGCTTTATACATAACTATATTTAAATATATAATTTACAACATATATTTAATATACATATGTATATATTAGTATATAAAAATGTATTTTACTATATCTATACCTATACATAACTATATGTATAAATATATAAAATGATATGAAAAAATATATATACCTACATGTATAAATATAAGTATAACTATACGTGTAACTATATGTATAACCACATGTAACTATATTTATAATTACATGTATAACAACATACAGCATTATGTTTGACTATATGTGTATAATTATATATAAATATTTATATAACTATATAATACTCTATATAATTAAATATAACTATATTTGTAACTATTTATACATATATGTAAATCTATATATTTGTTTATAACTTTGTATACATTTATGTATAAATACTTATAATTACTTAAAGCTATGGATCAATGCAAAACAGCCTCAGAAATCAGGTATGATTTGGATGAAAGCTATCATGTGTTTCTTTTTCCTTATAAAACTACTAAATGCTGATAAAATATTCATAAAATTTGAAACTTGTAATCATATAACAATGTTCCTATAATAATGAGAGTAATATAAGCTCCAATTTGTTTAACAATTTACACCCCCGGTTCATTGGATACACTCGAGGAAAGCTACATGAGTTGGTAATGAAATCATACAAATCTCATGAGTTTGCTGCTACTTAAAATGAGGTATTGGAGCTATGGATCAATGTAAACTAGCCTCAAAAATCATGTATGATTTGGATGATAGCCATCACATTCTGCTTTCTTTTTCCTTATTAAACTAATGAATGCTGAAAAAATATTCATAAAATTTGAAACTTGTAACTATATTAGGTTCGCTATTATGTTTCTTTCATGGTTGAATTATGAACTTCTATAGACTATTATGCATTTCTATTTAATATTGATTATCATCTAGTTTGTGTTTTGCTTATTCACTTGATATCTACATGAAAATATCCATTGAGTAGCCAAGTGATTTTACACATGGAACTTGATTGTGTATATATGTACATATACATTGCAGTGTATATGTACATATATTATATATACATATACATATATACTGGTATATGTACAAGTATATATGTACATACTTGTACATATACTCTGTAGTGTAAATGTACATACTTGTACATATACTCTGTAGTGTAAATGTACATACATGTACATTTATACAATAGTGTATATGTATACATGTATATATGTACATGTACACTGCATTATATATGTATAATTACCGAGTATATATTTACATATAAATACTTGTACATATATACTAGTAAATATGTATATATACATATATACCAATATATACAATTATATACTACTATATATGTATATGTACATACTTGTACATATACACTACAGTGTAAATGTACATACATGTACATATATACTACGGTGTATATCACTACAAGAAAAATCACATTTAGCTGGGGACAATTCCCCAGCTAAATGGGCATTTTTCATCACTAAACGAGATATAGCAACGGATTACCGATGGAAAGCCTCCCTATCTAAAGTGTTTCTTGCTAAAATTTAGCAACATGAAGTGTCCCTAGCTAAAAAGTTAGCGATGAAAAAAATCTCTTTCTAAAAAAGACAAATTCTCTAGCTAAATTAACAAGCTAAATGAAATTTTCCTTCGCTGAACGAAAATAACAACGGAAGATACCCATGCTAAAGTGCTGGTTGATAAATTTTAGCCACGGAAATAGTCCCTAGGTAAATAAATTAGCGACGGAAAATCCATCGCTAATTTTGAGATTTTCCAAGCTAAATTAGCTAGGGAAAATTCCCTTGCTAATTTAGCAAGGATTTTTCCCTAGCTATTTTAATTTCAAAAATAATTTCAGATTTTAATTTATTTTAAAATTTTTTAATTAAATAATTTAATATTTTTATATCAAATTAAATAAAAATTGAAACTATAAATAATTTATAATAAACAAAAAATAAAATCATTTAATATCTTATTCTAATTCAATATTTTAGTTAATTGAAACAAAAAAAATAACAAAAATTCATTTCATCTCATTCATCAATGTATCTATCGACATTGCATAAAGTATAATATATCTATTCATTGACATTACTTTCTCTCCCTCTGCTCCTCTTATCATCATCTTTCTACTACGACAAAGCTGTTCGAGTCACAGTGCATCATGTTTGTTGAAATATATCTTCACTTATACAAGCTTCATATAAGAAACAATGTGGTACCATATATGTATGAAATTTAAACCACCAAATCCAATCAAAATAAATAAAAAAAACTATGTTTTGATAAATATATATTGTTGCAGTAAATATGTATATATATACTAGCATTTCACTCGTACATATATTACTATAGTATATGTACATATCCACTGTAGTATTATGCTTACATATATACTGAGTACATATATATACTCAGTATATATGTACATAAAATATTGTAGTATTATATGTACGTATATACTAACTATATACGTACGTATATACTGCATTTGTTGTCGCCGCTGCCTCCGCCCCACCGCTGCCGCCTCCGCCCCACCGCCGCCACTACTGTGGCCGCTGCCGTAACTGCCACTGTGGCCGTTGATGTCGCTACTACCGTTGATGTTGCTGCTATTGATGCAGCTGCTGATGTCGCCTTTGCCGCTGCTACCGGTGCTGTAGGTGATGCCACTGCCACTGCTATCGGAAAAGCAAAGAACTAAACCAGAATAAAAAAAATTGAAACCTACAAAAAAATTTGATAATTATTTGCTACACATGGACAAAAATAAATAACAATTTAGAAATAATTCTCATACAAAATTATCCTCATAATTTGTAGGGAATGCTAGCCACTCTTGCGAGGATTCGAAACTGGATCTCGGAATGCTATCTGTTGCGCTATTGCCACTAACTTAACTCCATATAGGACATATTCTATTGCATTATATTTTTAATTTCTTTCATCTCATGGTTCATTTCTTTAATTTCTTGTATTTCTATCATCAAGTTAGTTATTTGCTCATCCTTCTTTTTCATTTCAGTCTCCATAACTACAATACGTTCATTTGTTTCCAGTGCTTGTTGTTCGACCGCCTCATCCATCATTGCTGAGCCAGATGAATTAGAAGCATGATTGCTACAACAAAATGCCACTCCCTTAGAGCAGATTCCGTATACTCACTGCTTCTTTAGACATCATATTATCTCCAAATAAATAGGATCATAGTCAATTGGTTGAAGATCCATATAACCCTCAACTTGTTGATATCTTGATGAGCAGCTGTCACACATTCCTCCATTAGGTCCTGAGATAAAATAGTGAAAAAAACTTTTCTAGATATACAAAAAATAAAATAAATATTTTTCATTCAAAAAAATTTTCATAATATACTGTAGTTTTATAAAATCTAATTAATATAACAATTTCTTACATCGATAATCTAAGACTTGATGTCAACATATTGACCATCCACTTTCTTCACATGCATCTTCCTAAAATATCATAAAAATTTGGATCTCAACCCAATTCTCTAGCCTATAATATGTTTTTATTAAGTCATTAAAAAATAAATGATAAAAAAATTTAACAAAATTAATAAAACCATGCAGAGATTTTATTTTTTGCACTATTAGGACAACCACTAAATATAGAAATGTTTAGAATTTTAAATTTGTACCAAATCTCAAGCATGCTCAATGCTCAACTTTGACCTTCCAGTGTGTCCACAAATTCTTGTACCTAGTCCATCAACCTTGCTTCGTGGATTTTTGCTGGAAGTATCTAATTTTTTTTAAATCTGGCTCCTCACAATAATTAAGTTACTCGAGTCAGTCTTCCTCAGATATAAAATCAGGCTTTTCTTTCATTTTCTTTAATTTATGGACAAAATCAGAATACCATTGAGTAGCTTTGATCTCCCATAATGACTTTATCTTTCCATCAAATTTGGGTGTCATGTGCACTGATTCTATCAATATAAAAATGAAAAAAGAATTTATATTAACAACAAGAACATAATTATTTACTATTTGAATAATAACCAACATAAAAGTTAAGTTATTAGATAATTATTTTTCAATGTTTTTGATTTGTTATTTTTATTTGAAAGTCATTAAAATATGACTCTTTTGTCAATTCAAAAACTTTTTTCCAAGTGAAAGCTTTAGAATAGGCCATTTTCTTGAAAGACTTTGTAATTATAGTCGAACACTTGTGAGATGGAATAAAACTATACAAATAAATAAATAACATTGAAAACAAGCAAATCATAACAATATAAAAAAACCACTGATAGTAACAACAAAATTTCTTTTTCAAGTCATTTTTACATAATTCTTTTACCTCTCATCCACAATCTCAATTTCTAACTTTGCACTGACTGCAGAGGAAGGTACAACATTTGATGATGTCATTGGTATTGTAATTGGGGGAACAATCGGTGTAAAATGTGGTGTAGAAGATAGAGATGATTTAAAAGTGTGCGTAGGAAGCACAATGGGTGATGGGCTTACATCTGATAAAGGTGATAGTAGAGGTCTCAATTATGGTGATGGTGATAGAAATGAAGATGATGATTATGATGTTGAAGTCTAGATATGGTGGCTATTAGATGGTATTGATTCTACAACATGATGTAGCATACTAGATGAATTTGGTTCATTTCTGTGTCCACGTCCACCTCCACCATAGCCACGTCCTTTAGGCACCATCTGTTGTACAAATTAAGACATAGATCAAAAAATAAAGATATGATGAACAAGCATGCATTTTCGAATAAAACACACCGATATGTTTCAACAAAATATAAAGTCTTTGATAGTTTAAATTTATAATAAAATTATAAAAATTTAATTATCTGCATCATTGTCATCCTCCAAAGGATCTTCTGATATTCGCCTGATTCTGATAGAAGTTCGAACTCATCTTCAGATAAAAATTGAACATCTTCAATTTCTATTGTGCCACTATTTGAGTCACATAAATTTTCTGGATCTTCATCTATATTCAAATGCTCAATATTATTTATATCATCTTTCTGGAATACCGGTGCAATATCTAAGTCTGCACTTCTTTGTTGTGATGTTGGTACTTCAAATTTTGACCGAGCTTTGATTTTGCAAATCACCCACCAATCACTCTTTTCACGAGATAAACTCGAATATGTACAATAATATACTTGAGCGGCTTGAACTGTCATAATAATTATAGAAACTTAGAACAAAAACCAAAAAACAATACAGGAAACTTGTCATTTTGAATTTTTGAGTTCAATAAGAATGAATAGTATTAGAAGAGAGAATCACGCAAAGAGAACATGATGTATTCCTAGTTTCTTTGCAAAAATACCCACCACCCTTCATGCAAAAATGGATGAGTTCTGATTTTTGAGTTTACTAAAAAGTCACAATACACTGCTTTCCATGAGGGCACTCATGAAAAAAAAGCCAGAGTGCATTGCTTATCATGCATCATGTGTTTTGTGTCTTTGAAACAAAGTTTTTATAATAAAGACTTATTAGTTTATTTTAATTGCTAATTCCAAACATACTTAAATGAAAGCACTCTTTCTCATTATGTTAAAATTAAAACCAAACCAAATAAATAACTTCACCATTATAATTTTATTACTTAGTATACCCAAATTAAACAAGAGTAAATTATCATAAAATTAAAAATAAACTAAAACCAAAAATGTCAATCAAAACATAAAAAAATATTTTGGTCTGCTCAAATCTGAGTATACTCAAGAACTTGAATATTAAAAATAAGGTAAAAATAATTGGATTACTTATTTCTTTTTTATATGATTTGAAGAATTACTTCTAATGATATTTCTAGTATGAAGTATAAAGGACATATACTCTCCAAAATTTTTTGATAAATTAATTGTTGGTATTAATAAGCATATAAATTCTCTAGTTATCAATAGATCATGATAAAATAATTTATCTTTCTTAAATTTCAATTTGTTTGACATCTTCAATCTCATATGTTAGCACATTATTATTTCACCTTAGTTATTGTAATTTATAATTTAATAAGGTAAGGCAAAAAATTTGGATTACTATATCCATTTTTTATACAATGTTGAAGAATTACTTATAATGATATCTCTATGATTTTTGTACATGGAGAATAAAATAAAATTATGACATGAACTTCAAAATTTATATAATCAATGAAACTTTTTGAAAAATTAATTATTAGTATTAATAAACATATCGATTCTCTAGTTATTTGTATATCTTGAAAAATAAAGTTGTTATTGTATCGTTATAAACTTTTAATTATTTTTATTTGATATTTTGTTGGAATTTGTTCATACTTTAAAAGTTATCTCTACTGAGCACGATAGTAACAAGGGGTTGGGCAATTACTCACTCTCTATTGAGAAAGTATTGCAAATTTATTACGATACCAAAACTTATCATTTATGATAGAGCCTCAAAACTTTATTGGGTAATTATCTTTCGCGTAATGGAGTTCCACAAATATATGTGTAATATAAGTAGAAAAGTTGGATGTAAGTCTAGATACCTATCTTATAGCAGTTGTGTAGGTAGTTTGACTAACAAATAATAAACTAACTATTACTCAAGTTGAGTACATAGACTTAGGTTTTTGATAAAAAAAATACTTAAACTATAAAGTCAACTCACTTTCTTATGCATGATGATATTTTTTTTTCATATTTATGGGCAATATTATATTTATATGTCGGACAAATGGTAGATTAGTATATAAATGCTCTAATACCCTCATAGCATATAATATGACTATCATCCTTGGACTACCACTACCATGAATGATCTCTTCATTATTGTACCATTGGCATTTTACTACCAAATCTACATATCATTTTGTTCATGAGTCATTCACATGTCTGCTCCTTTTAGATAATACATTAGCTAGCATTGATGACTATTTTGAGTATGCATTTATATTATCTAACATCTAATATCTAAATTATGTGAAATGATGTAATAATAAATATATATGTGTTTTTAACTTTTTAAGCACCATACTTATGACAATTAACATATATATTCTCATAAATCTCATATATAAAAATTATACAAGAGAAAATTAGTCATGGAGTTGCCACCACCATATGAAACACCTATACTTGCACATGTCTTATGAATTGCCAATCATATCTCATCACAAATGGCACATAACTCTCACTCTATAGAGAAATGCTTAGATTTGATATTCTACTTAACCCACATATCACTCTAGTGTTAGTTCTTCTAGAATATTTATAATAGATTAGTTATAAGTATGTTTGTCATTTTGGCTTCGTAAGCACCTTACTCATAATAATTAAACTTACTTCAATCTTAAGTTTTCACATATGTTTATCTCACCCATTTAGATTAGATATGTTATCACTTTCTTATTACCATACCACATGAGTATAACTCTTGACTTACTGATCACTATCCACTATGACCAACATACATAAACCTATGATACAATAAAAACTATAAATTTTAGTTATGATTAGTATCCATATCCATTAAATATCAAAACATAATATTACAAAAAAATAAAACATTATAACATCACATAATCATAATAGAAGTACATAAAATTGACCCAAGATCTTAATTTAGCCTGATATTAAAAAAAATTCATGCAAGATATTTAAAATGACATCTTGTATAATTGAGAGTCTATAATGAAAACCTTAATGAGGATCAACATCTCAAAACTTAATCCCAACTATTTCTTGTTAGCATTTGCCTTGGATTTGCTCCTATTTGGAAGTTACAAGTCAAGTCACATAGGGTTTGCATGCTCTTTACTCAAAATCTGATCTTTTATCCTCTTGAATATCTTGAAATCTTCTAAGTGTTGCTTTATTACTATGGGGTTATAAGTGATTATTTAAGTTAGAAATCATGATACAAGCTCAAAGTCATCACTTTATTGTCTCACTAAGTTTTATCTAGAGCACAGAAGTCATGGAAGCAAGGAATACTATGACTTAAGTAACTTTCATCTGGAGTACAAAGTCATGATGGCTAGAATACTTTGACTAAGGTAACTCTTTCTAGAACATAAAGTAATAGTTTTAGGAATGAATGTGGCTTATATATTTACTCTATATAATACAAAGTCATAGTACTAGGAATGGTTGTGACATTTGTATTCTTTATATGGAGCATAAATTCATGGTGGTTAAAATACCATGATGGGAGTAAATGTCATCTAGAATACAAAGTCATAGTAGAAAATATTGACATAACTAAAAATACTTAGTAATTTAGCTCTTAATTAATTAAGTCATAGCACTAGAAAATGTGCTGCTTCTTGTATCAGTGGGCTACTTGGCTACATTACATGAATATAAGATCATGGCCATCATTGTGTTTTAATGATATTGTAGCCGTGACTCTAAGAAATTATCATGGTCATGAAGATAATATTGTATAGTGAAAAGATTATGAAAACTCAATAGAAGAGATATGGCATACAAAGATTACTATGACTAGTTTTGTAGAGTCACAGCCAAGAAATAATGTCACAACTTCTCAATAGGCTTGTGAAAGATGTATTCAAGTCATGACAAAAAAAATGCTATGACTCCCCATATATTTTCTCTCCTATAAGTCATTATTCCACCAAGTTCACTAGGTTCATCCAAAAAATATATGATTTCATTAACAATAATTAAATTTCTATAAAATAGTCATTTAGTGAAATATAGCCATTTAAAGCTCAAATACATGCAAATACATCAATAATTTTATACTAAATAATCCAAAAAAATCAATAGATAAAGTATCAAACAAATTCTAATACTAAAAATATTACTCATCCTCGAGCAATAAATCTTCATTTTTTTGTGCTCATCAATAACAACAACAAGATTAAATTAATACTACACATAAAAGGATTACTATAACTAGGTTTGAGTATCATTGTGGACAATTTTCTTTTGGAAATGAAATTTTGAATCTAGAGATTTATTATTTTGTATATGAATTAGTGAGTGTGATGAGTTTATTTATCTTCATCAAAACTAACAATATCTAATTGGGGTTGTTTCTCGAGAAGCTTCATGTTTAACATCCTTAACTAGATCATCATTAGATTTCCAATTTGGTCGATAATCTCAATAGTACAAACAAGCTTCTCACTATTTTCTTTCTCCATTACTCTTCCTTCTAAATTCTTCTTTAGTATCGAGTCATCTTTCATAATCACCCTTAGGGATAATTCTTGGTAAATGCCATGACTTTGTGCAAATTAATGGCATCATTACCAATGATCATCTTTGACAAGGTCATAACTTGATGTGAAGTTGCAATATTAAGAATTACTCTATAGATCCCATTTGCAATTGTCTTTGAAAAAGATGTGACTTTTTAAGCTTATGTTTAACTAATTTTGTGGCTTTCTCTCCTACTATAACTTTCTTCATTGATTTAAAAAGTAAAGTTGCTACTTCTCTAGAAGTCATAACTTCCATTATTATAGTCATTATCTCTTCATCTTCATTCAGTTGTTCAATGATTGTTGTCTCTACCTTGTTTTTCTTTTTTAGTAAATTAATGATTAGATATGGACTTTTATTTCCTTATACTTATTCTACCATCTTGAAAATTCCCTAGGTAATTTATATCCTTTAAAAGTTTGGCTTTGATCCTCTATAAGTTGCGACCTTGAAGAATATCATGATTTCATAGTAGTTATTTTCTTCATGGTCACTTACACAATTTTCTTCACTCCAAAGTGCTTTTAGTTCATCTTCTTTTCTATCTTTTACTTGAAAACAATCTTCCATGAAGACCTTTAATCTGAAGTCTTCATTTTATATCAAAGTGGTGCATAAAAAAGCTATTTATTCTCCATTAATCTTTCTCATCATTATCATCTAGAATCTACATGTTTTATAGTGGTTGAACTTTACTTGCTCTTCATCCATATGAAGTGTGAATTATTCCTTCTTGACATTTATCAATCCCTATCAATTAGCTAAAAATGATCATTCCAAGATCAATGGAGCATATTGATATTTTTTCATATCTAGCACAAAATCAACAAGAAATATAAAATTGCCAATATTCATCAACACATCTTCAATATTGCCTCTCAAATTTTTGATCAATCAATCAGCCTTTTGAAATGAAAGAGAGCTTAGAGTAATCTTACCAAGGTTCAACCTTCACATTATGAATATTGACATCAAAGTAACACTTGATCCTAAGTCATAAAGTGTCTTCTATAAAGTATGCTCCCCAATAATCTCTAGAATCATAAAACTCCATGAATCTTTTATATTTCTCAAAAGATTATGTTGAAAGATTTTGCTACACATCTTAGTTATGTTCACCATTCCATGTCTCCAACTTTCTCTTTGTACTCATAATTATCTTTCATAAACTTCACATAATAAGACATTTGAAATAAAATTTGATGAATGAGATATTAACTTCCAACTATTGAAAAATATTAAAAAACTTTCAAATTGTCCGTCAACTTTCCCTTTCTAAAATGCTATGGAAAAGAAAGATTATGAGAAATATTTTTTCTGCCACTTGGATAGTCAATCTCTTGCATATTTATTGTGTTTATTGTGTTTGGTATTATGTATCTCCTCCTCCTCTACATCTTCATGTGTCATGGTTTAGGGGATGAGTTGGGTAGTGAGTTCTATGGATCATTATTGTGACTTTGTGAGGGTTCCAAAACAATTATTAATTGACATAATCCTTAAATCTCATTGGGAAAGGATCTCTCACTCATTATAGCTCCTCAATTGTCTAGGTCAATGTATGTCTAGATATTAATCCCATGGGTATTGTGTAGGTACTTTGATCAACTAATAGTAAACTAATTCTTTCTTGATTTGAATAAATATACTTAGTCTTTAGAAAGATACTCAAACTCTAGGGTTAGCTCATGTCCTTTTACATAATAATATTTCTATTGTATTTGATCAATGTTATATTTGATTATTAGACTAAAAATATATTAGTGTGAAAATACTCATGTACCCTCTTGACATATAAGATGACCATCATCCTTGGAATATCAATACCATAAATGATATTCTCATTGTTGTGCCTTCTGTATTTCACTATCAAAACGACACATTATTTTATTCATGAGTTATTCGTGTGTCTACTCCTTTTAAGCAATATATCAAATACCCTTGATAACTACTTTGAGTATGTATTTTTATTATCTGACCTCTAATATCTTATTAATGAAAAAAAATGTGATAATAAATTTATTTGTGCTTTTGGCTTCATAAGCATCATACTCATAATAATTACAGATAACTTCCCATGAATCTCACCTATAGAAATCATACAAGTAAAAATGACCTGTAGAGTCAACCACCATATGATGCACCTTCATTTGCATTTGTTTCATGACTTACCTATCACTATCAATCATTACTTACACAACTCCCATAGTGTTGTGAAACCCCATACATTAGATATTCTACTTTACACACATTTTAATTAAAGGTCACTTCTAAAATATATACAATAAATTAGTGTTTGGTACACTAAATACCAAATAATACTAATTATTTGATATAATTTTTATGTTTGTATTTTATCTAAAATTATATTTATTTGTAATGATTTCACAAAAACATAATTTTGGAGGATTTTGATGAATAATTATAAAATTGGAAGTTTTTAGTGTTTATATGCATATTGGTAGAGTTAGTGACTATAATTGGAATGAAAGCTCATGCAAGTCATAACATCTAACATGCTATGACTTGATTATGCTTTAAAGTACTTATAGATTGATTTTAGTATCCATTCTTGATTAGAACTTTATAGTCGTGGTAATCTTTATATGCTATGATTCTACTATTTTGTTAACATAATTATTTCATTATGTACCATATTCTTTTGGCTATGAAGATTTTTTGGAGTCAGAATCAAACTAACTCGCAATAACTTTATGGATATGACATTAATTTTATGTTACAACAATCAAATACTCCACTTATGCTAAATTTCATAGTAGCATCCAAATGTGTAATTTTTCCTTTACTAAATAATAGAATACTCAAACTAAAATCATGATGCTAATATAGCATTGTGTCTTTTGGATATGAAATGTTATAGAGAGTTAAACTCGAGCTATGAAAGATATAAGATCCAAAACTTTTGGCACAAAAGAGAAACCAAGGCCATGACCATACTTTAGTGCTGCAACTCTAGGTTATATACATGAAATGCACAAATTGTGGCTACATTTAAGCACTATAAATTTGGGTTACATAGCCTAAATGAGTTGTCGTGACTTTTCTTAACATCATGACCATCAGATAAAAAAAAGAGACTAAAATAAGGCTCATATCCATCTATGCAACTTTGTGTTATATAGGCTAGATGGACCCTTGTAAATTTTCCAACATTGTGACCATTAATCAGAGAAAAGAGACCAGGGTTATGACTAATACACAGAACCTCGACTTTGTGTTAAAGAATTAAAAGACTAAAACCATGACTTTTATGTAGCAATGTAACTTGCATTTAAAGAAACCCATATAATATGCTCGTATATATAAGGAAAACCCTAAGATATCTAAAAATATAAATGAAAGGTAAGACGAGGATGACCCAAGGGCATCTACAACTCTATTTTTGGAGTGATCTATGCGCAAAAGGGTGATAAAAGGTACCCGCATAAACCCAAAGAGGTGAAAGCACATTCAAACCACTCCCTAGAATAAATTAAAGAAAAATTGAGCAAGTTTTGATTATTTAGGTTTTACAGCCTAGATTTTCCTAAGGGTTGAAATTGGGCACCATGGTTCATATTAGGTAAATTTATTTTTTGTCTTGTATGTTATTCTTCTTGATTTTAGGCTAAAAGAAAAATCCATGGATTATATAATATATTTATTATAATGGATATTTTAATTAATGCTTTAATGTGATATTTTTGTAATATGATTTGGTTTTGTATAGTTTGGTAATTAAATAGAATTAAAACTATTGATTTAACCACCTACAGGTTTGTGCATAATTGGAGTGGTAGATGGTATTAGGTAATCATGAAACACACTCATATATATATATATATATATATATATATATATATATGATATGAAGGAAGTAATAGTTTTTCTAATTATGATGCACAAGATAAAACCATATGCCAAAACCTAAAATTGAGATATATGTAATCATATTGAGATATATTAGCTTTTTTATTAGTATAGTGCTTACAAGGACAAAAGCATAAATACTTTTATAGGTCACCCCATTATGTATGTATTAGAGAAAATAACCTTTAATTGATATTGAGAAATAAATAAAATGAACTCCTAAGAGTTTCACCTTTAGTATGTGAGTCATCTGTCATAATGGGAATGGTGATAGGTAAGTCTTGCGATAAGCATGGATGGATATGATTCATATTGAAGTGACGGTCATATGTGTTATATTGAATTATATAAATACCACTAGTGGAATACAAAAGAAAGCATATGTTAATTATGAAAATATAGTATTAATGAAGCTGAAAGTAAAACCTTTTTATTAACACAATAATTTTTATAAAGATTGAAGAATACTAATGTATATTTGAAATAATCATTAAGAGAAATTAATGAGTTACCTAAAAGGTGATGACTTATGAATAAACTCCGAGTATAAATAATATGTTGTCTCGGTGGTAAAGTAATAATATGATACTTATGATATGACCATCATTTGGAAGGGCTCATTATTTGATAACTACATTGCATGATAGTAAGAATAGAGGTCGTTCCATAATTATCTAGCCTTCATTCTATAATTAAGCATAATCACAACAAGGTTTTTTAAAAATTTATCACAAATAAAATTATGAATCATCTCTATAATCTAGGATTTATAACTTAAATTATGCCTACTAAAGTATTTATTAACTATCATTGATTGATCTAACATTGCATGTTTAATTCATATGGGATTGATATTTGGACTAAAGATTCAATTAATTACTTATTTGACTCATATACTTGTGGAGCGATGTTAGATGAGAGACACTCACTCGTCTAGCTTTAGGGACATAACTAACCATAAAATTATTTATTATAATAAAGCCATAACAAGTTGTTGGCATCATTGCTTGGAATTATTATTTTTTCGTTAGGTTCATCAGCTTTATTTGATATAGCTAGAATTGAAAAGATGTAGTTTTATTTCTAGTAGTTTTGATAACTTTATATTGTTTTTTTACTATGATTTGTATTGCATGTTTTGTATTTATTTTATAATCATGGTAATTTTTGTTTATAATTTTTTTTTATTTTCTTTTTCAACCACCACCCCTAATGAGAAAAATTATGGGATCATGCTAACACATTTGGACTTGAGAACATGAGAGCCATTTTTAATTAGAGAGTGAAGAAAGAAGCTATGGAAGGAATTGGTAGTAATAAAAGAGGCTCAAGATAGTGATGGGAAGGTTGTCTAACATGCTAGCCATTATTAAATTTGGGTGATTATAGGAGGCCTATGATTGCAAGCAGTTATTCAGGGATTCAAATGCAACAATTTGAAGAAAATTATTTTGAGTTGAAGCATGTTCCGATAATATTAGTTCAACAAGATCAATATAAAAAAAGATTATCAGAGGACCTGAATGGGCATGTCACTATGTTTTTGAAGTATTGAGATTCAATTAAAATGAATAGATTTAGCTTGGACATGATCAAGTTATGTATATTTCCTCTCTTTAAAAGATAAGGCATGAAGTTGGTTCCAATATATTGAGGTTGCATTAAGAGTTGAGATGAAATTGTGCATGGTTTCCTCAAAATGTCTTTTTCATCTCAAATTACCTCACAATTGAATAACAATATAATCCAATTCTAACAAGAGAAGCTAGAAACTTTGTATAATGCTTGGGACTATTTTAAGAAATTATTGAGGAAATATCTTCAACATATGTTTGAATTGTGGTTCCAAGCCCAAATATTCCATAATAATCTTAATTATATCATGAGATACACTATTGATATAGCCATGGAAGGTTCAATTATGAATAAATCTCTCAAGAAAACTTATTTGTTATTTGAAGAGTTGACAAAAAATAACTACCAAGCTTTAAATGACCATGACTTTGTAAGAAGACAAGCCAAAATTTTTAAGTTGGCATGACACACCATGATGGAAGCCAAGATGGAGTCATTTATAAGTAAGTTATAATCTCACAAGAAGAAATGAAAAAGTATGGAAGAATTCATCATTTTTCAAGGGCAAGAAATGGAAATTTTCAATCAAATTTATCAAGTTTGGAAGTCAATAAGTTGTAAAGAAAATGGTATGTGTTCGACACAACCCTAATATCCCCACACACAACCACCTAGATGTGAGAATAAATATGCAACCCTAATCACTAAAAACTAGAAGAAAAGTTATCTAAGGATGACAAGTTGATGGTACTACTAACAAAGATGAAGCAGACAAAATTTTATCAAGATACTAAATGAAGAAACTTGAGACTAAGTTAAAAAATGAGGATGTGGTAATGTATAGTATAGGAAATTAGATTGAAAAACAAACATTATCATAGAAAGGAAAGAGCATGAATGAGATACCTAGTGATATAGAGATCAACCTGAAGAAAAACTTGTCAATGGTACTTAGAAGCATAAAAAAGTTAGAGGGACAACATGAGAAGCGAATTGAAATAGAGGAAGATGTTATTGATAGTGTAGTGATTTTCTCAAAAGTCATAGCTCTCAAAATGACTAAAAAAAAGATGTGGATCCCAATGTCATGGAATGTTCTAAAGTTGCAGCATCTTAAAGAAAAAATGGCTAGCTTGTATTTCCAACTTTGATTGATAGAGAAGATGAAGTGGGGGAGGAATTAGTGACTATGTGAAGTAGCGATAAAAAAGCATGTGTTCGAGAATGATGCCAAAGTTACTCTTCTTAATAATTTATCTTTTTGACAAAAATTTTGGAAAACAAACAAAGATGAAGGAAGTTGTGGCTTCCATGAAACAAAAACATAATGAATGAAGTTCAAAAGAATCAAGCCACATAGATGATCCAATTTTGAAAGAAAAACTAAAAGAAAAGAGAAAGTGAAGAAATATACTAAAAAGCTAGCTTTGACAATTGAGATCACTAATGCATATAGAAACTCGTTTATGATCTAGTTATGACAATTAAACATAGCACTACTTGTAAGATAATCCAATATTTTTTTTATTATACTATGAGATGTTATAATGATATATAGGTAGTCACACAAAATATAGTGTATCATTTAATAATCCTAAAAGTTAATCATAGAGCTAAAACTCCACCACAACTCTTTAAGTAACCATAAAAAGAAGTAGCCCCACCATTTTAGTACACTATGACACTCTAACTCACAACAAACACTTATTTAAAAGGAGGGAAGTCTATATTTTTTTTATAAGTGGGGAAGGATTGCTTGAGTATGAATAATGATTTTAGTGTGAAAGTTTGTTCACTATGCCAAATATTGAATTATACAAACTAAAATTGATATAATTTTCATGATTAATTTTCCTTGACAAAGAGGTTTATTTGTAATGATTTCTTAAAATTTTAGTAATGAAAGATTTTGATAAATAGTTATAAAATTAAAAGTTTTTAGTATGAAATATGCAATATCATAAAGTTGGTAACTGGAAGGCAAAAGAGTTATGCAAGTCATAACATCTAGCATGCTATGATTTGATTACACCTTTGAGAATTTAGAGATTGGTTTTGATATTCATTCTTGGTCAAAACTTTACACACATAGCCAATAAATCTTCATATATCATTACTCTATGATCTTATTAACACAATCATTTTACTATGTAATAGTATCTTTTGGCTATGAAGATTTCTTTGAATTGTAGCCTAACTAGCCCGATACAACTTCATGGTTATGATATTAATTTCACAACATAGAAACCAAGTACCCTAACTAGTACTAAAATTCATGGCAACCTCTAAATACCATGACTTTTAGCTACATAATTATATAAAGAGCTGATGTTGAACTCGAGCCATGACTAACACAAGTATCATGACTCTTGGCTCAAAAAAAAAAAATTAAGCGATGACCATTCTTTAGTACCATAATTTTGAATTATAGAAGTGAAATGCACAAATTATGAGAACATTCCAATAATGTGACTTTGTATTACAGAGGCTAAATAGGCCACCATGACTTTTTTTAGCATTGTGGCTATAAAAATGAGGAAAGAAATGAAATCCATAACTTGTATCCAATGGTATAGCTTTCTGTTATATATGCTAAATGTCACAACTTTTTCTAGCAATCCAACAATCAAGTAGAGGAAAGAGACCAAAGTTGTGACTTATACATAGTGTCATGATTTTGTGCTGCATAATTTAAAAATGAAGCTACAACTTTTATCTCGTAGAATCTTCTCAGGAGTACAAAAGTCATGGTGGTAAAAAATGTCATGACTCAAGTAACTCTCCTTTAAATCACAAAGTTGTAGTGGTTGGATTGCTATGAATAAAGTAATTTTTCTTTGGAACATAAAGTCATGGCACTAGGAATTGCCACAACTTTGACATTTATTCTTTGGAATGTATAGTCTTTATGTTGGGAATAGTCATGACTTATATATTTTCTTTTTGGATCATAAAATATAGTGGTAGAAATATTGTGATGGAAGTAAATGTTTCCACTTCTTATATAAGTGGGGAACATGGCTACTGTGACATAAAAATAAGTTTGCATCCATCATTGTGTTTTAGATATAGTGTAGGTGTGACTCCAAAAAATTATCATGTCCATGAAAACTATATTACATAGTGAAAAGATTATGATAACTCGGCAATAGAGTCGTGACATATAAAGATACCACAACTACTAATAGGCTTGTGAAAGGTATATTTAAGTTATGACATGAGAAATATCATGACTCTCAATTATTTTTTTCCCTTCCAACTTATCACTCCATCAAGTACACTAATTTCACCAAAAATATGAATGATTTCACTAATATTCATTAAATTCCATAAAAATAACTATTTATTAAAATCTATCTATTTAAAGTTCAAATACATTCATCATACATAATTATATAAACTAATCCTAAGTTCCTAACTTGTTTGAAATTGATAAAAAATTTGAGTAAGGAGATTTGAGAATCATCTTGTCAAATTGGGTGTCCACAAGAAAAGTCAGCATTAGGATCTAGGTTTCAATTTCATGACCTTTCAAATCATGTGGAACATTCATGCTTCTATTTTTCCTCTTCGATTCTTCCTCCTACCTTGATTCTTTTAGAATTCCTTAAGTACAACTTTTATATCATCAAGCCATATTGTTAACTATAGCATTTAATGAATTCAATATTCTGAAACTAGGTTGAAGTTATGATAAAGAAATGTTCTATGTTGCATATAAATCATCATGTCATAGAATATCATAAAAAATGTCATGAATTCAGCATTATGCATGAGGATGAAGTTGTGGTGCTAAAAAGATACCATGACTCAAGAAATTACTCACTATAATGATGAAGTCACCATATCAAAAAATGTCACAGAATAACATCACTAGCGAAATATGATATTGGTTTTGTAATTAATATGTCGTGAAACTGAAAATATGCTGCAATTTCACATATTAATAAAGCATTGGCTACCATGACCCCAAAATAATATCTTAGCCATGAAAAATATATTGCATAGTGGAAAAATATTGTAATTGATTGGTAGAACTGTGATGCACAATGAAAATTACAACTTATTTATAGAGTCATAGCAAAGAAAGGCTATCACGACTACTTAATAGGTATGTACTAGTAAAAAAATATCATTACATTGAAGATGTCATGATTTCATTCTGCTCCTCTACACTTTAATTCCACTTTTTGTCAAGTTTATCTTTTGTATCTTATTTTTGGTTTGTTTCACTATTCATCAAAATTATGGTTTCATGAATTACTTATCATTTAAGCACATTGTTGGCACAAATACATCATGATAAAGGCCAATAATAATTATAAAAACTTAGTATTTTGAATATCAAATAATGAGCAGAGAAAGAAGTTTTATCTTTTATGAATAACTTATACAACTTCTTCGAGAATAGTTTGTTTAGCAATGACATTTTATGATAAAGAGTTTCTTTGTTTATAGATCCATGATCATTTTCTCACCAAAAATATTAATGAGAACATTATCTACAATACATGGTCAAATTAAGTCTCAAGCTTTCTGAACAAACTTTTCTCATTTAACATATTCAATAGATCTTATTTTCATTTCTTGGTCATTGACTTTTTTATTTGGATCTTTGATTACAAAACAAAGGTTTCTAACAATCAGTAAATTTTTCATCTTTAATTTTTATAATTTGAAATTCATCCTAGAAAATTTATCAATCTTAATCCTAGATGATAGTGAACCCACAATTCCTAGATTCACAAATCTTTGATCTATTCAATCTTACTTTTAACACGAAATATTAGGATTGGTATAAAATTAATGGTAAATTCTAGGATTTATTTTCATTCTCATGGGAGAGAAAGAGAAAAAAAAAAGAAGTAGCCAAGCATACTTTTTTTTGTATTGCAATATCTTATTATTTTACAATTATACTTCAATATATTTATATACTATTTACAAAAACAAGTTATACAAATTTGAATAGAAAATCTATATGTTGTGAAACTAATCTCAATTATGACATCATGTTTTCATGTTATGATACAAAACTCAATCATAGTATCATTTTTCCATGTTACGACACTTAATCTTAGTCATGATATTATGTGTCCATGTCATGATATTACACTTGGGTATGACATCATGTTTCTATGTCTTGACACTTATGTTAGTTAGGATATCATGTTTCATCTCATGGTACTAAGCTTAGCTATGACATCATGTTTCCAAGTCATGACATCAATAGGTTACGACATTACTCTATGTGTATTTCTACTAGTGGGCTAGATTATCACTCATTATTGAGAACATCATGTACTATTTAATGGGTTCATATGTCATGACTTGTAATGTCGTAACCTATTGATGTCATGACTTGATATAAATTTAATGTCTATATAATGCGTCATACCCTAAAATCTAGCCTAAAAAAATATTACCCTAAAAAATATTATATCAATTTAATTATATCAATTAAATTTAATCTATATAATGGGTTCATTATATCAATTTAATGCCTATATAATCATGTACTCTATGTGTCACACCCTAAAAAAATATTACCAACCTCTTGTAATGGGTTCATATGTGAAATCCCTATGTCTATATAAATTTAATTGATATAAGTATGGTACTAATGAAACTAAAAAATACAAAAATAAATATTACCATATTATTGTGTATCTTCAAGAAGAACTAGCATGAAAAATAATGTGGAAATTTCTTAAAAAATATAGCCTAGGGTATTACTAAATAGTAATACGCGGGATTATATGCTGGTTGTGATAGATGCTGATATGTTAGCCATAAGACTAATTCAAAGGACATATGTTGACAAAAAGTGACAACCTTGCAATCATATTTCTATTGTATGGCTTTCGTAGATGGAATTCCCAGAATGATATTTGTTTAATTACTATAAGTATAATACTTAGGAAGAAAAAAATAGAAATGATATCATGACCATATTATTATATGTCATCTAGGATAATTGAGGATGAAGAAAAAAGATACATAGGCAAAATAATGGTCTATCAATGTTAGCTTATTGCCTAAAATAAGAAGGATAGTAGGGTGGTAAATAGATATGTAGATGTGGAACTTTAAAATATATGATAGGTATATAGAAGGCACAACCACTAGAAGGTCATCCATGGTGGTGATAGCCCATGATTGATAACCCCTTGAATACTAATAAGGCATAAGAGATCCCATATTCTCCTGCCTTTCATCCAACAAATAGGTATACCATTTCCATGATTGATAACCCCTTGAATACTAATAAGGCATAAGAGATGCCATATTCTCCTGCCTTTCATCCAACAAATAGGTATACCATTTCCATGATACTAAAAACAATATCATCACACGTAAGAATATAAATTGACCCTAGAATCTAAGTATCTATCTACGACTCAATTTAGTAAGAATATATGATAGGTATATCTTCTCAACTAGTGCAATAAGTTAGTTCGTTATTACTTGATTAAAGTGTCATGATAATTTCAATGGGATTAATATATAGACTTATGTTTACTTTATTACGTGTATGACCCATATGCATTTGGAATTCTATTGAATACTCTCACACATCCAATGAGCTTTTGTATAGTGCTAAGAATAATTATGTTTTGAGAATCATAGATAATTGCAATAATTTTTAGTACCATTGATGGGAATTTAGTTTATTTTGATTTGGTAATTTTGAAATGACCAAATAACCTAAAAAGTAGTTTTATTTTTAGTTGTTTAGATAGTTATTGTTGTTTTGAGTTTTTTTTTTTTTTTTGTAGCTATTATTATATGCACTAAAGATTTCAGATTGATCTAATTCCTTTGAACCTAGAAATAGAAAGAATAAGAAGATATCTATAAAGACAAGGAACTAAGAAAATAATTATGGAAGATAGTGATTTAATGGAAAGAACCAAGGGAATGTTGTACATGATGTCCAACACCTTCTTCCCCACTAAACCCTTATTGATTATTAGTGGCCAACATTGATGGGTAGCTACTATGAGATCTAGCAAATCACTTCTAGTTGAAGCCGAATCATATAGCAATGATGCAATATCATTAGTGTGGAATACATTTTTCAATAGAACCTAATAGTCATGTCATGATAATTTTGGACTGGTATACACTAAGAAGATGAATAGAATTAGGTAGATGTGATCAAGTTGAGACTATTCTTTTTTTTTTTTGAGGGACACCGCAAGTGACTTATTTCAATGCCTATCATGAAAGATAATCAAGAGTTGAAATGAATTTTTGCAAGTATTTCTGATCAAAATTTTCCCACCTCAAATCATTTCTCAATTTAGGAATGAAATCAAATTTATGATGCTTGGGACCAATTTAAAAATCTATTGATGAGATTCCCATTGTGACTTTGTGACAGTATCTAATTTTATGGTTAAGAATGTCCCAAAAACTAGTTGGCGAAGGTCTTTCATCCAACATCATTTTATAAGTATATGGATTATATAAGTAATAAAACATACCTTTAGTCTAGATCTCAATCCCATAAGGATTGTATTTGGTATTCAATTTAGTAAATATTCTAATGTATTTTGGTGGTTGAGACTTGAGAATAATATATATTTGTGAAAACAAAATGAATATGTATTGGTTTCACAAATTTTGGTGTTTTGAAGAACTTTGATGAATTATCAATGAGTTGTGAAGATGTTTAGCAGATGAGAAAAATGTATAAGTCTTTGATAGTTTCAGTGTTCATTCTTGGTTGAAACTTTATCTAATATAGTTATTGATAAAATCTTGTACGTCATGATCATTCTCTCATTATCACAATATTTCTATTATGTGACATGTTCTCAATGATTATGGTATTATTATAGAGTTATAGTCATACCTAGCTCATAAAATTATGATGACTATGACATTAATTCTTTATCTTAACTACCAAGTACCAACTAGTGTTCATGGTCATGACTAATTTTATAGAGCCGTGATTTTATCTTTATATGACTCAACACCTTGTAGCCACTTCACATCACTACAACCATCTATGAAATACAAACAATGAAGACACAAAGCCAAAGTCATTTTATAGTATCGCAACTTTGTGTCATAAAAAAATTAGGCCCAAGACATGGTTATAACCAATGCCAAGACCATATATAATAGAGAGATCAAGATGTTGAATAAATTCATGGCCATTTTCTAGAGTTACAACCTCAAGATAAAATGATGATGGCTAGAGTGGTGACTTTCATATAAAAGTCATGACTTTCTACTTAGAAAAATATAAAGTCACCAGGGTATAAAAGTAGAAGTTATAGAATTTTCAAGAGATCTCTCATTTATTTTCCTTCACCTTCATGAAACAAGAAAGAGTCATTACAACTATAAAGCCTAGGGGTAAATTTTGCATTCTCTAGAGGTTCCACAAGCAAGCAAGTGATGCACGAGCTATGCCAATCTTTAGAGTTGGGGGGCATGGCTTTCAAACTACCCCCCCCCCCCCCCCCCCACCCTAAAGATTAATTTGTAAATTGAATGAAATTAGAAAGGTATAGGGTTTGTATTATTTGGTTTATGTGATATAATTGGTTTGGATGATTAATGAAATTATAATTTGATTATATTTTATGTTATAGATATTGATGGATGGTGATTAAATAAAACTTGAATTAGGGCTAAGGCTAATTGTGGATTTGTGTGAGGTTGTCATGGTGGATGATGATAGGTAAGCCATGAGACTCTTACAAAAATACAATAAGAATATGGTAATAGCTCTTCCAATAATGATGAACAAGATAAATCCATATGTTGAACCCCAAATTTTGGATATGTTAATTGTATTGAGTATGGTGCTTATAAAGCCAAAAGTATAAATGGTTTTACATGTCAATCCATTTTACACCTCTTAGAAAGAATGGTTCTTGATTGAGATGGATGTTATATGTGGTGTTCTCCTAATAGGTTCACCTTCAGTGAGAGAGTCTTATCATTACCATAAAGGATGGTGATAAAAAATTCTCAAGACAAGCATAAGTATGTTGTGACTCAGAAGGTGGTAATAGCTCTTGTGAGTTCCTTTTACTCACATGGTTCTCATCATTAAAATATGAAGGAAGCATACATTAATTGTATGAGTATGACACTTATGAAGTTAAAAGTGAAAATACTTATGAATAATGCCAAATCATTGGTTTTTATGATAATAGAGACAGATGAAAAAAATTATACATATGAAGCAACCATCAACAGTAGTTGATGAACTTACCTAAAATGTGTGGGATTTTAAATGGCTCTCACACAAAGATGAATTTTTGTCTCGGTGGTGACATATTGATGAGATATCTATGAGGGGACCACTATTTGAAAGGGCTCAATGGTGACAACCACCATGTATGTCATTAGGACAATGAATCATTACATAATTCTTCAACTGTCATTCTATGTCTAGTATAATATATATCAAATGAATTAATGGTATCATATAAATTAAATGAATGAACCTTTGACCTAAATTTATTTAACAATATGAGTATTTATTATACTAAAAATGAGTTGTCTCTTGTAGAATAGTCAAACTTCCAATATCTCTATTATCATGTGGTATTGATATATAGATTAAAATCCATATACTACTTGTATGATCCATATACGTGTGAATCTTAGTTGACGAGATACTAGAGGTGTCATATATGCCTTCGTGCCAGGCCAGGCACAACACAGTTACTGTACCATGTCGTACCTGGACTGGCACGGTTTAAAATAGCCGGGCCCGCTCGGGCTGGATGTCCGAATGGTTCGGAATTCGGGGGACCGTGGGTCGGGTCGAATCAGACACGACCCGCGGTCTTTTTTGCGGGAGGAGACATGGCGGGGTCGAGCTCAAGGGACACCCGACACGGGACGAACCCGTGCCGATGTGTCGTGCCACGGGCCGAGCCGTGTCGGGTCAGGCACGGCACGGCACGGGCCAGGCACGACACGGCACTGCATGAGCCAAGCATGCCACGGCACGAGCCCGGGCACGGAATTTTTCCATGTCGGACCGGCCCAGTTGATACCTCTACGAGATACTCTTGTTAACTAGCTTTTGGGATGTGGCCTAACCTATTAAATTAGGCTGAGTAACAAAGTCGTAATAGATTACATGTATAATATTATATCACTCAATAATAATTAATAGTTTCTCTAGTAGGCACAATAAATAAGATCCAAGTTGTAAATCCTAGAATTTAGAAATGATTCATATTTTTATTTGTGAATAAATTCACAAATAGCCTTGTTATAATTATGCTCAGTCATATAAAAAATAATGAATAATTGTGGAATGACCTCTTGCCATATGGGGATACAACGTGTTTATCAATTATTAAGTTTTTCCTAATGATGGCTCTCTAATAATTGTTCACTCGATACTTTACCACAAAGATAACACATCATTTGTGTTAGGTATTCATTCACGAGTCTTAACTTTTTAGGCAACTAATTAGCTACCCTTAATGATTGCCTCAAATATGTATTATTATTTTCTAACATATATTGTCTTTCATAATGAGAATTAATGTGGTAAAAAAAGTATTTGTACTTTCAGCTTTGTCAACATCATACTCAAATAATTTAACATATACTTTCCTTCATGTTTTACTAGTGATAATCATATGGCCATATGAGTCACATACAACCATGCATATCATGTGATTACCACATGGATGTGAATACCACATAGATGTGAATACTACATTCATGTGGTAATCACATTATTATACAACCAAATATAATGGTGGCAGCCTTACTTATCACCATTCCCCATTATTTATTGCTCAACATCAATTGAAGGTCAATTTCTATAAGACATGCATAATGGAGTATCACTTTCTTTAACTTCATATGTACCATACTCGCACAGATTAAATATAGCTTAATTTTAGGTTTTTCATATGAGTTTGTCTTGTACATCATGGTCAGAAGGGCTATCACTTTTCTTCTACCATACATGAGAGTGTATTTTGTTGCTTATCTATCACCGTCCACTATTTTAATCACACATGAACTCGAGAATAGCTAAAATCTTAGTCTTTGTTATATTTAATTACTAAAGTATCCATAATCAAATAATATCATAAAAAAGATTATATTTTAATATTAAATAAATTATTCATCATAATAAATATATTATACCATCCCTAGATTCTCTTTTTAGCCTAAAATTAGGAAAAATAATATATAAGATAAGTATAAATTTATCTCGAATGAATTTTGGTATCTAATTTTATTTCTTGAAAATATATAGGATTCAAAACCCAAATCACTCAAAACTTGTTCAATTCTATTTTGATTTGCATGTAGGAAAGAATCATAATCCATGCCTACCTTCTAAGATTTATGCTTGTACCTTGTATCACTCTTGTTGCTCATGTATCACACCGAAAATAAGGTTATGGAGCACCTTGGGTCATCTTTCTCATTCATATCATGGATGTTTTTAGACTTCCTATGGGTTTCCTTATATACCTAAGTATTTAGTGTATATTTAATTAGAAATTACAACATTAAATAAAAGTCCTAGTTTCGATATTTTGGTTTTGTAACACAAAGTCATGGTGTTGGGTGCAAGCCATGACTTTGTATCTTTCCACTACTTGATGGTTGCGACACTAATAAAATTCATGATGACTCATTTAATATCAATAAGACAAAGTCCATGTGACACCTCATCCCCCAGGGAGGATCTCATTCATTCCATCATATAATACAATGTGCAAATAAATAAAATTTTCTCAAATATATAATACATTTTTTTACTTTATTATTTAAGCCACAACCGGCTTCCCTTCACATGTGCGATTTCGTATGTGGATTTGTCATCTATCCTGGACCTGTACCTGAAAAGGGGTCCCACAATGGAGTGAGAAAAGCTCAGTAGAGGTAAACTCCTTCAGAGTTACTCTCTACCTAAGTGCACATAAAATGTCATGAATATATATTAATACCCATACAAGTACAATATTTATATGAATGTAATTATGGATGAAATATTTATATGCCCATATTCATGAGTCCCATCGACTCCCTCACACATGCTGAAGCCAAGTGTGACATATTATATATATATATATATGTATATATATATATATATGTATGTATGTATATATATCTATAGAAATATTTATTTTTTTGGAATTATTCCAAAAATATGGACCTCATCCGTAAAACATTTTGGACATTTATCCGAATAAAATATGGTTTTTTTGGATTTACTCTGAGAAATATGCACCGTCGTAACTCTGCATGGACATTGTCTCAATTCGAGTACACAATCTATAATAACTATATACCAAATAAAATCTCGTGCAAGTCAGTTTGGTCGTTGTCCCAATTCGAGTTCGCAATCTATAATAACCATGTACCAAATAAAATCTCTCACGGCTTAGTCTGGACGTTGTCCTAATTCGAGTTCACTAAATGCTATCTATATATATATATATATACACACACACACACACACTATATATATATATATATATATATATATATATCATACACCCACCCATGTATATAAAATGTTCTCGTGCATATGAAATGTAATTATGTGAATTTCTAATTTAACCCATATTTCAGACACAATAATAATAATCATAATCTAATATGTCTTGTATTAACTTTTACTAAACGAAATACCAGAACTTTTTACAAATTAATCATTTCTAATAAAATTTTTAACAATTCGAATTGAAATATAAAACATGATCATTTCTGGCCATTAAATAGAAAGAAATTCTGATAAGAGAAAATCACTATCTTTCGGAAAATATCACAGAATTTGATATTAATGTGAAGATCTCGTCTTGTAGAGCAACTTTAGTTCTTGGACTAATTCATTCTGATTCCAGAATAATCTGTTATGATTAAAAGAAAATTTAAAAATATTTTTTTTCTGTATTATATCTCTCTTCAGCACTGAACATTTTTTTTCAGCATTTCCCCCATTTCCGGATTCCTGATGTTTTACTTGTTTTTTTTTGGGTTGACACCTGGACAGCTGACAAACCACCCATGCATGCACAGCCACGTGCGGACGACATGGCGTAGTCTTTCGGTTAAGCAATTTTTCTTTTCTAAATATTCTAATAATTATTTAATTAAATAAAAATATAACAAATTCTGATTTTTTCAGAATATAACAAAATTTGATACCGTAGCTATATATTCTAAGACGAATTCAATAACAACATCCATTTTATCATCATGGCTCTAAAATTTTTAGGTTATTTTCTCTTATTATAAAATTACCATTTTACCCTTTTTTCCAGAAATCAAATTATGTTAGTTATTTATTCATTTTTTTTTCGGGATTTCACATTCTCTCCTCCTTGAAGAATTTCGTCCTAAATTTCTCACAAATACACCTTTGCACTTATAAACATATTTTGAAGTTAAATAATTATTAAATTACTAAAATACATATCTTAATTTTCAAATAAAAAAGGATAAGCAACATGTATCATGTTTTCACGTTTCCATGTTGCTTCTTCAATTCCTCGATGCTGCCATATTTCTTTTACTAATATTATAGTTTTATGTTGCAAAACTTGATCTTGATTATCAATGACCCAATATATATTCCATCTGTATCAATAACTAGTTTGCCCCAATCCATTATATGAGTTGTATCATGAATATATTTTCTAAGCATAGAGACGTAAAATATCTCGTGGACACCAGATAAATGTAGTGGTAATGTCAATCGATAAGCAACCAAACCCACCTTCTCGAGTATTTCGAAAGACCCAATATATATTGGTGATAACTTTTCATGCTTGCCAAATCTAATTACTCCCCTTTTTGGCATCACTTTCAAGAAAACATAATCTCTCGCTTCAAATTTTAAGGGTCATCTTCATTTATCAGCATAACTTTTCTATCGACTTTGTGCGGTAAGAAGATGTCGTCGTATCTAATCTACTTTCTCTGAGGTATCTTTAATCACATCTGGACCCGTGATGGATCGATCTCCCACCTCAGCCCAACAAACTAGAGATCGACATGGCCTTCCATACAATGCTTCATATGGTGTCATTTGGATACTTACCTGATAACTATTGTTATAGGCAAACTCGACCAAAGGCAGATGTTCTTCCCAGCTACTCTTGAAATCTAGACAACATGCTCGCAACATATCTTCCAAAACTTGTATGGTTCTTTCCGACTGACCATCTATTTGTGGATGGAAAGTAGTACTCATTATCAACTATGTTCCCATCACTTTCTGAAAACTTTTCCAAAAATGAGCCATAAATCAGGGATCTTTGTCCGATACAATAGATACTAGCACTCCATGTATTCAGACAATTTCTCGTATGTACAACCTGCACAATTCCTCATGTGTGAAGGTCATTCACATTGCTAGAAAATATGCGGACTTTGTAAGCCGGTCCACAATTACCCACACAGCATCATGTTTTCGTGATGTCCGTGGCAAGTTAGTCACAAAATCCATCGTGATATGCTCTCATTTTCACTCTGCTACCTCCAAAGGTTGGAGTAATCCTGCTGGCCTCTGATGCTCAGCCTTTATGTACTGACACGTTAGGCATCGTCGAACAAAATTTCCAATATGTTTCTTCAACTCATTCCAGTAATACTAGCGACGAAGACTATTATACATCTTTGTGCCACCTGGATGTACTGTAAAACGAGAATAGTGAAATTCTATAAGAATCTCCTCTCTTAATTCCACTATCTGGGGAACCACAATCCGTCCCCTAAACCGAAGACTACCATTCATATGAATAGCCCAACCTTCATCACACGTACTAGTCTCTACTTAGTTCTTTATAGATAATATTTATGCATCTTGTTTCTACATCTCAATCACCTTATTTAATAGCGAAGGTATAGCTACTAAACTCTCGATAACACACTGACTTTGACTGCTATATTATAAGCTAAATCGTCCCATAGTTTCAAAAATATCCCATTCCCGCGAAGCTATACTAGCTAGTGCACATCGTGACTTTGACTAAGTGCATCAGCCATCACATTTTCCTTATTTGGATGGTAATGCAAAGTAAAATCATAATCTTCTAGTTACTCCATCCATCGATGTTGTCTCATGTTAATGTCTCATTATGTAAAGATATAATTCAGACTTTTATGGTCTGAATATACCTCAAATTGCTCCTCATATCATGTGTGGGATAGTTTCTCTCATGATTCTTTAACTGTCTTAAACCATAAGCTATCACTCTCCCAGATTGCATTAGAACACATCCCAATCCATCTTTCCAGGCATCACAATACACGGTATATTTTTGCCCCCTATCCAAAATTATTAGAATAGGCACTGAAGTAAGTCTCCTTTTCAATTCCTAGAATATCTTTTCACATGAATCAGTCCACTCATACATGACTTCCTTCCTAGTCAATCTAGCCATTGGAGCAGCTAACCGAGAAAAATTCTCAATAAATTTTCTGTAATACCCAGCCAATCCCAAAATAACTGCGTATTTCAAAAACTGACTTTGGCCTCTCCCAACTCATGACTGCCTTGACTTTTTCAGTGTCCACTGAGACACTTGTAGCTGATACTACATGTCCCAAAAATTTTACTATTGTCAACAAAAAGTCACATTTACCAAACTTGGCATACAACTTATGTTCTCTCAAAGTTTGGAGAATAATATGTAAATGATCCTCATGCTCTCCTTCAAACTGAGAATAAATCAAAATATCATCCATAAAAATCTCAACAAAATAATATAAATATGGCTGAAATATTCTATGCATAAGATCCATGAATGCTGCTGGCATGTTCGTTAATACGAAAGGCATTACTATAATCTCAAAATGCCCATACCGTGTTCTAAATGCTATCTTAGGGATGTCAGCCTTCCTAACTCACAACTAGTGATATCTGGTATAAAGATCTATTTTGAAAAAGACATGTGCCCCTTTTAACTGGTCAAATAAATCATCAATCCTTGGTAATGGATATCGTTTCTTTATTGTAGCCCTATTCAACTGTCGATAATCAATGCACAGTCGAAGGGTTTTATCCTACTTCTTTGCAAATAAAACCAGAGCACCCCAAGATAAAGTGATGGGTCTAATAAAACTTTTGTCCAACAAATCTTGTATCTAGACCTTGAGTTCTTGTAATTCAATCGGTGTCATCCTAAGTGGAGTCAATAAAATGAGTGATGTACCAGGATGTAACTCAATACAAAAATCCACATTCTTGTGGGAGGGTAATCCTGGTAATTTATTAGGAAAACATCTTCATATTTACAAACTATCTGAGGAAGATTCATATTCAATATATATTCTTCTTCTAGAGTGAGACATGTTATCCAACCCATAGGTTGTCCATGCCATTTAGGAATCATACATAGTATGAGGTAAAACATCAAGCTTATCCTCCTGAAATACAACATATATATTGTTTGGTGTGTGGATAATAATTCTTCTACGATCACAATCAATAATGACCCGATGTACTATTAATCAATCCATGCCAAGAATTATATCAAAATCTGACATATCCATGACTCTAACTCACAATCTTGATATATCTGACTAATTTTCACCTTAGACCCCAAAGGAGAAGTCACATGCAATAACTTTTCCAAGTTTTTAACTCTTAATCCCAATTCTTTCACACATGATGTAGAAATAAATAAATGTGATGCATCATAATCAAATAGAACTCTTGCCCATAAATGAAAAGGCAAGAAAGTACCTAATACTACCGACTGATCTATCCTCTCCATATGTGGTATAATTGCATAGACATGCCCTTGGGTCCTTAAAGTCCTGGTCTGTAAGCTCTTGTCTCTACCTCGACCCATGCCTTGGCCTCCCTGATATACTTGTGAAGTAGGAGATATTTATTGAATATCCCGAGATTGCACCCAGTTCTTTGGACCCGTACTAGAGAAAGGAGGAATAAACTGTGTTTGCGTATTTCTCATGAATGTCTGGGACTGTGATGTCTCATAATCCTGGAATTCCTGCTTCAGTGGACACTCTTGTTTCCAATGTCCAGGATGATAACATAAAAAACAATTTTTCTATCCAATTTGGCTAAAATTCCTAATCTAGCTTTGGTCTTGATAATCACTACCTTGTCCATAAAATCTTCTTGGGATAAATGGTCTCTGCCACTTTCCAGAAAAATGTTGATTCTCTTTTCACTAGTACTTCCACTCATTTCCCGGATATTTCGTGCATCCTCAACCTCCCACTCGATGGCTAAAGCTACCTTAACCATCGAATCCATATCTTGGATAAGAAATCCCACAATCTTGCATCGGATGGATAATTTTAATCTATCTTCAAATTTTCAAACCTTAGCCACATTAGTAGCCACATAATCATTCACAAAACATGCCAACTTGGTGAATTTAGCCACGTAGTCTATCATCATCATATTTCCTTGTCTATGTTCAAGAAATTCTCGGGCCTTGGCATGTCTAGCTGAAGTCGAAAAATATTTTTCCTTAAATAGTTTTTTGTATTCTTCTCATGTCATTGCCTCTATATTCTTTGAGGCCTTGATCCAATCCCGCCAAAATTGTGACTCACCTAGATGTGTCAAACGGGCCGGGCCGGCCCGTTATTTTAAGGCACGATCGTGCTTCCGTGCCGGGCCGGGCACGGCACGGTTACTGTACAGTGCCGTGCTCGGCCCGGCATGGTTTAAAAAAACCGGGCCCGACATGGCCCGTAGGCACGGCGGGCCGTGCCGTGCCTTGCCTGGCCCGCTGGGGCATTTCTGTTCGAGCGGTTCAGAATACGGGGGACCGCGGGTCGGGTCGAATAAGACCCGACCCGCGGTCTTTTTTTGTGGGAGGGGCATCATGGGGTTGGGCTCACGGGACATCCGGCACGGGATAAACCCATGCCGGTTTGCCATGCTGCGGGCCGAACCATGCTGGGCCAAGCACGGCACGGCACGGGCCCGGGCACGGAATTTTTCCGTGCCGGGCCGGCCTGGCCCGGTTGACACCTCTAGACTCACCCTCTAGCTGAAACGCTGCTAGCCAGATCTTGGTAGCATTGGAAGTGATTTTCATTGCATCCAATATTTTATCAATTTGTCGAAATCAATGATATGCCGCCATTGGGTCTCCTCCCCCCATAAATGTTGGAGGATGATGTGTCTTAAACCTCCAGAGGTTACTTGATCGTTCTTGACCTCCAATTGCATTAGTGTGTGCAACTCTTGCAAAAGCAACACCCACAGCCTCTATCAAAGCCTACTGATCAAAGAAGGTTGGGGATTGATCTTCATTTCATGGACGTCTCCGGTGTCCTCGTTCTCTACTTGCCATCTACATAAGTCAAATAATAATATAATAATCACTATCATTCCCTATTATTAGTGCACATTCCAACTAATAATAGTCTTTTTATTTCGAGAATATCATTTTATTTTCTAAACCACTAAGGTTATGTTTCTTTATCCTAGTGTTCTTTTTTTTTCTCGAGTATTAGATATTTATATATCTAAACTTTTCTACCACATTATGAAACTTGTACCAATTTCTGATACCAAGCTGTGACACCTAATTCCCTAGGGGGTGCCATTCATTCCATCACACAATACAATGTACAATAAAATAAAATTTTCTCAAATGTACAATATATATTTTTTTACTTTATATGCTCAGCGAAATAAAGAAAACATACAGCATATTATTTAAGCCACAATCGGTTTCCCTTCACATGTGCGATTCCGTATGTGGATCTGTCATTTGTCATGTACCTGTAGCTGAAAAGGGGTCACACAATGGAGTGAGCAAAGCTCAGTAGAGGTAAACTTCTTCAGAGTTACTCCTTACCTAAGTGCACGTAAAACATCATGAATATATATATTAATACCTATTCAAGTACAATGTTTATATGAATGTAATTATGGATGAAATATTTATATGCCCATAGTCCTGAGTCCCATCAACTCCCTCACACATGCCGAAGCCAAGTGTTACATATTATATATATAGATATATATGTATATATGTATATATATCTATAAAAATATTTATTTTTTTGGAATTATTCCGAAAAATATGGACCTCCGAAAAATATATTAGACATTTATCCAAATAAAATATGATTTTCTTGGATTTACTCTGAAAAATATACACCGCCATAACTTTGCCTGTACATTGTTTCAATTCGAGTATGCAATCTATAATAACCATGTACCAAATAAAATCTCGCACAACTCAGTGTTGATGCTGTCCTAATTCGAGTTCGCTAAATACCATCCATATACCTTTATATATATATATATATCATGCACCCACCCATGTATATGGAATGTTCCCATGCATATGAAATGCAATTATGCATTTCCAATTTAACTCCTGTTTCAGACATAATTATAACAATCCAAATTTAATTCATCATGTACTAACTTTTACTAAATGAAATACCGAAACTTTTCACCAATTAATCATTTCTAATTAAATTTTTAATAATTCGAATTGAAATATAAAATATGATCATTTCTGGCCATTAAATAGAAAGAAATTCTGATAAGAGAAAACCACTACCTTTCGGAAAATTTCACATAATTTGATATCAATGTGAAGATCTTGTCGTGTAGAGCAACTTTAGTTCTATTTCATTCCGATTCCAAAATAATTTGTTGTGATTAAAAGAAAATTCACGGATATTTTTTTCTGTGCTGTATCTCTCTCCGGTGTTGAACGGTTTTTTTTAGCTTTTCCCCCATTTTTCGGATTCTTGATGTTTTACTTGTTTTTTTTTCATTTCGGTTGATACCTATACAGCCGATGGACCTCCCGTGCATGCACAACCACGTGCGGACGACATGGCACGGTCTTTCAGTTAAGCGATTATTTTTTCCTAAATATTCTAATAATTATTTAATTAAATAAAAATATAACAAATTCTGATTTTCTCAAAATATAACGAAATTTGATACTGTAGCTATATTTTCCAAGATGAATTCAATAACGACATCCATTTTATCAATATGGCTCTAAAAATTTCAGGTTATTTTGTCTTATTGCAAAATTACCATTTTGCCTTTTTTTTCTAGAAATCAAATTATGTTAGTTATTTATTCATTTTTTTCAGGATTTCACAGTCTAGGTGTTGGATATGAGCTATGAATTTGATCTTATTTCTCTGCTTGATGGTCATGATACTGGGAAAAGTTGAGATGACCCATTTAGCTCATGTAACGCAAAGTTGCAACATTAAATTATGGCTGCAACTTATATATTTCACTTATATATCTGAAAGTCATGGCATTAAGGAAAGGTCATGACTTTGGTTTCTCTCTTGAGCCAATAGTTTTAACACTTATGTTAGTCATGACTTGAGTTTGGCTCTTTATTATAATCTATAGCCAAGAACCAAAATGCCAAATTAGCATCACAGCTTTAGATTGAGCATTTTGTAGATTGGTAAAAAAAATGCATGCCATCTAGAGGCTATGATGACTTTTTGTATTAGTGGGGTACTTGATTTGTATGATGTAAATTAAAGGTCATAACCATTAAGTTAGTTCAACCTAGTTTGGATCATTGGATGGTACTCTTAAGAAATTTTCATACCTAAAAAAATGTGTTATAAACTGAAAGGATTACATCAATAGAATGGTTGGGTCATGGTGTACAAATATTACCATGATTATATGTGTAGAGTTTTGGCCAAGAATGAATATCTAAACTACTCTTTGAGTACTTATAGGTGTAATCAAGTTGTAGCATGTCATATGCTACATCTTGTGCGACTCTTTGCTTACCTTCTAGTCACCAACTCCACTAAGCCACGTATTTCACATGAAAAATTCTCGATTTCATAATTATTTGTCAAAATCCTGCAAAACTAAGCATTTGTGAAATATTTAAAAGTAACCACTCTTTTTAAGCAAAACACATCATAAAAATCATATCAAATAGTCAACATAATTTGGTATTTAATATACTAAATAAACTTACACACTAAAATTATTATTTAGTCTAGATTAATATATTCCCCTCTTACAAAAAATTTATATAGATTTCACGACAAGAAAATATTCATTTAGCTAGGTATCAATTAATAGCTAAATTGCGAAGGATTAGCTAGGGAATAACAAGGGATTTCTGATTTTATATTAAAATTAAAATTTGTGATGGATTAGCGATGGTTTAGCAACAGAATAGTGATGGAAATGGTCGAATGAAAATTTTATGTCACAAATATTTTCGTAAATTCCGCGCAAAGAAAAGCTAGAAATTTAGCGATGGAATTTTCTTATCTAATTATTAATGATGAATTTTATCGACAAATTTTCCCTTGCTAATTAGATCCTGACATTATCGGTCACTAATATTATCATAACTTACATGCAAAGAAAAGTGAAGAATTTAGCGACGGATTTAGCAATGAATTTTCTCTAGCTAATTAGACCCTGACATTATCCGTTGCTAATATTTTCATAAATTCTACTCAAAGAAAAGCAAGGAATTTAGCGACGAATTTAGCAATAGATTTTTCCTAACTAATTAGATCCCAACATTATCCGTCGCTAAATATATTCATAAATTCCACGCAAAGAAAAGTGGGGAATTAACGGTGGATTGAGTGATAAATTTTTCCTAGCTAATTAGATCCCGACATAGTCCGTCGCTAATATTTTCATAAATTCCACCCAAAGAAAAGTGAGGAATTTAGCGACGGATTTAGCGACGAAGTATCCCTAGCTAATTTAAATCTGTTACTAAATAATTATCTGAAATTATTTTTTTATGAATTTAAATATAATTGGAAGCGATAATTCCTTAAATATTTATTTTCTCAAAATATATGAATTTAGCTAGGGATTTTTCTCTAGCTATCAAAGGTCTGTCATGTTCTATAGATGAGCAATCCTTGAAAGACAATCTCCTCATATAATAATAAAAAAATGATATTAAAAAAAATTAATAAATATATAAATACGAATAAATATTTACATTAAATATGATTAAAATAACTATTTTTTGATTATTATTTAATTATAAAATTATACTAAATTTTTTCTGAAATATTTATTTATGATATGTAAATATTTGTATTAAAAAACATTATAACATTTATTATATAATTATAATATTTTTAAATTATTTTAATTAATAAATAAAAATTACTACTAATAAAAAACTAAAATAAACAATTGTTTGATTAAATAAAAAAATTTATTAAAATATATGAATAAATGAATAAACAAGTAAATATTTATAAAAATAAAAGTATAAAATAATATTTTTATGATTATAAAAATTTTTTAAAAATATGATGACTAAAAGATTTGAAAATTTTGAATTATAAAAAAAATTTATTTTTCATAAAAGTTAAAAGAAAAAAAGTTGATATTTTAAGATTAATATATTGATGTTTTAATTACATCAAAAAAAAATTGATGATTTAGAAAATTAATATTTCAGTATGGTTATTAAATGAACACTTCAAATATTAAAATTTATAATGACTAAAAGATTCAAATTTTATGCTTTTATAATTATTTCATATTATATTAATAAAAAATAAATTGATTTTTTTAAAATTTATAATCAATTATATATATATATATATATATATATATATATATATATATATATATATATATATATGAATTCTTTATTAAATATCATTTATGGTTAAATAAAAATCTATTTCAATTATTTTATTTAAATTATTTATTCTTTGTAATTTTATTTTAGTCTTATTTTATTGTATTTTATCTTATATATATTTACATCCATTTTAGTATTTATACAAGGTTTCATCAAAAAAAAATGCGAAGTCATTAACACTTAGCAATTTTTCAATCTCTCGAACGATGGAGAAGTGGAACGTGACTACGGGAGCAACCTAAATCTATCTCTTCTTGTTATCAGGTAATATTATCATTGTTTTTCTCCGTCGAAATGTTATATACATATCTCTGTCTCTTCAATTAGATTACCACTAGCGAATTTTCATTTTTACAGAATATTCGAGTATTAACTTTTTTTTATTTTTTTCCAATTTTCCTTCTTTTTGCTTCTATTTTAATATCACCTCTATGATTTTGATTCTACACCATTAATAAAACAATGAATTGTTAGTGTAATCTTTGTTCTTTTACTGCTTAAATTTTTAGGATTTTATTGATTTCAAATACTAAATGTTTGCATTTTGTTTTCTCCTTCTGTAACTTAAGAAAATAAATAATGCTTAATATTTTCTACTTATGTAACTTAAGGAAAAAAAAATATAATGTTAATGGGTTCTATTTTTGTTGTCTCTGAATATATTATAAACACATAATAGTATATATAAACTTTTAAACATTTATATATTCGTATGACATTATATATAAATGTCTATACTTTAATATATATATATATATATATGTATATATGTATGTGTGTGTGTATGTATTATATATATAAATATTTATACATATATATTAGTGTTTATAATATCTATACAATATTTACATAAAAGTATTCATTTATATAATTCTTTATATAACAATTATATAACATATAATATTTATACATTTTTGTAAACATTTATATAACATATTAATATATATATATATATTGAATATTTATAATGTTTATTTAATGTGATATATATACTATTTAATATTTAAAAAAGTGTTACATATATATAATTATATATAAGTAACATATAAAAAAATATTTTAAACACAAATATTATATCTAAACACTTGTTTAATTATATAATCATATGTCATTATATAAAAAAGTATTTATAACTATATTTATAAATATGTAAACTATTTTTATAACTATTTTATAACTATTTTTATAACTATATTTATAACTATTTTTATAACTATACTTAACTAATTGTTTAACTATATAATAATGTATAACTATATGTATAATTTTATATAACTATATTTCTAACAAAATATACTATATTTATAATAATATATAACAATATATAATTGTATTTTACTAAATGTATAACTATATAAATGTTATACATAATTATATTTTAACTATGTACATATTTATAACTATATGTGTATAACTATATATAAATATTTGTATAACTATGTAATACTCTATATAATTAAATATAACTATATTTGTATCTATGTATATATATGTATTCATATAATTAAATCTATTTATTTGTTTATAACTTTGTATACATTTATGTATAACTACTTGTATGAATATATCTATATATAACTATATGTTTAACTATATATAACTCTATTTTTAACTATATATGCTATAGGTATAAGAACATATAACTATAAATAATTGTCTTTGACTATATGTATAACTATAAAAAACATTTTATATAACTATATTTAAATATATAATTAACAACATATATTTAATAAACATTTTTATATTTTTGTATAAAAAAATGTATTTTAGTATATCTATACATATATATAACTATATGTATAAATATATGAAATTAAATGAAAAAATATATATACATACATGTATAAATATAAGTTAAACTATGTGTAACTATATGTATAACCACATGTAACTATATTTATAATTACATGTATAATGACATGCAACATTATGTTTAATTATATGTGTATAACTATATATAAATATTTGCATAGCTGAATAAAACTTTATATAATTAAATATAACTATATTTGTAACTATTTATACATATATGTATACATATATGTAAATCTATATATTTGTTTATAACATTGTATACATTTATGTATAACTACATATAACTACTCGTATGAATATATATATATATATATATATATAACTAAATATTTAATGATATATAATTTTTTTTAAACTATATATACAATATGAATACTAACATATAATTATAAATAATTGTATCTTACTATATGTATAACTATAAAAACATTAAACATAACTTTATTTAAATATATAATTAACAACATATATTTAATATACATTTTTATATATTAGTATAAAAAATGTATCTTAGTATATCTATACCTATACATAACTATATGTATAAATATATGAAATTAAATGAAAAAATATATATACCTACATGTATAAAGAAAAGTTAAACTATATGTGTAACTATATGTATTACCACATGAAACTATAATTATAATTACATGTATAATAACATACAACATTATGTTTAACTATATGTGTATAACTATATATAAATATTTATATAACTAAATAAAACTTTATATAATTAAATATAACTATATTTTTAACTATTTATAAATACATGTATACATATATGTAAATCTATATTTTTGTTTATTACTTTGTATACATTTATGTATAACTACATATAACTACTTGTAAAAATATACATACATACATACATATATATATATATATAAAACTAAATGTTTAACAATATATAATTTTTTATAACTATATATACTATATGTATAATAACATATAACTATAAATAATTGTATCTTACTATATGTATAACTATAAAAACTTTATACATAATTATATTTAAATATATAATTAACAACATATATTTAATATACATTTTTATATATTCGTATAAAAAAATTTTTGTATATCTATACCTATACATAACTATATGTATGAAAATATGAAATCATATGAAAAATTATATATACCTACATGTATAAAAATAAGTTTGACTATATTTGTAACTATATGTATAACCACATGTAATTATATTTATAATTACATGTATAAAAATATACAACATAATGTTTAACTATATGTGTATAACTATATATAAATATTTGTATAACTATAACAAACTCTATATAAATAAATATAACTTTTTTTGAACTATGTACAGATATATTTATACATATATGTAAATCAATATATTTATTTATAATTTTGTATAGATTTATGTATAACTACATATAACTACTTGTGTGTGTGTGTGTGTGTGAGTGTGTGTGTGTGTGTGTATACAACTATATGTTTAACTATATATAACTATTTATAACTATACATACTATATATATACTTACATATAATTATAAATGAGATAATACTAATTTGTTGCACTAACTTAAAATTTAATGACAAAAGATATAATATCAACAATATAAAAGCACATAACATTAGAGTGTCCGTTGGTCAGACTCATATTTCGGATAATACAAATAAGGGTCGTACTCTTACACAATCCCATCTCTTGAGCCTCAGGCTCATATATGAACTTATGTATGACAAAATATGAAATATTTGATAGGTTTGTATAGAAGAAAATTTTTTATTCTTTTATGTAATTCTTCATTCTAACATTGCTTTCTCTATGTCTTTCTCTCCCTCTCTCATTCTTTTTGTGTTACTCCCTTTATTTTTTTTCTTTCTGTATCACACTCTCTTTCTTACTATTTTATTTCTTGCTTGTTCTTTCTCTCACTCTCCCCCCCTCTCTCCCTCTATCCATTTCTCTCCCCCTCTTTCTCTCTCCAAATTTTAAATTTCTTTCTTTTTTACTTTCATTTCTTGTGCATTATCATATTTTGCTCCCCTTATCTAGTAATAGTGTGATATCTATTAATCTTTATCGTGTAATAAATTGATTTATCTATTCATGTAGATTCAGCAAATGCATTGCCTCGATATTCATAATATTTAATTTTTAAATATTTATCTGTAAGTAATTTTATTTAATTATTAGTATATTTTGAAGTAATTGAATGTTTAATTCAAAATAATGATTGAGCATTATTCTTTGCAAATAAAACAGGACAAAATGAGTTTAGATCGTCAGTGGATGTACGAAATGTTTATGAATGTAATTTTGAATAGAGATTTTTTGAGTGGACTTGAAACTTTCATCAATTTTGTATGTAGTCAATCGAGATGAATGGTTGGAGAAAAATGTCCATATAATCATTGCAAGTGTCAAAATATTTCTTTTCATGACGTAAACACTATAAGATATCATTTGGCTAAATATGGCATTGTGCAATATTATTTTGTTTGGATTTATCATGGGGAAAGTAGTATGGCTCTGAACATTGACCAAAATAAGGGTACTGAATCGTTTGCTTTTAGTGAAGAAGCATCAAACACATACCATATCATGACCATGGAAGCTGCTAGTGCTAACTGCAATATGGATTACTTGGATGAACCACCTAATCCTGAAGCTCAAAAATTTTATGAAATGCTTAAAGCTACAGATAATGAGCTGTGGCGTGGTTGTAAAACACATTCGTAATTATCACTTATGGCTTGACTTATGAGCATTAAGTCAGAAAATCATATGTCTGAGAAATTATTTGATCAAATGATAAAACTGATGAAAGAGATTGTTCCGAATAATAATTTGGTCACTAATAACTTTTACAACACTAAGAAGTTACTACGAGGAATGGGTCTACTAGTGAAAACAAATAATTGTTGCTTCAATGGATGCATGTTATATTGGGGTGGTGATAGTGATTTAATTAGCTGTGAGTTTTGTGATCATTCTCGGTTTAAGAAGGCATCTCGTGTTGTAGATATGTGATAAAAATTGAAAGTTACATTTAAGAAGATGTATTATTTTCCTTTAATTCCTCAATTATAGAGACTATATGCATCAAATACTACAACAAATGATATAATGTGACATTCTGAGCATAAGGTAGAAGGGGTAATGCATCATCCATCAGATTCACTTGCTTTGAAACTTTTTAATCATATACATCAAGATTTTGCAGCTGAAAGTCGAAATGTGAGATTGAGTCTCTACATTGATGGATTTTAGCCATTTGGGCAATTTGGACAATAGTATTCAACATGGCCAGTGATAGTGATACCTTATAACTTGCCTCTATGGTTGTGTATGAAGGAGCAATATATGTTTTTGTCAATATTGGTTCCATGACCAAAAAATCTAAAAGACATGCTGGATGTTTTCTTGCAGCCTCTTATTGTAGAGTTAAATCATTTATGAGATGTTGGCGTGAATACATATAATATTTCAAAGAATTAAAATTTCATTATGCGGGCAGCCCTTATATGGACGGTAAGTGACTTTCTTGCATATTCAATGTTGTCTAGCTAATAACTGCAGGATGATTCACATGCCCATATTACATGACGAATTTTGATGTATTTATCCTCAATTTAGTGGTAAACAGTCATGGTTTGATAACTATCGTAAGTTCCTACCTACGAATCATCTATTTCAAAGAAATTGAACTATATTTCTAAAAATAAAACTCTGAGGATAGTTGCACCAATAGTCCATTTAGGAGATGATATTATGACAGAGATTCAGACTCTAGGCTTGAAGAATGTAACTGAAAATGATGCTACTGGAACTAATGGACCAATATGCAAAATATTTGGCTAGAGGAAACATAGTATATTTTGAGACTTGCCCTATTGGAAGCCCAATTTAATTCGTCATAACTTGGATGTAATGTATATTGAAAAAAATGTATTTGATAATGTTTTCAAAACTATCCTTAATGTAGACGGAAAAACAAAAGACACTTTAAAATCAAGACAAGAGCTGAATGATTAATATCAGCATCCTGAATGAAAACTAAACGATGCAACAGAAAATTCCATAAAGCTTGTTACACACTTGATAAGAAGGTAAGACAGATATTGTGTAAATAGGTTAAGAATTTGAAATTTCTTGATGGATATGTGTCAAATATGGGTAGATTCGTGGATATGAATAATCTTAAGTTATTTGGAATGAAAAGTAATGACTGTCATGTCTTTATGCAGAAATTAATACCAATTGTATTCCGTGAATTACTTCACCTAAGTGATTTGAAGGTCCTTACAGAACTTAGTTTGTTTTTCAAATAGCTAACTGCAACCACAATCAAAATAGATGATATGGTAAGGCTTGAGAATGACATTCCACTTATTCTTTTTTAACTTGAATGGATATTCTGACCGAGTTTTTTTGACTCAATGGAGTATTTTCTTGTCCATTTGACATATGAAGCAAGGATAGCAAGACCAGTGCAATACAGGTGGATGTATCCTTCTGAGAGGTAAATACATATAATTAGCCGTGTTTTATTATTTCATACATTAAGTAATATTGAATTTAATATAATTGAAACCTAACAATATGGTTGTAGGTATCTTTGTATGTTGAAATTGAATGTTAGATACAAAGAAAAAGTTAAAGGTTCAATTTTCAATGCATATTTAGTAGAAGAAGTATCATCATTTTATTCTTATTATTTTGAGGATCATGACAATAAAAAGAATAGAAATGTGCCTCGAAATGATGAAGGTCATGTGATAGGAGAAGATAATTATGTGGACAAACTATCTATCTTCAAGCACCTTAGAAGAGTATTTGGAAGAGCAATGAAATGATGTATGACAGATAAAGAGTACAAAGCAACCCGAAGCTATGTCTTACTTATTTGTGAGGAGGTTGCACCATATATTGAGTATGTATACCCAAAAAAGTTGCACGTTTAATTATAGTCTAATTTTGTCCTTATAGGAATAATTAAAAATTGATATTTTTCTCTCTCTTTTTATATTTCTTTAGTATTTATGCCGAACAGTTAAAAAATATACAACCAGTAATTTCTAGCAATGATGTTGATTATATACTAGAAACTGAATTTGTGAATTAGTTCAAAAATTATGTGAGAATTATTAGATTTAAAATTTTTGAATAATTTATTAGTATATTTTATTTGTTAACATCATTTGTTTAATTTATGTCACATGAAAATGATCCTTCAAATAAAGATTCTAATATTTAAATTCAAAATTTAAGTAAATGCCCATTTAGATATGTGACAACATATAGTAGCTATTTTGTCAATGGATATAAATTTCACACAATCATGCACGGTTCTTCTAGCACAACAATGAATAGTGGTGTATGCATTAAAGGCTCGGGTTAAGGTACAAATGAGATTGATTATTATGGTCAACTCATAGAAGTTATTGAGTTGGAGTATCTTGGACTCGAAAATAACAAGATTGTATTATTAAAGTACGTGTGGTTTGATCCTACACGAAATGTGGGTTCAAAGATTCACTCGCATTATAAGCTAATGGATATTAACCATAAACGTAGATATAATTGATATGAGCCATTTATTATGGTAGTTCAAGTCACTCAAGTATATTATTGTACATATCCAAGTTTATCTCGTGATAAAAGTGATTGGTGAGTGATTTGCAAAATCAAAGCTCGATCAAATTTTGAAGTACCAACATCTCGACGAAGAAGTATATACTTAGCTATTGCATCGGCATTCCAAGAAGATGACATAAATAATATTGAGCATGTGAATGTAGATGAAGATCTGGAAAATTTATGTCACTCAAATGTTGGCCTAATAGAAATTGAAGATTATCAATTTCTATCTGAAGATGAGTTGGAACTTTCATCGGAATCAGACGAAATGTCAGAAGATCCATTGGAGGATGACAGTGATGCCGATAATTAAACTGTTATAATTTTATTATAATATTAAATAATCAAAGACTTTCTATATTTTGTTGAAATTTATTGGTGTATTTTATTCTAAAATGCATTGTTGTTCATCATATCTTTATTATTTGTTATATATTTTTTTTGTACAGCAAATGGTGCCTAAAGGACGTGGTTGTGGATGTAAAAATGAACTAAATTTATCTTGTTTTTTATATCATGTTGCAAATTCAATACCATCTCATATCCACCATATCCAGACTTCCACATCACAATCACCATCTCTATTTTCATCACCATCACCATCATTGAGACCTTTACTATCACCTTTATTAGATATAATCCAACCACCCATTTGTCCTTCATGCACATACTTTTGATCCATCTTTATCTTCTACACCACATTTTACACTGATAGTTTCCCCATTTACAAAACCATCAACATCATTAAATGTTGTGTCTTCCTTTGCATTCAATACTAAGTTTGCATTTGATATTATGGATGAGAGGTATAGAAAATATTTAAATATGACTTGAATAAAAAATTTTGATGTTACTATTAGTGGTTTTTTTTATTATAGTTATGATTTGCTTGTTTTCAATGTTATTTATTTATTTGTAAAGTTTTATTCCATCTCACAAGTGTTCGACTAAAATTACAAAGTATTTCAAGAAAATGGATAATTCTAAAGTATTCTTCTGGAAAAAAGTTTCTGAATCGACAAAAGAGTCTTATTTTAATGACTTTCAGGTAAAAATAACAAAATAAAAGCATTGAAAATTAATTATCAAATTACTTAACTATTATGTTGGTTATTATTCAAGAACATAAATAATTATATTCTTTTTGTTAATATAAATTCTTTTGTGATTTTTCTATATATAGAATCAGTGCACATTAGCACCCAAACTTGATAGAAAGATAAAGTCATTATGGGAGATCAAAGCTACTCAATGATATTCTGATTTTGTCCATAAATTGAAGAATATGAAAGAAATGCCTGATTATATATCCGAGAATGACATGCCCGAGTGGCTTTAGAATTGGGAGGAGCCAAATGTAAAAAAAAATTAGAGATTGCCATCAAAAATTGATGAACTAAGGTAGCTAGACTAGGTACAGGAATCTCTCAACACACATGAGGGTCAAAGTCGAGCATTGAGCACGCTCGAGATTTGTTACAATTTTAATATTTTAAACATTTATATATTTAGTGTTTGTCCTGATAGTCCAAATAAATCAAATATGTGCATGATTTTATTAATTTTGTTAAAAATTTTTATCATTTGTTATTTAATGACCTAATAAATATATTTTATTAGGTCATGAGAATTGGGTCGAGATCCTAATTTTTATGAGATTTTCAAAAGATATATGTGAAGAAAGTGGATTGTTAGTTTATTGACAATAAGTTTAAGATGATTGTTGTAAGAATATATTATATTAATAAAATTTTATAATACTATAGTACATTTTGAAAGTTGTTTGGAATGCAATATATTTAATTTATTTTATGTATATCTAGAATAGTATATTTCTCTGTTTTATCTCAGGAACTCATGGATGAACATGTGACAAATGCTTATCAACAAGTTGAGGGTTCTATGGATCTTCAACTAATTGACTATTATCCTATTTATTTGGAGACCATAGAAGGTCATAAGAAGTAGCGAGTATACGACATCTGCTCGAATGGAGTGACATTTTATAGTAGCAATCATGCTTCTAATGCATCTGTCATAGCAATGGTGGATGAGGTGGTCGAACAATAAGTAATGGAAACTAATGAATGTATTGAAGTTATGGAGACCAAAATGAAAAAGAAGAATGAGCAAATATCTCATTTGAGGGAAGAAATGAATGAAATGAAAGAAAATAATGCTAAGCAGATTACTACTTTGAAGGAAGAAATACAGGAAATGAAAGAAGAGAAGGATGAGCAGATTACTCATTTGATAGAAGAAATGCAAGAAATTAAAGAAATGAATGATGAGATGAAAGATATTAAGAATGTAATGCAACAGCAGATGTCCTATATGGAGTCATAGTTAGCAGAATTGATGCAATAGATAACATTCAGAGATCCAGCTACGAAACTTCACATGAGAGGCTAGCACAAAATCCCATCTAATTATGAGAATGATTTCGTATTAAAATTTTTTTTGAACTATTTTTGATTTTTGTCTATGTAGCAAAACATGATGAGATTTTTTTGGAGGTTTCAATTTTTTTTAATCTAGTTTTGTTCTTTGCTTTGTCGATTAACCTAATAATGAATCTTTGCTGGACATTTGATGTGAGATGCACGAAAAAATTCTAATTCAAAGCATTTAGATATTGTCACAGTCCTTCCGATGCATGAGTCCCATATTTACCAATTTCAGCTGGATCAAAAGGAGGTTGAGCTTCTTTTATCTTCATTATTCCTAAAAGATTTTATTTTTGCACTCTTTCTTTCTAAACATAATTGCTAGACATCTTTTAGATATTTTTTGAAGTTGTATGACTATCAACTTAGATTTGTGTTTATTCATATCTATAAATTACTATTTTTATATATCTGTGAATATGTTTGTGTGTCCCAAATATTTTGGGCATAGTTTTAGCATATAATAGGTATGTAAAAGGCTTGGATGGTCCTCTTGGTGCTAGGAACAACACATTAGCTTCTGAAGCTATGAGATGAACAAAAAATTTTTGGTCCCACACAAATGCATGTCTATTCTTGACACTCTTATTTCGTGCAGATCTACATCCTCATGTGCATTGCATTTTTTTTCTCATTTTTTTCTTTGTTTCTTTAGGTTTTCTTGCTTTGGTGGTGATGCAGAAATTCAAGACCAAATCATACTACCGCTTGGTCCAATCACTCGAAGTCATACTAAGGCCTTTCAAAAACAAGTCCAAATTATTATTGAAGCCTTAAACAAGGAAAAACAAGTTGGTGAATTTGAAAGAAAGACAAATACTCTACTTGGATCATCAACTTGACCCAGCATTGCAAACTTCACCAGAAATCGGATACAAATCCAAAAATTATGAAATTTTAACTAGGACAACTACATTAAGGAAGGATTCCAATGCAACAAACCGTGTCCCATTTGGACCTCAGATGAAGGAGATACAAATTTTCCAAAAGGTGGTGCTGGCAGCAATGACTAATTAACTTTGAAAATTCACCAAAATTCTAATACCTGTCGGAATGCTTTGAAATTTGACATGGACAAATTACATCAAGTTATCTGTTCAACGCAAAAAACCGTGTTCAATTTAAGCCTTGGATTACGGAGATACATTGTTTTCAAACAATGTTGCGCTGGCAAAAAAAAAAAAATATTTCTTAGCTCTTTTTGTTCCCTATATAAATCCCTTGTAATTCATTTTGTAAGGACACCCTTTGATGAAATATACAAACACTCTTTGAGTTTTCTTTATATTGTTTTGTGCTTGTGAGTAAATAACTCTCTTGTGTGGAACACTCCAAAAATCGGGTTTTTCGGGTTTAGTTCTCGGAAGGTTTGTTGCCTCTCAATCATTAGGTAAGTGATTGATTTGCATTACTTGTGAAGTCTTTGTAAGTTTAGTATTTGTAGGTCTATTGGTGTTCGTTGCCATTAGGTTCCTAATCGACTTCTTTGTATTTCTCAAAGATTTACCATTATCCCCCATTTCATTCTCTTGAATCTTTAACCAATAAGAAATTATTCTTCTTAAAGTTTTAGATTTATTTCTTTTATTTCATTTCATTCCGCTTGGATTTTTAAGTCCATCTAGTTTATTGTCGATTTCGTATCAGGTGGATTCCTATATGAACCTACAGGTATGCAAAAATTTAATACCACACTGCTTGTTATTATTTCAATTTTTATTTCTCTTTTATTTGGCACTTTCTAAATTTCTTATAATTAACCATGGGCTGATGCGTGAATCCAGGCAACACAGAAGAATATTTTGATGGGCAGTTCAATAGAAATCTTGGAGTAATCTTGATTCGGTAATTTCAAAATAAGCTCATGCTTACCTCGTTGTGTGAAATTTCTAGCAAATAACAATTGGTATTGCATGTGCTAGTATATCTATTTATCAGTGGCTTGATGTTGTGCTATTTATTGGTTTGTAAATGTACTATGTTATGCTCCATGCGTAGGTGTAAAAATTTTCTTTATCTACGTGGAGTACCAGATGACAAAAAACTAGAAGATGTTGACTATCCCTGAGAAACCTATATTGTGTGATTTTTAAGCCCTAGTTTTGTTCTTGCATTAATTTCATTATCAAACTGATTCAAAATTTTCCTCCGAAATCCTTTGAAGAAGTATTCGACAAAATGTATGAGTACATCGATAGGCTTTTCAGCATCATATGACCTTGCAAGCTATTATATATGGCCGTCGGTATGGTTTTTGTGTTCATACATGGCTGCCATGTGCCCATGAATCAGTTTGAATTGGTTTGGTCACACCTCATCAATCTTTTATCTTCTGTCCTTTACTTATGAAGTATTTGTGGCTTAAATTATGTTTTTAGATAAGGTTGCACCCCATGCTAAAATGAATCAACAACGAAGAAGATGCTTCCTAACACCAAAAGACAACTAAATTGCCGTGGGATAATTCCTATCTAGAACAAATCACCATGGTGGGACGAATGATCGCGACTATGAAAGTTCCTCTCTAGAGCCTATGATCATTATGGCAAGTGCTGTATATGTAATTTGTTTTTTGATAATCTGTTTGTATAACCAAATGTTTCTATTTTAATATTTTCATGTAAGTGCAAAGAAAAGAAATACTAAGAGACTGGAGATACAGCAGTAGCACAATAACAGAGGTCCCGCTATTTTATTGTTTCTATTTTTGGAGCAGAGCCTGACCCGTCCTATGATTCGACCCGCTCCAGTTAAATGAACCGAGAAAATTTTTTTTATAAAACATTTTGTAATTTTTAATTTTGGGTTACTATTTTTGGACCTGGAAACTGTTCATTGCATTCTTCCTCTCTCTCTGCACGATTTATCACGACTGCTCTACACTGCATAATGTAAGATAATTTTTGTTGGTTTAATCTGTAACACATAAGTATTTTCTGGTGGATGTAGCTAGTCGTATTGAGCGACTAGCGAACCATATTATTTCTAGTGTTTTATTTCTCATTTTTTGATTCTACCGTGGTTGGATTGCTGGATTGGATATATATTATTTGTTTTTTTGTTGTTTGTGTTGTCTTCTGTATCTTAATATCACTACCTTGGAAGCGCAATTGCCCAACAACAAGAATGTTATAAATGAGATAATTACTCTCATGAGCACAAAGTCATGATGGCAAGAGAGTGTTGTGATTGAGACAATTCCTCTATGAACACAATCATGTTGGTAAGAATGTCGCTACCAAGGTAATTATTCTTTATAACACATAGACATTATAGAAAAAAATATAATGGTCGAGATAATTCTTCTCTCGAATACTTAGGAATATCGTGACCAAGGAAATTATTTTTTAGAATAGTCTTAGATCATCCATGGGTTTATTTATTTAATTTATATGATATATATTTAAATTAGCTCGGGTTGTGTTGTGTTTGGATATATAATGAAGGTTAGAGTGTCGTGGACTAACTTCTTGCTTTATTGGCATATAAGGTAGTTATCACCATTGAGCTCATCATAATTGGAGTCCCCTTATAGCTTTTCCCTTGGTACATCACCATCAAGATAAGAAATCATCCTTGATTGATAGTAATTCATAATATCATATTTTTTATGAAAATTTGTCAATTTCCCTTGATAGTTACATTATATATACACTTTAATTCTTTGGTCTCAAGTATCATAAATACTAAATATTAAATTGGTTTGTAAGAATTTATACTTTTATCTTCATATAAATCATACTCATACAATTAATATATATTTCCTTCATGTTTCATTGGTAAGAAATATATGAATGAAAGTAACTCACAAGGGTTATCACCATCTTATGAGTCATAATATACTTGCACATATCTTGATGATTGCTTGTTATTATCCTCATTGGTAATGTTATGACTCTCATACTAATAAAAAAACTATTAAAAGAATATTCTATATAATCTCCATCCTAATTGAGAATTAATTCTTTAATATGTGTACAATCAATTATTGTATCATACTCTCAATAATTAACATACCCAAATTTTATGTTTTAATATATAGGTTTATCTTGCACATCATAGGCAAATGGATTTTTACTTTCTTTCTATCATATGTGTCAATGAACCTCATAGTTTATCTGTCACTATCCACCATGAAATTCTCACAAAAACTTACTAATATTGAAAACCCTAGTTCAAGTTGTGTTTAATCACTCATTCATCAATATCTATGATAAAATATTAAGCAAACATATTTATTAATAAAAAATCATTATCATATCACATAATTCAAATTATACAAACTCTAAATTATATATTATTTTGATAAAAATTCCCAAATCTATCCTAAAAAGAGGGAGTTTGAGAGCTATTTTATTCTTTAATATGTTACTAATTTAAAAATGGATCTTGCATTACTATTTTATTCTATCGCTAAACTTAGCAATGAATTTGAGATCCCATTTTTGTTGCTAAACTTAGCAATGAAAAAATTCCATCGCACATTATAGATATGACCGGATGTTATCCAATCTAAAATTTAGAAAGAAATACTTTTAAAATGAATTCTTTTAATGTCTAATTACATCGCTATTTGAATATTATGATGGAATTAGAAATGAAAGTAGTCATTTCTAATTGTGCCTTTTCTTATAGTACATATTAGTTGAACCCAGTTGATGTGGCCAAATAAAAAAAAACCCTACTCCATCAGGCAATTACCCAATGAAGCATTACCCATGACTCAAAACCCATCCATGCTTGATCATGATTCTAAAAGGCTAACAAACTATGCCACTAGGTTAGGCATGCAAGTCATACCGTGCCCAATACACAAACGTGACATACTCTAGTCTAACATGACATGAGGAATGTCTTGGGTCGACACGATCTAGGACTAGAGATGGTGTTGGATTGTGTCGTGCCAGGTTTGACATAGACAAATTTGGCCATATCACGTGCCATGCTTGGGCTACTCAGCCCTCTTGATACATCTAGGCAAATTGAAATATGAGAAAAAAAAACTTCCAATCATACAATAAATACTTAATGAAATAAAATGAATTTTTAAAAAATAAAGCTAGTTGAGAGCCAACAACAACATTGCTGTAGTTCTAAGAATATATCAAATAATTTCAAACAAAAGGATCAACAAGGATATCTATGCCATTTAAGGGAAAAAAAAAATAGCATGCCACTAGTTATGAAGGGCATTTCTCTCTATCAAATAGAGACAAATAACATCATAGGATTTTTATTGGGAGGGATAGAAATATAAAAATATATTCTTTTTCAAGAAAAGTATAAAAAGATTCTAGAGAATTAAAGTATCTAAAATATTCTTAAGATCAATATAATTATAAAGTATTTAAAATATACTAAGATTCTAGAGATGTCCATTGGTATGTATAAAATAGAAGATTACCTCATTTATTAATTACAAAATTATAAACTTCTTTCTTAAATATTAAATTTTTTTATTTCTAGTATTCTTTTGAGTTTCCTTTACTTATAAATTATTTGTTGAATTTAAATATCAATTATAAGATAAACAAGAGACTAACTTAGTAACATCTAAGGGATGAATTGACTAAGTATCACATGAAATCTTAGTAGAAATACTAAGTATCACAATAGACTAATTTAAATATAACAGGTTCATTTCAATTATCCACCCACCCATTCCTTATGATCATGGTTGGTCCAACCCTTCACGGTTGGTCCACCCACGCCTTCATGGTTGGTCCACGCCTTCACGGTTGGTCAGTCCCTTCAAGGCTGGTCCGTCCCTTCAAGGATGGTCCGCCCACTCCTTCACGGTAGGTCCATCGAGGTGTCAAACGAGCCGGCCTGACCCGACCCATTTTTTTAGGGTACGATCGTGCTTCTGTGCAGGGCAGGGCACGACACGGCACGGTACATTAACCGTGTCGTGCCCAGCCCGGCACGGCCCACAGGCACGGCGGGCCGTGCCGTGCCTTGCCTGGCCCGCTCGGGCTTGCTTGTCCGAGTGGTTCGGGATACGGGGGACCGCGGGTCGGGTCGAATCATACTAGACCCACAGTCTTTTTTTGAATTATCGGGCATCGTGGGGTCGGGCTCACGGGACACCCGGCACGGGATAAATCCGTGCCGGTGTGTCGTGCCGCAGGCCAAATCGTGCCGGGCCAGGCACGACACTGCACGGTATGGCCCGTGCCAGGAACGGCACGGCACGGCTCGTGCCAAACCCGGGCACGGAATTTTTCCGTGCCGGGCCGGCCCAGGCATAGCTGAACCGTGCCGTGCCTCGTGCCGGGCCGGGCTGGCCCGACCCGGTTGACACCTCTACAGGTCCACCCACTCCTTCACGGCAGGTCCACCCACTCCTTCACGGCAGGTCCACCCACTCCTTCACGGCTGGTCCAGTCACATTCCACCCGTTGGTTGGTTGTCACGAGGGGTCGGCGAGGTGCTTCCCCCTATTGTCACTCAGACAGTCAGACTGCACGACCAAGGCACAACTTAAGTTTCCCAGGGTTTGGACTCTGTCTTTCTGCTCCATTAGATAGATCGCACAGTCTAATCACCGTAGTCTTGCCATTTCAAATAATGTCTTCCAGGAAAAAGCAACCAGAAGGAATCGCATTGCTGTCTATGTACAGTGATGTCGACGACGAGACAGATGATTTTGAAGATAAGCGAGATAGAGAACTTTTCATCTCAACAAATTTTATCAAACCGGGTGTTGCATTGCGGGAATCCATTGCAGAAGATGACTTTGTAGTCAAAGCAACCATACCAATATCTGAACACGTGACATCCTCAAATGGAGATCTCTCACGGTCTTTCATCCCACAAAAGCCTCGTGTTTCTTATTCTCGGCCCAAAGAGCAACAGGAACACTTGGTTAGTCTGGGGAAAAGAAGAGGAGAAGGTAGGCTTACAATAGTAGATTATGCTCACGACGAGCTTGCCGTGTCTCCCGAACTGGAGGTTGCAAACTCAATTCTGCTTTTGAGGATGTCATGTGTTTTTGTTTATGATTCATAAATGATTTGATATGTAATGGAACAACTGTATTTGATATGTTTTTTGTTCTGATTGATCTCAGGAAGGCGAATATGGTGGTGGTGATCTTCAAAATTTTAATGGTATGCCTTGAATTTGAACTGTTCATTGTGTTTTAATGATGTGGGGGGAGGACCTCTTTCTCAATTTTAATCTTGCCCTGTGAACAAGTTAAAAAACTGGAATTAGGTAATGCTGCTGCTAATGGATTTAATCACCACTTACTGAAATGCATGCAGCATGCATAGTTGTGCGATTGGTGCCTAGCAACTAGGCAACAGCTTGCCTTGCCAGAGCCAACAATGGGAGGTATAAATTGGAGAAATAACGATCATATTATTTGTTAATTAGATTTCTTTATTATATAATATTAAATGTTATGGATAATGAAGGTTGTGTGGTTTTTTGTGGTGGTCTATGAATCTTCCCGAGTCAAGTTTTGTTATGTCTTATTGCATGCTCGATGTGTACTAGTTTTCAAGCCATAATTGTCAAAGGCATGTGCAAGGCATGCCTTCAAGAGTGTTATACGGTCATGATAATATTAGAAACCCAACTCTTTCATGAGTTGATTTTTGTTAAGCTGAGTATTTATAACATGTATACACCGAATTGAATGAGTGTGTTGAGATTTAATTTTGTTTTTTTATTTATTATTTAGGAGTATTTGACATATGAATTGTTTCAAATCATATATACACAGTGAGTGTTGAATTTTTAAAATAATTTTTGGGTGATTAATAAAATTTTATTTTTCTTTTTCCTATGCTCTTTACCTTATTGATTATAACAAAGGTTGAAACCCTAATTTTTTCTAATAAATACCTAGAAAAAAATTATAAGGAGAGATACTTATGGGCTAGTTGAAGAATTTGAGAATGTTATAAAGTATTCCAAATATTATTCATATGTCAGAGAAGAAATTATAGATTATATTAAAATTTAAAAAATGAAAAAATAAAAATAAAAAAAACCATGAAAAAGAATTTGAATGAAATATATTTGAATCTCAATGAAGTTTTTGAAGAAAAAACACAATAAAATATGTACAATTGAGAAATTTATTAGAGATAATAATTAAGGAGAGAATAATACTAAGATGTTATTTTCAAGGAAGGCTTAACAAAAAATTATGAGTTATTTTTTTTATATATGATTCATAAATTATTGTGCTCACATCAAAATAAATAATTATAAATAATGCATATTAAAAAGATGATAACATAAAATTAATATATATATATATATAAGTAGATGTATGAAATTGATTTTTTGATGTAATTATAATTGCATATTATGGTCTCCAATCTATGATAAAAGTTATTGGATTAAATGATTTTGTTATAAGAGTTATAATATCACTGAGTGAGAAATTTAGTTGAACTAGTAGTTTAGAAGAGAACAATATCGTGCAATCATTTTCAAAGAGGGATAAACAAAAAGGACCTATGAATCTTTTTTTGATTTCTGATTCAAAAGTCATTGTGCATTCTATAATAAAATACATAATTATAAATGATGCATATTAAAAAGAAGACAGAGTAAATTTTTCATATTAGTTTGTAAGTCTATATATGAGTATTTGATTTCTTTATATGTTGATAACAATAAACTCTAAATATCAATAAAATTTATAAAATAGTGTTTAAGGGTATGCTTTTACATAATGAACATAGTGAATAAGGGCAACTTGTATGTTGGGTGCTTTTATGTATAATAAAATAAAGGAAAAATAGAAATAAGTTGAACTAACAAAAATTTGAAACAAATTCTTTTTCAGGATGGAAATCAATTTTCTTTTTTGAGTGTCGGAGTAATTAAGAAATATTTATCTCAAATTGCTAAGTATTTTTATAACTATAAGTATCATCTCTCAAATCTCATTGAGAAATATTATTAATAAAATAAGTGTTTATAAAAATTTTAAGAGACAAATAAAATAATTCTTCTGTAGGATGCATAATCTAAAAGTATAGAATGAAAAAAGATAAAAGACATTTAGTTATGAGGTAGGTTATGTTTAATATTTCTTCTTAAAACTATTTTAGAATATTTTTATTATCAAAGTGAAATGTTTAAGATATTTTAACTAGATTATTTTTTTTTATATAACTCAATTATGTGAGAGTGTTCAAACATAATAAGTTTAGGATATTATCTTATAATTTATACTTTTGTGATGGATATCATATCTAATACAAAATGCTCTTACTTTTAGCATGAAGTTTGAGAAAGATTAATATGTTGACAATCTTGTCTCTGAAATTTGAAGAGAGTGTGTTTGTTAAGTTTTGAATCCAAGAGCTATTGTCCTTGGACGAAGACACTTGTCATCGTACCAAGGTATGACCTGTAATTTATATAGTAAATGACAAGATTGTTTAATATATAATTTAATGCTTGTCATTTTTAAATGTTTTTCTTAAATCAATTTTTATTAAATAAATTAAATATTTGAAAAATAATTTTTTTTTTTCATATAAAGTAAAAAATATGTAAATCATGTATAATTATCAATAAAATAATAAAATACCTAAATATCTTTCAGATTTCATCTCATAGGTCTTTATATATCTGAGTGTATTAAATTGAATGAGTTTACTCTTACCATTTAGGTGGATAAGATATAAAACTTTGATATGTTTTTATAATTTAAATGTCTCATATTAATATAAAGATATTTCTAATATTATGATATAATATTATTAGCTTGCTTAATGCTAGATAACTAAGTTTAGAATGTACAGATAATGAATTAATCATACTTAAACATCAAGTAGAATAATTTATCATAAAAAAGTTTATTGTCCACCATGCTTAATCTCAAATGAAGATTTTTTTGAAGTCTATCGATCATCTAAATAAATAATAGTAGAAGAATTAATAAAATCATTGTTAAGTTGTCTGAAAAGGTAAATACATGAAAAGAAGACTAACATGATAATTAGAAATAAATAAAATATATAAAAGAAATTAATAACTATGCTAAATACTACTATAACCAATTGCTTATGAGAGTTTTATTATTGATTATTATAATATTCAAAGAATAAGAAAAAATAGAAAAAAAAAATAAATATCTATAACGTTACTTTGGCTACTAGTTATTGCGTTGACAACTTAGAAGTATGAAGTGGAAGGATAAGTTACTAGTGTCATATTCTCTGAAGAAAGAACCAGCTACTTTTCCATCTGGGAGGAATCCTCAATATCTTATTTTAGTAGTAGTTATGGTAAGAAAATTTTGTTGGGATCCTTAAATGAATTTAATAGTTATTATATTCTTCTGAACTATTTGTGATACTCTTGTGAAATAATATTCATTAAGTATCTATTGTGATTTTGTTGTGCTGATCAATTTTATTACTTAGATAGTGTATCAAAAGTTTTTTGGTGATGATATCTCATCAACAAAGATTCATAAGTATGTAAGGTGTACATATAGTAAAGACTAAAGAATATTTTTATTTAAATATTGATTTCACATGAATTGTATCAATAGTTTGGTCAATCAATAATGAGATAATATGATTTTAGTAGATGAGATATTTTGGAATTTTAGTATGATTTTAGATCATATGATTTGTTCATTTGATTTGTATGATATATATTTAAATAATTTGAATTATGTTGTATTTAAATATATAGTGAATGTTAGATTATTGTATAATGATCTTTTTTTAATGACATACATGATGATTATTACTATTGAGTTTGTTCCAATGATGATTCACTTATAGTTGTCTATTTGGAAAATTTTGCGATAACAAATTATTCTTGCTCGATAGTTAATTATAAGTTTATATATTTAATAGGTAATTTATCAATTATTATTGATGGTCGATTTATATGTATATTTTTATTCTTCGACATCTTATTTCATAAATACTAAGAATTGATGTGGGTTATAAGAATTTATATACTTTGTTTTGTAAGTATCATGTTTGTATAATTAACATATATTTCTTTTCAATATGTATTAGTGGAAATTATATGAGTAAAAATAATTCAAAGGAATATCATCATTTTGTGAGGCATAATCACTCGCACATGTGTCATAGATTAATTATCACTGTCATTTATATTGATAATGTGACTCGCACATTAAAATTAATTTTTATGAGAATATTTTATAAAATATTTATCTTAATCGATAACTAATTTTTCTAAGATATATACAATATAATGACTTGTAAAATTGTTTGTGCTTTTTTATTTCGTATGCATTATACTCATAATAATTAACATACTTAAATTTTGGATTTTAATATATATGTTTGTCTTAAGTATTATAGTTGAAAAGGTTATTACTTCCTTTTTATTGTATGTGTCAATGAATTTTATATCTTTCCTATCTTCCACGACAACACATAGTAATTCATCAATAATTAAATCCTTAATTTAAGTAGAGTTGAAGGATTATGTAAATGAGGTGCTAGGCTCACAGCATACAAAGTCACCAAGTCACCAAAAAATAGATGTTGAAATAAGTAGAGTTTCACCAATAAAAATAGATGTTGAAACGTCTCAATAACCCATAAATTACTAAGTCACCAAATATCATTAAAAAAATATTGATTTTATAATTATTTATTAAAATTTATTAAATTTTTAAATTCATGAAATTAATCTAATTATAACTTATTTTCATACTCACATATCATCTAATACAACCACAAATTAGAGGTGTCAAATGGGTCATACAGGATTGGCACAACCCATTTTTGGTGGCCCACTCGGGTTACCATGTCGTGCCAAGCACGCACGACTCAAAAAGGGAAGGCCAAGCATGGCTAGATTGGCTAGATTCTACTAAATTTGGGCTAGTTTGTGCCTTGCCTTGAAGATTTCGTGCTGGATCATGTCGAGCCTTGGAGATTTCATGCCAGGTCATGCCGGTATGTGATGTTTTGGGCATGTTCGGGTGATCTCTAAATATTATAAATTTTAATATAAAAATAAATAAATAAATAAATACAATAAAAAAATAAAATTATAATTATAAGTCACAACTCACAACTCATAAAAATAATATAAAATAAATATTATAAATTTAAATCATTTCATAATACAAGTACAAAATAATAGTGCAAGCTCAAAAATTAATACATCAATGACCAATCTCGTAAGTAAATGATGATATTATTAGTCGTAGGCTCAATCTCAGTTCTTATCAAAATTTCACAAATTATTATCTATCACTAATTTTTATGTTCTTGTTGTAATTGTAGTATAATCTTGAATGTTCAAGCTCAAATCCTCAATCTTTCATGTATGTTAGTATCTCAATAATATCTGGTCGTAATCTCGATCTTACATCCAAAATTATATTCATTATAATAAAAAAAATAGACTCTAATATTATGCTCGATCTCAAAGGTGTTAGTAGATTTCGTGCAATCTTAGATAATACGGGATATGTGGACTCATGATTTTTACCATTATAAAATATCAAAATTCTTGTTATCGGTATGTGATAGAATTGAATAGTAATTAATTTTTAAGTACCGAGATAGCTTGCTCTTATTGGATGGTCTACCTGTCATTTCTTTCTCGCTAATTGAATGGAGAAGTCATCATCTCTGAATAAGGTACATATGTCGTTACTCGGAGTCTAACTACAATAACCAATCATACATAGTATTATAGTATGTAAATAACTCAGTTAATTTATGATGAGTAAATTTTTTAGTTTGATGATTTTAGTTAATGCACGAAGATATGTATGTCAAAATATTCTATTTCCCTTCCACCTTAATCTTAAGATCTATGCAGGAAGTCATACACTAAAAAGATAAAATTGTGGATTATTCTTTAAGTACTTGATTTCTATCTTAAGAGCCATGCCACTAAATGTTGGGTAATCTCTAAATTTCTTAAATATGTTATTAATATTGCATTTGCACCTAATGCAATGTAAGTAGTGAGAGTGTAAACTGACGAACACTTATTTGTCGTGTCATAAAAAATTTTCAATAATTTCATAAATAAAATTATTATATTTTAGTCTCTGTCATCAATAATATGTTTGTCACTCTTATTATTAATATAGTTGGATATCACGTGTTCGTATTCAACACATGACTCTAACATAAGATATATGTAATTCTAATGGTGTTTCATATTTGATAGAAATTTTTTTTAGTCTTACAGACAAATCAAGATTACCAAACTTTTGTTGACTATGAAGAGTCTGAAGAAATTTTAGTGAGTTGCACATTTTTTCTAAAGTGGTGAAAATAATCTTCATCTCTACTTGTACTATGAGGTTAATGATATGACACATACATTCTAACATGAAATTTTTTTAATGGCCAATCTCTAATAGTCCTTATAAATATGGTGATGGTTACACAATTGGTAGATGTATTATTAAATATGATATCATATATTTTATTTTAACTATTATTTTTTTTAAAGATTATCATCATGCACTCTTATATAGCCCATTAATCATGAGGATGAAGAAATTCAAAAAATTATAATATTTTTATTTAGTCTTTATTTTAAATCTACATAGTGAGTGGTGAGGTATGCATAAGATGCATCATTGTGACTTGTCCAGATATTCGATATTATGGACATTATATCATTTTTTCTTAAATTTATTAATTATTATTATTTTTTAACTTATTGTATTTTTATATGTCGCTCCTAGATGCGGACCTAGAAATCTTACGATATACAGGTTAAAAATAAGTCTGCATGATATTAAATATCTTTAAATTCTTCAAAAATCTAATTGAAAGACATATTATATTAATCAGTTTGGCTATATATTTCTTTTTTAACTCGTTGTGATATATGAAATGGATCTACATAGAAGTTAAATTGGATCAAACCTCAAAGACCCCACTGCTCAGTTGGGTTTTCCTAGGATCTAATATATAATATTTTTTGGGTACATTGTTTGGCAAGTCTTTTAAGGTACATAGTCTCATATACATTTCTATAAGATAATATTTTTTTGCAATATTTATATTGTACTGATTTTTCATCGACATTCTAAATATCTTTATTTTGTCTAATATTAAAGTGAGTTCAAACTATTGATTTTTCCATAGTTTTTTATTTTTTAGATTTTTGGGACGACGTCTTGAGAGAATAAGGTCTCAGGTCTTTTTGTAGAGTTATTCATATTAAAATCACTTATGTTTACGTTAATGTTAATTTGTTTTCATTATTAAAATTATTATTTATCATTTATCATTTTTATTAGTTTATTAATTATATTCTAAATTATATTTTTAAATAAAATAATTTTATATATTAAATTATTAATTAAATAAAAATAAAAAAAATTAAATAAAATTAAAAAAATAATACTCATAAAGCATAAACCCATTTGCTTGATCCAATCATTTATGGAATGATGATGTGTGATGTATGATATCTAATGTTTGCATTGCAGTCCCCACCCTAGTCTTGAGAGGAGAAAGATTGAGAGATGAGACAAGGGAGAAATAGAACAAAATGTAGATAGAAAATTTAGAATATGGATATATACGATAGAGATTAGGAAAGAGAGGAGGATTTATATAGATTTAATTTAAAAAAAATCATTTTTTTGAATAATTTAATTTTTTTATTGAAAAAATTAGGAAGAAACTTGATTGCCATCTAATTTCTGCTGTTAGCTGTTTGGGGTGCATCCAATGGTTGACAAGTGCAAGATTATTTAGATTTTTTTATTGTTACTGACAGTTGCAGAAGGTTTGACTTCTGATTCTAGGGTCGAGGTCGGGATGTTGGGGCGTCTGGTGAAGGCTTGATGGATGTCATGGGTAATGCTACGGCTCATGGGCATTGGGCTGTCGGGTTCGGGCATGGTTCAATTAGACTACTTTCGAGCTCGGTATGAGTTCCAGGGCATAGTTTGTGTCGTGCCGAATAATTGTATTTGGGCCAGACAGGCAGGTCATGCTTGACATAGCATGAGGCCCGAGAGACTTTGGCACAACAAGAAACGAACCATGCCTCGAGGCAGTCCAACATGGGCCTAGGCACTGTTCTGGACTGTGTCGTGCTAGGCCAGACATGACTTAATCGAGCTGAGCCTCGTGCCAGACCCAACCTGCTTGGCCCACTTGACATCTCTATCACAAATTAGAGGTGTCAAACGGGCCAGGCTGGGCTGGCCCTGTCTTTTTTTGGGCACGAGCATGCCTTCGTGCCGGGCCAGGTACGACATGGTTACTGTACAGTGCCGTGCCTTGCCCGACACGGTTTAAAAAAAGCCGAGTCCGACACATCTTCATACCCGCTTGAACAAACAGGTTAATCACGTGACACATGCATCTGACATGAAAAATCTCTCATAATGGTGCGTCTCTAATATTCCTAACAAATATGTTGATCGCTACTTAATTATTAGATGCATTATTAAATGTGACACTAAAAATTTTATTTTGAATTTTATATTCTTTAAAGATTTTTATCACACACTCAAAAATAGCCGGGCCATCATGAGGATGAAGAATCTCAGAGAATCCTAAAATTTTTTTATTCATAGTCCAGTTAAAATCTACATAGTGGCAGGTGAGACATGTATAAGATTATTCATCGTGACTTGTCCAGATATCGGATGTCACATATACCACCCCACTATATGTCATAAATTTATTAATTATTTTTTGTTTTTCTAACTTATATATCTTTATTATATTATTCCTAGATGTGGACCTAAGAATCCTACGATAAGCAGGCTAAAAATATGTCTGTATGATGCGCACTACCCTTGGATCTTCCGAAAATCTAATCGGAAGATACATCAATATGATAAGTTTGACCATGCCGTCTCTACCCAACTCGCTGGAGTATATGAAGGGAGTAAACTTTGAGACTGAACTCGATCCAGTCTCAAAAAATGCAGTGCCAAGTTGGGTTTGCCTAAGATTTAATGGATCATGTTTTTTGGTGCATAATTTGGCATGCCTCTTAAGGTGCCCAGTCTCAAACGAATTCTTACATGTTAAAAGTTCCATACAATATTTGTACTGTGTCATTTCTTGTTTCTCATCCCTAATATTTTTTTTGTTTTATTATATTAAAATGAGTCCAAACTACAGAAGTCATCCTAGTTTTTTATTTTTTAGAAGTTTGGGTTGAGACGACTGGAGAAACCAAAGTTTCAGCAGCCTCAGACCTCTGTGTAATATTTTTATTTTCTAAATTTAAATATGTTTCAGTTGTATTCGTCATTTTTTAGGATTTTTGTTATTAAGAATAGTTTTTTAGAGACTAGAAGACTGATTTTTATTTTTTCTATTTTTGGTCTAGAGAGAGAAACTAGAGAGAGAGAGAGAGAAAGTTAAAAAAAACTTAAAATAAATTACATGGTAAAAGCAGTGAGGTCGGTCACGTGCACGGTGCTCCACAGTTAAGATCTAAGTTCAAAACTCAAGTTGAGATTCCCGAAAATCCAAGCCGAATGCCAAAATCCCGAGTCCCGAGAGAGAGAAGCAAGATTTTTGAGAGAGAAATTGAACGATTTGAGAGAATTTATGTTTATGAAAAACATAAATATTAAAGTGATGATGGTGAAATTTATAGATTAAAGATAATAATTTTTTTTAAAGTATTTTTTTTTAAATTTTTTTTAAATTTTTTAGGGAGCAGAATCATGAGGGCCATTGGATTCTGCCCCCTAGCCGTTGGAGGCGAGATCCAACGGCTGAATTAAATTTATTATTATTATTTTTTCTCGTTGGGGGGTGGATTTGGGTTGGTTCGGGCCTCGTGGGACCGCGGGTCAGGTCTGATCAAATCCGACCCGCGGTCTTTTTTGCGGGAGGGGCGTGGGGCGCTCGCGGGGTCAGACTCTGGGGACACCCGACACTGGACGAACTTGTGCCGGTGTGCTGTGCCACGGGCCGAACCATGCCGGGTCAGGCACGGCACAGCTAGTTCCTTACTCGGGCACGACATTTTTCTGTGTCGGGCCGGCTAAGCACGACCGAACCGTGCCTTGCCTCGGGCCTGGCCGGGCCGGCCCGGTTGACACCTCTATGACACAAATACATAAGAATATTTGATAGCTTATATATATTTTAAACTTTCATGCCAAAATTATTACTTGTCCCAGAGCAATAAATTTTCACTTAGTAAAAATAATTTATCACATTATCTAAAAAGAATATTTTTTTTTATGATTAGGTTTAAGTATCATAGTATCTCAAAATTATGAAATAATTTCTAGTAGACTTATTGATACTTGACAGTCACAATGAGATTAGAGTTTTGTGATTATGTTTATGGGAAAGTTGAGTGTGTATAATCATTGATGTGATAAATATATGATATTTATTATATTATACATGCAAAAAAAATTATTAGATTGTCTCCCAAGTAATGTTATGTTTAATATTTGTAGTTAGACTATTATTATCTCCTTATTTTTGTCGGTGATCTTTATTGTTCATGTTAACTTTTCAATTTGCTATTTTATTTTCTTCAGTTTTGTTTCTTTCATTTGTCTTATATTAGTTCTACATTTTTTTTTTGGTTTTTTTTTGGATGCTTAGACTTTGGTGAATGTTGTGCTTCTTTTTTGGTTTTAGTCTATCTCTTTTTTTTTTGTATTTCCAAAGTCGCAGCATTGACCACAATCATGATTTTATCTTTTAGATTTGTTTGGCTCATTTATTTTTGTACAACAAAATTGTGGGGCTGTGCATAGCTGTGACTTTATTTTTTAACTTTTTGTCTTATTATTTTTATAATATCAAAGATGCAATACTATGCATAATTGTGACTTTGTCTTTTAGTCTTTCCTGACTCATTTTTTTATAACCCTAAAATTGTGCTATGGGGAATGATTGCGCTGGACATAGTTGCAACTTTGTAATTGATCAGATCCTTTAAAATATTTGTCTGAACTTTGTCTTTCTTAATTATTTTTTTAGTTCCTTTCAAGTTATTTAAATAAGATTAATCTGAAGATACTATTTTGAATAATATTGTGATATTATAATAATCATCTTTTTATTTTTATTATTTTAATTGCTCTAATGTGTCTCTTTTATGTCATATTTTTAATTTTATCATTTTCACAAATCTAAAGTTATTTTTCTGTCATCTTTCTTATATTTATCTGGTCAGTAGTATTTCATAAAATTCTTTCATCGAAAGTCAACTTTTTATTGCATTGTCATATGTAAGAGATTATTTATTTTCTAATACCATATCTCATCATCATATGGATCCCATAAATTTTTGCAAAGTTTAAATTTTATTTATTTTTTACTAATACGAAGAGTGAGCTTTTTTTTACGTCAATAAAGACTTGTCTAGTAATCAAAAATAGTCATCTTAAAATTAACAATGCATAATGATTTTTCTCTATATCTAATATAATAAAATTTACTTGAAATATAATTATATTGATTTTAATCAAAATATTTTTAATAATATTATCCATACATTTGATTGTTTAATTAGTCATTTGAAGTAAGAGATAAGTTAGAGTAATTTTTTGAGACTCAACATTCGTATCATTGTAAAGGGCATGAAGTTAATATTTGATCTCAAGTCGTATAATATCTTTCAAAATGTGTCATCCCCAATTTTACAAGATATAGTAAAATTTTTTGGATCTTTAATTCCTTCGAAAGTATTTATTGAATAATTGTATTATATTTCTTAATCAAATTTATTGTCTTGAAATTTTTTAACTTTTTTTTACTAATGATATTTTTTATAAATTTTATGTAGTTCGATATTTGTGCTAGAGTTTTGATAAATGATATATTTATATTTAGTTTTTGGAATATGTTAAGAAATTTTTTAAATTATTTATCTAGCTTTTCTTTCCTAAAATATTATGAAAACATAAGACTTATCGAAAATATATCTTTAGTTTTATTTTAATTTATTTTTTTTTTATAGCATATGGTAATATTCATTTGCTCTTATGTTTATTTTTTCTCTTCATTCATAATTAGAGGTAAGAGTTGGTCTTCTACTTACACTAGAGTCATGGTTTTGTAAGGTACTACGGTACCATAGACTTCTTCCATGAAAAAATTTTTAGTGAGAGATGTGACTTGAAAATTTATAGTGAACTTTGTTTGTTGGGAAAGTTATGATGCTATCGTCTTTAAAATTTTTAGAATCATTATACTCTATTTGATGGTTTTCTAGCTTTTTTTTGCTTCAAAATAATATATATAAGCATTTCTTTGGGGTTGTCTCAGCATCATTTGATAATCAATCAATTTTTTTTATCATCGATAATGTTAATTGTCTACTTTAATTCTCTATATTTTTTATTGTTGAACTTTTATGAATCAATTTTTCATCAAGCCTTTTTATTTGAGTATCTTGGTAATTATTTTTCTTTAATAGTTCTGTTAATATAATATTTATGCTTTTTTTTATAGTCAACTTCTCCTCTTTTCTTGGGGAATGTTAATTTATGTTTGATTTTTTTTTTTTTTGATTATTATAACTTTGAATTAGTCCCAAAAATATTTGGAGCTTGCATAATATTTTGTAGGTCACTCTCATAGCCCCAATATGAAAATTTTGTATGATTTCTTACATTCGGATGATAATGCATTGAGGCATTATTGTTGAGCTAAAATATATATTTTTTTCTTTGTAATATGTTAAGTTTCTTTATTTGATAAATGTGATTTAAATTTGTCATTTCGCGTGGTTGCAAAACTGTGATTTCTGCTGATTTTTTTCTTTTCTCCTATTGGGTTTTAAGTTTTCTTGGGGATATTTTTATTCTTGATTTTAATTGTGGTGAATCAATTTAACTCAAATATTTTAATTTGTCTTATTTCAAAGGAATGCTTGGTTCGAGTTTAATAATTATTCTTTGTTAGTTTCTCAAATAAATAATATACTTTCATCAACGATTTATTCATAATTGAATCTTTTGTGACTACATCAATCATATACAATATCATATAATTTAGTTCGTAATAGAAAATTTAGGCTTTGAACTACAACTCAAATTGTGTTGATGACACCTCTTCAACATCATATCAAAATTATCTCAAGTATCGTACAAGGCATTATGCTCATTATATTGTAATTGATTTATTGTGCTATGTAACTGAAAAATAATTAAAGATGAGAAAAACTTAGTGAGAAAAGCTCTCACAATGTCATCTAAACTCTTAATGGAGTCAGGAGATAATCACTAAAATCAATTTTATGCTTTATCTCTTATTGACAATGAAAATAAATATAATCTTTTTATAACATGACTTACTCCAATCATTTATATCGTGTTATCTTCTCTATAAGTTTTTTATTAGCTCTCTATTTTGAAATAGCTTTTTTTTTTCTTCATTTCTATGTTCAAAAGGGTTAGCTTAGTCTCAAAATTTCTGCTCATAAAATATAGATGAATAAAAAAAAAACGAACAAGTGAAACATAAAATATAACAATTCATATATTATACATGATAACAAGACAAATTATTGAATTCATAGTTTTTTTTAAAATAATATCATCTAAACAACTAAAAATTATTATTTTATAAGGATAATTGTGTTAGCTTATATTTACTAATCAAACTAAATAATTTCTTATAATCATGCATTGATACAAAAAAATTTAATTTAAATTTTTTATATTGTCTAATTTTATTAGTTAGATATTGTTTCAAAAATTCATTAACGGATATATCTATTCAATAAAGATTTATAAGTAAATGAGTTGTATAAGTAGTTGAGAATTTTTATCTATATATTGATTTCACAAAGATTATATTAATAGTTTGATCAAACGATAATAAGATGACAAGAATTTAATAGAGGATATATTTTAGGATTTTAGGATGACTATTAAATCATAAGGCTTATCCACTTGATTCGTATGATGTATATTGAAATAATTTGAATAATCTTGGGTTTAGATATAGAATGAAAGTTAGATATTTTTAAAATAACTATTTGTCCTAACAGCATACAAATTAGTTATCATCATTGAGCCTTTCTCAATGATAATTATTTCTTAAAAATTCCTTATGTACTTTACTATCAAGATAACAAATTATTATTGCTCGAAAATCAATTATAAGTTTATATATTTTAGTCAACTCATCAATTGCCCTTGACAGAGAGGTATTAAATGGGTCATGCTACGCTTGCACGACCCAAATTTTTGTGACCCAGTTGGGCCACCATGTCGTGTTTCAAGGTCACAATGACTCAACACGATATGACTCGATTGGCTCGCATTTGGGCACTTCCATGATGGGTCTTGCCTTGTAGATTTTGGATCGGGCCTGTTATGGGTAGCCTGAAATTAGAATGCTCAATCATAATTTTTTAAAATTGTAATTTTTTATTTATTAAAAATAATATATATCAAAATAATCTAATTAAATAGTACAATACATTTAAAATTCTATTGAATCAAAATTAAATCAATAATTAAAATAAATCTCTTATATTTGGCTCAACTCAAAATCTCATGAAAAAAAAATATAATCCAAAAAATGATACATAATATATATTAAAGCAAAAAAAATATAAATTGTTATCGCATGAGTTATCTATCCTAGTCTGTAGTATGGTAGAACGAATATAGATTATCATCCTCATATATGATTATGAAGATAGTGCTAGTAGTGACCTCAATATTTTTGATGTTCCATAAGTTGTCATTTCTTAGTAACTATTTTATTTTATTTTGAATATTTTATCTTGAATTTTTAGTCATTTAAGCATGCAAGTGTCTCTTGATATTTTGTTATAATTTGAATTTTTTATTTGAAATAATATTGACATTTATAGAAAAAATAGACTTGGATTATATGTTAAACAATGGAGGGGTTAGTAGATCATATGTCATCTTAGATTGTATGAGATAATGGATTTGTATGATTTTCATCAATTCAAAATATCTAAATTTTTATTATTATTATGTGATATGATGAAATAATAATTAATATCTAAATATTGAGACAATTTGTTTTTATTCAATGAATTATTCTGTTATTTATATCTTGCTAGAAAAAACATCGTATTTGAATATGATATCAATGTACATATTGAAAGAATATCTAGTATCAACACATGCAAATATGTTAGTTAATTTTTTATATATAAAATTTTTACGTTCGTGTGTTAGGTTTAATGCAAATGAAATATATCTTAATATATTTTCTATCCATTTAACTTTAACCGTATGATTCATATAAACAACTAAATAAAATATACTTGGAATGAAAGATTAATATTCTAAATATTTAGTTTTGATCTTACCCATCATGACACTAAATATAGGGGGTCATCTATACTTATTAAATATATTATTAATATTGTATATACACCTAAGTGTAATACAAGTGATAATAATGTATACAGATGAATACATATCAATGTCTTATAAAAAATAATTAGGGATTTTATAAAAGAAATTTTTATAACATGGTCTGAATTATTAATAATAAGTTAGACTTCTAAACTTTTGTTGTTTAATAGACGTTATAAGGTATTTTAATAATTTTTTTTTCTAAAGCATGAGAAATAATCTTTATTTATGCTTGCACTATTATGTTGATTACATCACACATATACTAACCATATAAAATTTTATTCAATGATTCAATTCTAATAATTTTGACAAACTTACTAATAGCTACCCTATCATTCGAAGTATTATTGAATATAATATTAAAATTTTATTTTGAATGTCACATTTTCTAAAGTTCATTGTCATATATTCATATATGATAGATCTATCATAGGATAGAATATCTTAGGAAATTTTAATTTTTTTTTACTAAGTTTCTATTTTGAATCTATATAATGGGTGGTGAGCCATGTGAATGATGTATTATCACAATTACTCTATTAAATTTCTAAAATATATTAATTATTAATTATTTTTTAACTTATAATATGTTATTATGTTACTCTAATTTAGAGGTGTCAAACGGGCCGGGCCAGCCCGACCTGATTCATTTTTTTTAGCACGAGCGTGCCTTCGTGCTGGGCCAGGCACGACATGGTTACTGTACCGTGCCGGGCGAGGCACAACATGGTTTAAAAAAGCTGGGCCGGGCATGGCCTGCGGGCACGGCGGGATGTGCCGTGCCGTGCCTGGCCTGCTCGGGCCTGCCCTGGCCGTACGGTTCAGGCATTGTGGGACCGCGGGTCGGGTCCAATCAGACCCGATCTGCGGTCTTTTTTGCGAAAGGGGCAATCACGGGGTCGGCCTTGGGGGACACCCAACACGGGACGAACCCGTGCCGGTGTGCGGTGCCACGGGCTGAACCATGCCGGGTTAGGCAGGGCATGGCACGACACGGCTTGTGCCTAACCTGGGCACTGCATGGGCCCGGGCACGGGATTTTACCTTGCCGGGCTGGCCCAGGCATGGCTGAACCGTGCCATGCCTCGTGCCGGGCCGGGCCGGGCCGGGCTGGGCTGGTTGACACCTCTACTCCTATTAGTGGACAAAGAAATTCTATGATACTTAGGTTAAAAGTAGTTTGTATAATACTGATTATTTTAGGATATTTTAAAAATTTAATTAAAAGATCTATGATTATAATCAATTTGACTATGTTTTCTCTTCCAAAATTTGTGGTAGAAGCTGAAGTTAATTTAATTTCAAAGGTTATGTCTCTTAGTTGTGTTTGTTTGGGATTTAATGTATCATATTTTTTTGGTATATTAATTAAATATCTTTTAAGATGATCAATGTCATCTGTATTTTTATAAGTATATATATTTTTATAATATATATACTATGCTGATTTTTTTTTCAACATCATTAGAATTTTTATTTTTAATTATATGAAAGTAAGTTCATACTATTTAAGTTTGCATAGTTTTAGATTTTTAGGCAAATGGGTCAAGATCATTGGATAAAATCTAATTTTGGCTTTAGACTTTTTTATCGGGTTGTTTTTATTATTTATATCCAGGTCAAAATAGTTATAATTAAAATTATTATTTATTTTTTTTTTCAAATTTTATTTATATTTTTAAATATTCAAAATTTAATAATTTTAAATATTTAAAAATTATTAATAATAACATAAATTAATAAATACAAAATAAATATGCATTGTAATAGTGTAATTTTATTTGAGCAGCCATCATAGTTTACTAGTCACATTTTTAAAAAAAAAAACTAGCTAGCTTGAAGCCTAAAAAAACAATAAAGTAGAGCACACAACACATAAGAGGAGAGAGAAGAGAGGTGATAAGTGAGAGAATAAATTTGATAAAAAATCCAGAAATTTATATTTTATATTTATAAAAAATTTGGATATTAAAATAATATATATATATATATATATATTTATTTATTTTTTTTTATAATTTAAAATGGGCATAAATCTGACAGTCAGATTTTTTATTGTGTAGCCATTAGAATGAAATTTGAAGATTACAAAAAAATGGTTTAGTTACTTTTTTAAGTGACATGGAAAGTAACAGGTACGACATATCACTTTTGATGTTGGGACTTGTTACATAAATGTAACGAGCAGCTGCAAGACTAGTTAAAAAAACTCAGCCATGATTTGTGATCCTTGACCTGTGCTCGATTATGGGTTACCTTGCTAGTGGATCATGTTAATGAGCCAGACATGCTGGTTATGTCTGTCTCAAAATGAGGCATGGTTGATCCCAACTAAGCATGGGATGAGCTGTGTCATGGGCCGACATGACCTTGATCTAGGCACTACTATTTTATGCCATGCCTTGTGTTGTGCCCAGGTTGCATTATGATACATTTATTTTGATAGTTATTGTGTATATATATTCTAATTTTTTAGTATTAGGTGTTATAAAAATTAAAAATTGATATAATTTATAAATATTTATTTTTTTAGTTTTGTAAGTATTATACTCATATAATTAATATATATTTTTCTCAAATTTCATTGGTGGGAGCTTTGAGTCAAAATAAGTCAAATAGTTGTCATTATCTTGTGAAACACAATTATTTGTGCATTTCTCATGGATTATTTGTCACTATCTGTTTATAATGATGATGTGACTCACATACTGAAAGTGAAATTTTCATTAGAATATTCTATAAAATATTCATCTCATTTGAAAACTAGTTTTTTTAAGATATGTATAATAGAATAATATATAAAAGTATTTGTGTTTTTGGCTTATTGAGCATTATATTCGCAACAATTAATATAATAAAGTTTTGAGTTTTAACATATAAGTTTATTTTATACATCATGGTCGGAAGGGTTATCACTTCTTTCTAACCGTATGTGTGACTCATAATTTGTCTGTTATTATTCATCACGATAATATGCATAAATTTATCAATAGTAAAATTTCTAATTCAAATTTTATTTAATCATTATATTTATTAGTTTTTGTTTCCCACCATAAATTAAATGTATTTATTACTTATAAAATTCTTCATATATCACATAAATCATAATTATACAAATTTTATATTTTAATTTAACCTGACATTGAAAAGATATTTAATAAGGTACAAGAAAAAAATATCATGAATTTCAAATTTTTAGTGGTAATTCTTATGAAGGTCTAGGTCACAAATTCTAATTTTATGTTATTTTGGTTGATTTTCTTGAATTTATTCTAGAGGGGATGGATTTGAAAGTCGTGTTACACAACTATAGGATTTAAATTCAACTATAGGATTTGAATTTATTACTTGTTTGTTCGTCGATCCTCTAGGAATTATGAAAATCACCTATAGAGTTGGTTATTGTACTTTGTGTTTGCTTGGTATGTGTAGAAAAGATGGATTAGATTCATTTTTTTTTGAAATTATTATTTGTTTCTTTTATATTGTGAAAATTTGGTGTTTTTATAAGTAGAAAGTTATGGTTTTTGGAAGATATTGTGATTTTGGTTATGGTCTCTTAAGCTTAAGGTTGCGACTTTGGAAAGTGGCTGCGATTTCATAATGTTTTCTAAATTTTTTATAACACAAAGCCATAATGCTGTGAAGTGTTAGCAACGTATGTCTTTTATCTCTGTAGCACAAAGTCATGGTGTTGGGAAGCTGTGTTGCACGGACACGGCTTGGAAGCACCGTGTCCGCGTGTCGGACACCTGGACACGCGGACACGGGTCGGATACGCGTCGGATACGTGTCCGATACGCCACGTGGCGTATCGGAAACGAATCCGACTGAGATACGCCACGTGGCGTATCGGATACGCGTCGGAGACGTATCCGACGAGTTTTCCGGTGGACATCCATTTACCTCCCGACGCGTCTTTACCTACCAACGCGTCTTCTACCAACCACAGCATTTTTGAAGTCTAACGCGTCGGAAATACCCCATTTATTAAGAATTACTCTTACATATCCAACGAATTGAGGAGCACACCGCCGACAGTGAGGAGCACGCCGCCGATCCGCCGATCCGCCGACTATACCTAAGGTAAGGATTTAAATCTATATCTGGAACGGAGAGTTCGAAAATCAAAAAATCGGGAGGGGGAGAGTTCGAAAATTGAAAATCGGGAGGGGGGGGGGGGGTTTCGGGAGGGGGGGGGGGGGGGGGGTGGGGGGTTTCGGGAGGGGGGTTCGGTGGGGGGGGTTTCGGGAGGGATTTTCGGGAGGGAGGGGTGGGAAAGGGGTTTTCGGGAGGGGGGGAAAGTTTCTGTATGGGAGAGGGGGGGAAAGTTTCTGTGCGGGGGAGGGGGGGAAAGATTAAAATACTGTATTTTATTTTAAAGGTATTTAAAATAAAAAACAGAATTTTAGAGGTTTAATTTTATTTTAAATTATTTTAAAAAACAGAATTTTAAATTATTTTAAAATACTGTATTTTAAATTATTTTAAAATATGGTATTTAAAATATATGTTAGAGGGAGTTAGAAGCTGTAACGGGAGGGGGCAGGGGTTAGAGGGCTTAAATATATTTTTTTTTATTTTAATTATTATTGTTTGTATAATATATATACAAAATATAATAAATAAATAATTTATTTTAATTTTAAATACATAATTTTAAGAATAATAATAAATATGCAATATTAAAATATGGAATATTTAAATATGAATACTCTTGTTAGTATGTATTATGTAATTGTAGTATTTAGTAATATATAATATGTAAGTATAATAGTTTTTGTTATATAATTTATTTAAAATAAATTATTATTTTATGAAAATAATAAAAATATAATGAAAAATGTAATAAATTATTGATGGAGAAAAAAAAATAAGATTAAATTAATTTTGAATTAATATAGATTATTTAAAATGCATAATTTTTTTTTCATGCAAAATTATATAATAAAATGAGTTATAATTCTGAGCCTTCAAGTAATCAAGAAAATATTCAAGATGTTGATGATAATGCTCCATTATGGAAATATGTCACGAAAGATGCAAATTTAGATAAAGGAAAAGGGGGAGGAAATGTTACTTTTCAATGTAATTTTTGTAGACAAATATATAGAGGATCATATTATAGAGTCAAGGCTCACTTGTTAAAAATTAAAGGGGCTGGGATTGCATCATGTACTAAAGTAACAAATCAAAATTTGATTGAGATGCGAAGGATGGTGGAAGAATCTGAACAGAGAATGAAAAAATCTAATCCTAAGTTAGTTTCTTTACCCACATTAAGTATTGCTGATTCTTTTTTTGAGAATTCCTCTTCTAGTGCTAATCCTATTGATCTAAAAAAGAGAAATGGAACTATGAGATCAATTGAAAATGCATTCAAAATTGGTGCACGTGAATTAGTTGACAGTGAGATAGCTAGGCTGTTTTATTCTGGAGGGTTGTCTTTTCAATTAGCTAGAAATCCTTATTATGCACGTGCCTTTAAAAGTGTAAGTCAACTACCAGGTTATGTCCCACCAAGCTATAATACATTAAGAATAATATTATTGCAGAAGGAGAAGAATAATATTGATAATCTATTAGAACCAATCAAGAAGACTTGGAATGAGAAAGGAGTGAGCATTTGTAGTGATGGATGGTCAGATGCTCAAAGAAGACCACTTATTAATATCATGGCAGTCTCAGAAAGTGGACCAATGTTTTTGAAAGCAATAAACTGCGAAGGAGAGATTAAGGACAAATATTTTATAGCTGATTTATTGATTAATGCTATACAAGAGATTGGTCCACAAAAGGTAGTTCAAGTTATAACTGATAATGCTGCAGCTTGCAAAGCAGCAGGATACATTGTGGAATTAAAATTTCGGCATATCTTTTGGACCCCGTGTGTGGTTCATACTCTTAATCTTGCTTTGAAGAATATTTGTGCACCAACAAACTCAAAATATGATGATATGATGGAACAGTGTGGTTGGATCGCTCAAGTATCAAGTGATATTTTTTTTATCAAGAATTTCATTATGAATCATGCAATGAGATTATCAATGTTTAATAATCATTGCAAGCTGAAGTTACTTTCAGTGGCCGATACACGGTTTGCTTCAACTATTGTTATGATTAAACGATTTAAAACAATAAAAAGAGGTTTGGAGCAATTAGTGATAAGTGAAGAATGGGAAATGTATAAAGATGATGATTTAGTGAAAGCTAAAGAAGTAAAGGATAAAATCCTAAATGAAGACTTTTGGATGAATGTAGATTATATCCTCAGTTTTACAACTCCTATTTATGAGATGCTTCGATTAGCTGATACTGATAAACCTTGCCTTCACAATATTTATGAGTGGTGGGATTCTATGATCGAAAAAGTGAAGGAAGCTATTTTTAAGAAAGAACATAAAAGCCCCACAGATAATTCAAGGTATACTTTTAATTTAATTTTTAATTTTTATTATTTTGATTGAAAGTTTAAGTTTTAATTATAATTGAACTTATATGATTTGCTATGTATTTTAACCTATAGGTTTTTTTATATTGTGAATGATATCCTGGTGGAAAGATGGAATAAAAACCACACACCTTTACATTCTCTTGCACATTCCTTAAATCCAAGGTAATCTTACGAGTTTAAATTATAGATTATGATAATTTTAATATAAATGATATTCTATGATTTTTAATATTTTATAACTAATGTTATAACATAACTTGCAGGTATTATAGTCAACAATGGCTTGCAGAGTCTGGTGATCGTGTTCCACCACATCGAGATTTAGAAATAGTAAGAGAAAGAAAAAAATGTTTTGAGAGATATTTTTCTAATGAAGGTGAAAGGAGAAGAGCAAATGACGAGTATGCTATATTTTCAGCATTTTTGGAAGATTTTTCTAGTAGTGATTCCATAAAAGACAGGTGGTATATGAGTCCTATTAAATGGTGGGTTGTTCATGGAACTGCTGCACCGATGCTTCAATCTATTGCATTAAAATTGTTAGGACAACCTTGTTCATCCTCATGTTGTGAAAGAAATTGGAGCACTTATAATTTTATTCACTCCATGAAGAGAAACAAGTTGACACCACAAAGAGCTGAAGACTTAGTTTATATCTATAACAATCTTCGACTTCTGTCAAGGAGATTTCCAAACTATAATGAAGGCGAATCTAAAATGTGGGACATTGGAGGTGATGGTTTTGAATCAATGGATATTGAAAATGCTGGAATTCTCGAGATTGCAGATCTTTCTCTTGATGAACCTGAACTGGAAGCTATTTTGTTTGATTCATAAGAAAATGCGAATCTTTTGTTTTAATATTTCTTATGTTTGTGTTTGAATGTTTGTAAAAATAAAGTTTAAGCATTTTATTTATTTATTTAAATTTCTGTTAATGTTAAATATTTATATTTAATTTTTTTTTCATGCCGTGTCCTAGCCGTATCCGTATCCTAGTTTTTTGAAATTTGCCGTGTCCCCGTATCCTGCCGTGTCGTATCCGCGTGTCCGTATCCGTGTCCGTGCAACATAGTTGGGAAGTATTCGTAACTTGTACCTTACATTTTTGTTGCACAAAGATATGATGCTTGAAATAATCGTGATTTTGGTATTGGTCTCTCTTGTATATTATATGATTTCGGTGCTCGAATTTATTGTAACATTAGGAATGACCTCTATTGTGCATAATATAGTCGCGACACTGAGAATGAGTATCTTATATATAATATTGCTATGATGCTAACAATGATCATGATACTTGTAATGATATATCTTTTGTATAATATGGCCGTGACATTGAGATTAAGTTTGACATTGAGAATGAGTGCTGTACTGAGAATGATCTCTCATGTGCATAATATGACAGTGACTTTAGTCTTGATGTTTGTCATATATCTCATGGTTATGACATTGACAATTAGCTCGTACATATAAGTAAAGGTTTTGTCTTCTCTTGAGGGTAAGAGTCATAACTTTGGGAAGTGACTATGTGCGAGTAATATTCTTAATAATATTTTGTATCTAAATGTTGTGATACTAAATGATTATCATGATTTTGATATGAATAGTTTTGACTTTGTAATTTATTGTAGTTTAAAAGTATGACTTTGAAAAAAGGTTATAGTTCTTTCTTGAGAATCTAAAATCTTAGCAATGATAAATTCCTAACGCTAAGAAATAATCATAACTTTTAAGATCAGTAAGATACTTGGTAATTGTGACGTGAAATTAATATCATAGTTATTTAATTATTGTGAGATTAGTATGACTGTGATTCTATGATAATATTGCAGTCAAAAAGAAGTCATGATATATGATATATAAATATTATCATAACTAAATTATTTCATTCAAGAATGAACATCGAAATTGCTCGATGACCTATACATCAATAAGTCAATAATTACTTTCAAAAATATATAAATTTCACGTCTTTTCATCAAAATCAGTTAAAACTCTAAAGTAGTAAAATTAATTTAATTATGACTTATTTTGTGTTTACATATTATTTAATAGTACATCAAACATACAAGAATGCTCGATAGTTAAAATCCCGAACAATCTCCATGTTGTATCTCATCATTCTGTAATGTGTGCATTGAACTTAGACTTCTATATCTCACCATGTTGTGGCTAGTATCTCCTTGATTGGCAATACATGTAGGATGAGATGTCTCTCCTGTGATCTCATATAAAATGAAATGTTTGGTAATGTAACTCTGATATGGTCGAGAACTTTCAATTATCTAGGAAATGATTATGAAATATTAAAAAAAATCATCTTATAATAAGTATATGAATATCAAACCAAGAAGCCGCTTCATCAATCCCACTCTGTTTTAAATATTAATTTTTGTTGGAAAAATCATCAAGAGTTATGTAGCTAGTTGAATGAATTGTGTAAATTGGATAGTAACATACTCATCTGAAATTTCTTTAAGTCTCAATCAAATATGATGTGAAACTGTTTTTTGAAATGAGTATTGTTATATCACTAACTCACACAAGATCTTGCATGCTGTGTAAGATGAGAATATTGAGGTCAACTCCAGCTAGATGGATTGTTACATCTAATCAATAGGCCATACTTTTTTATAGTCACCTAATCTTTTTTTCATTGTTGGATGATTCATTTGTTAGGTTGTCTATCATTTCATAATTAAAAATTTATGTTTGAATTTTTTTCGTATACTGGGAGTAATTCTGATTCCCAAACTTTTATAATGTAATTGCTATATTTTTTATTTTCACCATCTCTAAAATACTGCAATAATCTAGTATTTACTGTGCACCAAACATGATACACTCATTGTGAATCTTAGCTATTCAAAACACACGTACACACACTTGTACACATACACTGTCACACACTGACACACACTTGCACATACACACTGTCACATACTTGCACATACACACGGTCACACACATGCACATACACTATAACATAAATGCAATAACCTAGTATCCACAGTGCACAAAACAAGATACACTCACTATGTATTCTAACTGCTCCAAACATGCACATGAACACACACACACACACATACTTGCACACACACAAATACTTGCACACATTCACATACTTGCCCGCTCATGCACACCATGCACGCACAAATACTTGCAACATTCACACACATGTACACACATACTTGCACACACACAAATACTTGCACACATTCACATACTTGCCCGCTCATGCACACCATGCACGCACAAATACTTGCAACATTCACACAATTGCACACAAATACTTGCACACACACCCACACATTGACACAGTTGCCCTACGCCCCGACCCAAACCCGACTACCTGAGGCTCGACCGGTCTGAAAGTTCGTCGGGCTCAAACTCGACCTGCAGTCTTTTTTGACCCAAATTCGAGGCCCGATTCCATTCCATTCTAGAAACTGAAGATTCTGGAATGGGAACTATTTGGGTCGATTCGACAGTCGAACCGATCCAACAAATAAAAAAAAAATTTAGTCTAAGATGTTGGATTTTGCCTCCAATAGCTATGGGGCAGAATCCGATGGCCCTAAGGATTTTGCTTATTTTTTAAGTATTAAAAATATTAAAAAATAAAAAAATACTTATAATTTTTTTTAAATTAATTAATAAAATCCCCCTTCTCTCTCCCTCATTCTAAGATTTATGTTTTTTAAAAACATAAATCTCTCAACTCTTGATCTCTCAATTCCTGCTCTTCTTTTTCTCTCTCTAATTTTCTCTCTTGGGATATTGGCATTTTGCATTTTGGCCTTTGGGATTTGGCTTTGGCCTTTAGTGTGGATTGTGGTGTGCGTGCGGTGCAGATATAAAAAAACAAAAGTTATGTATTTTGATTTATGAGTATTTTATTATTAATTAGTTTTTTAAGTTTTAAAGTTTAAAATTTAAAATATTCTTCTCTCTAGTTTATTCTATCTCTTTCTTTTTTTTTTCTCTCTCTCTCTATTTTCTAGTCTAAAAAATAAAAAAAATTTAAAAAATGACATAGTAATTTAAATAATGAAAAATAAAATGAATTATGATTTAAAAAATAAAAATTCTACGAAAGGGTCCGAGACTGTCGAAATTTTGATTTCTCCGGTTGCTTCGACCCAAACATCTAAAAAACATAAATCTAGAAGGATTTCAGTAGTTTGAACTCACTTTAAAATAATAAAACAAAAAAATTTTAGGGATGCCGAAGAAGACTCAGTACAATACAAATATTGTAAGAAAATTTTATGTTGTAAGAGTTTATGTGAGACATAGCATCTTAAGAGGTATGTTGAACAATGTACCAAAAAATATGATGAATTATATTATAGGCAAACACAACTCATCAGTTGATTTTTGAGGCTGAATCTAGTTCAGTCTCAAAGTTTATCCCTTTTATATACCGCAATAAGTTGGAAAGGAATAACATGGCTAGACTGATCACCATGATTAGTCTTCCGATTAAATTTTTAGAGGATACAACGGTAGTCAGTATCATTTAGACATATTTTCAGTCTGTATATTGTAAGATTTCTATGTCCACATATTGGAATGACCTACTAAAATATTATAAGTTAGAAAAATAAATAATAATTAATGAATTTAGCGAATATAGTGATATAGTGTTTGTGATGTCCGATATCTGGGTTAGTCACGATGATATATCTTGTGCATGTCTCACCGCCCACTATGTAAATTCTAAATGGACACTAACTAAAAAATTTAGGATTCTCTGAGATTCTTCATTTTCATGATGGACTGATTATTTTTTAGTGCATGATGAACATTTTTAGAGAATATAAAATTCAAAATAAATGTTTTTGTATTTCATTCGATAATACATCTAATAATGGAGTAGCGATTGACATGTTTATTAGGAATATTAGAGATTGATCATTAAGAGAGATTTTCTACGTTAGATGCATGTGTAACGTGATTAACCTAATTGTACAAGCATGGATGAAGATGCGTGCCTCTATTTTCGAAAATATACATAACTCACTAAAATATATTCGTATGTCTCGCAAACAACATGAGTATGGTAGTCTTTGTTTGTCTTTGAATTTCAAGAAAAAAAATTCCAATTGGATGTGATACACCGTTGAAATTAAACTTACTCGATGTTGGAGTTATGTGTTAGATATGAATACGTGATATTTGACTACGTCAATAGTAAGAGTGATGAACTTATTATTGATGATACTGACTAGACTATAAGAAATTTATTTATAAAATTTTTGAAGATTTTTTATGACACGATAAATATGTATTCGTTAGTTTATAATTTTATGATTTATATTATACCGAGGTGCATATATAATATTTGTAGCATGTTTAGGAAGTATCGAGATGACCCGATATTTAGTGATATGGTTATAGAAATGGAAACCAAGTACTTAAAGTATTAGTCCACAATTTATCTCTTTATTATCCGGCTACCTGCATGGATCCTAGGGTTAAAGTGGAAGGGGTAGAGAATATTTTGACTTATATTTTTTCGTGCATGAATCTGAAAGGCTTACCTGAAAGGTTCATTCATGAGAAGTTGACTGAGCTCTTTACATACTCTGATATTAGGTATAGTGGTAGTAGTAGTGAGATTTTGAGTATGGATATGAATATCATATTCGAAGACGATAACTTTTTTATTCATTTAGCGAGGGAGAAATAATGGGGTAGACATTCCAATAGGAGCGAGCTGTTTTGGTACTTAAATACTAATTACTGCTCAATCCTATCACATTATGATACTAAGAATCTTGATATATTATAGTAGTAGAAATCATACGAGTCCATCTTTCCTGTGCTATTTAAGATGCAATAAGATCTACTGACTTCTCTGGTATCGAGCATAATATTGGAGTTTATTTTTTCTGTTACAGTGAATGTGATTTCGGATATGAGATTTTGATTACGTCTAGATATTGTTGAGGCTTTAATATGATGAAGGATGAGAGGATTTGAACGTGGGCATCTAGGATTGTGCAGGGACTACAACAAAAGCAAAGAAATTGATTACTGATGATGATCCATGTGATACTGATATTGATGATAATATTACGATTGATGACGTTGATGGTTGACGTGTCGGATTGAGATACTTATGTGTGATATTTGATTTTGATTTACATATTTATATTAAATTTTTGTTTGTTTAATTTTTGATTGTGATATTACTTTGAGCCTTGAGTTTGTACTTTTGTGGATTGATGCATTTGATGCTTGAAACTTGAATATTAATTTTTTGTGAATTTTTATTTTGTATTAGTTTTAAATTTTATATTCATATTTAAGTTTTAATATTTTATTAATTTATACACTTTTACTGATACATATTTAGTTTTAAAATTTATGTTATTTATTATAATAAATAATCTTATTGTTTTATTAAATTTAATAAAATAAAAAATTAAAATTTATTTATTTATTTATAGTTAATTAACATTAGCTAATTACTAAAAATAATAAATTTTTTTTTTAAAATATTAAAAATATATAAACATTAACAAATCTGAAAAAAAAAATTAAATTTAATAAAAATTAAAAAATGGCTTGTACCGGCCTGATCTGGCATGGTTTTTTCACTTGGCAGGCCTATGGGCCATGCCAGGCTAGGCCTAAAGAAACTGTGTCGGGCTAGGCACGACATATTGGCTTGATTGAGCCACCTAAAATTGGCCCGAGCCAGCCCAGTCCTGCACGTTTGATACCTTTAGGTACGGCCAGTCGGCTTGGCAGGTGAAGAAAATGTGTTGGGTCCGGCCCGTATGAGCTAATTTTTAATTTTTATTAGATTTAATTTTTTTTAAAGATTAGTTAATGTGTTTATATATTTTTATACTTTAGAAGTTTTTGTTATTATTTTTAGTAATTAGTTAATGTTAATTATTAACTATAAATAAATAATTAAATTTTAAATTTTTATTTTATTAAATTAAATATAATATTAAGTTTATTTATTATAATAAACAACATAAAAAATAAAAAATTAAATATGTATCATTGTATGTGTATGAATTAATAAAATATCAAAACTTAAATATGAATAAAAATTTAAAATCAATGCAAAATGAAAATTCAAAAAAAATAAATATTCAAGTTTCAAGCATCAATCCACGAAGCCACAAAATCAAGTCTCAAATTAATAATACAAATAAAAATTTAAAAAACATAAATATAATATAAATGAGTAAATCAAAATCAAATATTAGACATTAATATCTCAATCGTCAACTATCAATGTCATCAATCGTCATATTATCCTCAATATCAATATCATACAGATCATCATCAGTAATTAATTTCTCTATTTTTGCTGTAATTCTAGTACGATTCTGGATGCTCCAAGTTTGAATTCTCTCAATCCTTCATGCATGCTAAAGTCTCAATAATATCCGGACATAATCTCAATTTTTTATTCGAAATCATATTCATTGTAACAGAAAAAGTATGCTTCGATGCTATGCTCGACACCGGAGGAGTCAGTAGATCCCATGTTATCTTAGATAGCATGAGAAAGGTAGACTCGTATGATTTTCACCACTGTAATATATCAAAATTCTCAGTATCAGAATGTGATAAGATTAGACAGTAATCGGTATTTAAGTACCGCGACAGCTTGCTTCTATTTGATGGACCACTTTTCATTTCTCATTTACTAAGTGAATGGAAAAGTCATTATTTTTGAATATAGTATTCATGTCCGTACTTGGAGTCTCACTAGTATTACTACCATACCTAGTATTGTAGTATGTAAATAACTCAGTCAATTTCTCGTGAATGAACATTTTAGGTGGGTCTTCTAGGTTCATGCACGAGGAAATATAAGTCAAAATATTTTATATCCCTTTCACTATAACCTTAGGGTCTATGTAGGTAGCCAGACAATAAAGAGATAAAATGGTGGACTAGTACTTTAAGTACGCGATTTTTATCTTTACAACCATATCGTTAAGTGTTGGGTCATTGCGAAACTTTTTAATTATGTTATTATTGTTGCATATGCACCTGAGTGCAATGCAAGTCGTACAAGTATAAACTGACGAATACTTGTTTGTCGTGTTATAAAAAATCATCAAGAATTTCATAAATAAAATTTTCATAGCCTAGTCAGTATCGTCAATAATATGTTCGTCACTCTTACTATTAATGTAGACAAATATCATGTGCTCGCATCCAACACATGACTCCAATATCAAGTATGTGTAATTTTAATGGTGTCTCACATCCGATTAGAATTTTTTTTTCTTAAGATTTGCAAATAAACAGAGACTTTTGAACTTTTGTTGTTTATAAGGTGTACGAATATATTTTAGTGAGTTACGTATATTTTCTAAAGTTGGGGTAAACACCTTCATCACCACCTGCACTATCCGATTAATAATGTGACACATGTATCTAATGTGGAAAATTTTTCTTAATGGTCTACTCTAATATTCCTAACAAACATGTTAATCGCTATTCTATTATTAGATGTGTTATTGAATGTGATACTACAAATTTTATTTTAAATTTTATATTCTTTAAAAATTTTTATTATGCACTCAAAAATTGCCAGGCTATAATGTTTTATTATATTAAAATGAGTATAAACTACTGAAGTTCTTTTAATTTTTTATTTTTTAGATGTTTGGGTCAATGCGACAGGAGAAACTTAATAATAACTGAGTCATCATGAGGATAAAAAATCTCAGTGAATCTTAATAATTTTTTATTTAATATTCATTTAAAAACTATATAGTGGGCGGTGAGATATGCATAAGATGAATCGTCGTAACTAGTTTAGATATCGACTTCATGGATATCACTTTATTATATTTCCTAAATTTATTAATAATTATTTTTAATATGTCATTCTTAGATGTGGGCCTAGTTATTCTACGATATGCAGGCTGAAAATATGTATGCATAATATTGACTATCCTTGGATTTTCTGAAAATCTAATCGAAATACCCATCGTAGTAATTAGTTTCGCCATGCTTTTTCTTCCTAACTCGTTGTGGTATATGAAGGGGATAAATTTGAGATTGAACTAGATCCAGCTTTAAAAATTCATCGTTAAGTTGAGTTTGTCTAGAATCTAATATACCTAGAAGTGTCAAACGGGCCGGCCCGGCACAGCACGGCCCGTTTTTCACTAGCATGATCGTGCTACCGTGCCGTGCCGGGCACGGCACGGCCCGTAGGCACGACAAGGCCGTGCTGTGCCGTGCCGGGCTCGCTCGGGCACGCCTTGGCCATACAGGCCAAGCGGCACGGCCGGGCAGGCGGGAGCCGCAATGCGAGACCGGGTCACCGGGGTCCGGGAGGCCGCACGGGCTGACCGCTGACGGACAGGCAGATGGCTCATGAGTCATGGGCTCATGGCAGATTAGATTTTTTTTTATTGTAAATTTTTTGATAAAGTAACCGTATAGAGTAATAATTAAAAAATATAATTTTTTGTAAAAATTATAAAAATTAAAATTAAATAAAACAAACAAATATTAGAAATTTTTTTTTTATCAAATACAATTAAGTTTAGCTTTTTTTATATTTATAATTTATTAATTATATATTAAAATTTAAAGTTATTAATTTTTAAAATAAAATTTAAATCGTAAAATAATAAATAAATACATTAAGTTAGTAAAAATTAAAATTAAAAAAAAATTAAACTACACAAATGAAAAATTACCAATTATGCTTTTGAAACCAATGGTCCGAACAAAACAAGTATAAGTTTCAACACAATGTATGGTACAAAGTACAAACAAAGTGTATAAATAAAATAAATAAATAAACATCGAAAAAAAAGAGCAGATGAGCATCAATCGTCAAGCGTCATGTCATGAGAATCATCAGCCGCAACATCAAGATCAGTATCATATGGATCATCATCATCGGCAATCAGCTCCTCCGCCATCGTAGTGGATGTGGATGCGACTGCAGTGTCTGTCACAGTCCCAGCTTCAGCACGATCACTGATGCTAAATCTCGATTCCTCCCAATCCTTCAAACATGCCAATGCCTCAACCATATCTGGACGTAATCTCGATCTCCTATCCGAAATCATGTTCACTGCAACAGAAAAAGCAGACTCCGATGCTACGCTCAACACCGGAGGAGTCAGTAGATCCCATGCCATCCTAGATAGCACGGGATAGGTGGACTCATATGATTTCCATCACTGTAATAAATCAAGATTCTTATTATCAGAATGTGATAGGATTGAGCAGTAATCGGTATCTAAGTATCGAGACAGCTCGCTCCTATGTGATGGTCCACCCCTACGTTTTTCCCTCGCTAGGTTAATGGAATAATCGTCAACTCCGAACAAGGTATCAGTGTCCGTAATCACAGTCTCACCACCACCACCACCAAACCTAGTATCGTAGTATGTGAACAAGTCTGTCAACTTCTCGTAAATGAACCCTTCGGGTGGCTCTTCCAGGTTCATGCACGAGGAAATGAAAGTCAGAGTGTTTTCAACCTCTTCCACCTTAGCCCTAGGGTCCATGCATGCTGCGAGGCAATAAAGAGATGGAATGGTGGACCAGTACTTCAGGTACTTGGTCTCCATCTCTGCAACCATATGGCTAAGCGTCGGGTCCGCTCGATACTTCCTAAACATGCTACTAATGTTGCATATGCAACGGAGTGCAATGCAAGTAGTGGGCGTATAAACTGACGAACACATGTTCGTCGTGTCATAAAATATCTTCAGGAATTTCATAAATGAAATTTTTGAAGCCCAGTCAGTGTCGTCAATAATAAGTTTGCCACTCTTACTATTGACGTAGTCGGATATCACGTGTTCGTATCCAACACATGATTCCAACATCAGGTACGTGTAATTTCAACGATGTCTCACATCTGATTGGAATTTCTTCTTCTTAAGATTCGCAGACAAACAGAGATTACTAAACTCTTGTAGTCTGCGAGGAGTGCGAATATACTTGAGTGCATTGCGTATACTTTCTAACGCGGGGGAACACACCTTCATACCCGCTTGAACTATCAGGTTAATCACATGATACATGCATCTGACATGAAAGATCTCTCCTAATGGTGCGTCTCTAATATTCCTAACAAACATATTGATCGCTACTCCATTATTTGCAGCATTATCGAAAGTGACACTAAAAATTTTATTTTGAATTTTATATTCCCTAAATATTTTCATCATACACTCAAAAATGGCCGGGCCATCATGAGGATGAAGAATCTCAGTGAATCCTAATATTTTTTTATTGATTGTCCAGTTAGAATCTACATAATGACTCGTGAGACATGCATAAGATGAATCATCGTGACATGTCTATATATCGGACGTCACGGACACCACTCCACTATATGCCAAAAATTCCTTAATTATTTTTTTGTTTTTTCTAACTTATATATCTTTAGTATGTCACTCCTAGATGTGGACCTAGGAATCCTACGATAGGATGGCTGAAAATAAGTCTGCATGATGCGCACTATCCTCGGATCTTCCGAAAATCTGATCGGAAGACCCATCAATGTGATGAGTCTGGCCATGCCGTCCCTACCCAACTCGCTGGAGTATACGAATGGAGAAAATTTTGAGACTGAACTCGATCCAATCTCAAAAAATGTAGTGCCAAGTTGAGTTTGCCAAGGATCTAAGGGTCCATGTTTTTTGGTGCATATTTCGGCATGCCTCTTAAGGTGCCCAGTCCCACATGTACTCTTGCATGTTAAAAGTCTCATACAATATTTGCACTGTGCCATTTCAAGTTCCTCACCCCTAACATTTACTTGTGTTATGATTTTAAAATGTGTCCAAACTACAGAAGTCCTCCTAGTTTTTTGTTTTTTAGAACTTTGGGTTGAGACTACAAAAGAAACCAAAGTTTCAGGAGCCATAGACGTCTGTGTAACACTAACATTTTCATTTTCCAAATTTAAATACGTGTCAGGTGTATTTGTCATTTTATATGTTTTTTATTTTTTCGTAAGTTTTTCTAGAGAGAGAAGCTTTAGAGAGAGAAAGTACAAAAAACGTAAAATAAATTACCAGGTAAAGGCAATGAGGTCAGTCACGTGCAAGGTGCACCGCAGGAAGCTTTGATGTTCAAAACTCAAGTTGAGTTTCACGAAAATCCAAGCCGAAATCAAAATCACGAGGCCCGAGAGAGAGATGCACGGTTTATGTAAGAGAGAGAAAGTATTGAGAGGTTTTATGTTTTTGAAAAACATAAATGTTATAGGGAGGGGGGTAGATTTTATAGGCTAAAGAAAGTTTTTTTTTATAAAAAAAGATATTTTTATATTATTTTTTTGAATTTTTTTAAGATTTTTAAGGGGCAGAATCACGAGGACCGTTGGATTCTACCCCCTAGCCGTTGGAGGTGAATCCAACGGCTGAAAATCGGTGAAGTTTGAAATTTTTTTTTTTTTTGCCTTTGAAATTGCTCGGATAGGATCTATGGCCGTCGGCCGTCGGGTATCGGCAGTCGGGACCGCGGGTCGGGTCCAATTAGACCCGACCCGCGGTCTTTTTACCGGGGGGGGGGCAGCCGGCCAGGGGACGGCCGGACGGGTCACGACTCACGCCACGCCACACGTGACACGCCGCCAGTGCCACGCATGCCTGCGTGAACCGGCACGGGATGGACCCGTGCCGGCGTGCCGTGCCATGGCACGAGCCGTGCCGGGCCAGGCACGGCACAGGATGTTCTTAACCCGGGCACGGCACGGGCCCGGGCACGGTTTAAGAACGTGCCGGGCCGGCCCGGCACGTTTGACACCTCTAAATATACCACAATTTTTGGTGTATAGATTAATAAACTATATTTTTAAATTTTTTTTTTTGATTTTTTAACATTTTTTAAATTAAAAAATGGGGTAGATCCTTAGGGCAGTCGGATTTTGCTCCATAGTCGTTGGAGGTGAAATCCAATGACTTATATTTGAATTCTTTAATTTTTTTTTGGATCATTGGGTCGGTTCGATAATCGAACCGACCTGAATGGTCATTGGTTCCAGAATCTTTGACTTCAGAAACAATTGAGTTTAGGGGGTTGGGGAAAAATGACCGTAGGTTATGAGCCCGATGAAATTTTGGATTTGTCGGGCTTCGGGGTGGGGCTGGGCTGGGGTACCGCTCGGGTTGTGTTGAAAATGCATGCCCACGGGCCATGGTGCCATGCCGTGAACAAGCCCGGCACGGGTATGTGCTATGTCGTGTCAGGCCCAAGCCATGATACCGTGATACTTTTATATACACTATAGCTACAATCATAATACCATCAAAATTTCTCTGAAAAAATAAATAAAAATTCATAATATGCTTGTTTAAACCGAACAAAGTGAATACTGAGTATTGATTTAATAATCTAGGAGTGTAAAGTAGAGGAATAAAATATAAGTACTATTATACTTGAAAGTCGGGAAGGATCTGCTGTTGCCCTATTACGAAAGAATTCTGAATATCCTTTTTTAGTAGGAGTAGTGAGAAGACTATGTACAGATCCTTTGATTTTGTAGATATCCTGTCTTTCTCAATTGTCTTATGTGCTCTTGGTTTCCTATTTAAAAATAATTTTTAACAGTTATTTTTATTGTTCTCTCTTGCAATATGTATATTGAATTGAGGTTTGATACTTTTGTCTTTGTGATGACTAGTACGTCACCATAAATAGTTTTGGTTTCCAAGTTTATTAATCAGTATTTTAATTCTCAATATGAAATAAAATAAAATTTATAAAACTTATAAAATACAAATCTGTCAATTTGAAATCATGATTTTCTATCCAAAAACCTGATTTGAAAAAATCCTCAAGTTCTGTCAATTGAAAATCCTAAAATTAGTGAAATAATGATCTACCTCCAATTTTAAATTATAGTTTTATGATTCAAACCCTAATATTAGAAAATATTAATTTCTCCCCCATGCACATCTGAATCACCACAGCCCCACCTACTGTCCAAAAAATTGCTATTTCCATGCGCACCCTCTGCATGAAAATAAGCACTTAAAAAAAACATTTGTCATGTGAAAAACAACACCATCTCCTCTTCACAGCATCGATGCTTGTCGCACATAGTGGGAGTGTGCCGATAGTGCATTTTGGCATGCAATATAGCACACATGCCCACATGTATTATGCTGATAGTGTTTGTTTTCTTAGGATTTTGGCTACGATACTATATTGATAAATAAATCAAAAGGCAGAATAAAAAAAGAGAAGTCAGTAAAAATGAAATGTGTACAAGCTAAGCCTTTATATAAGAGACTAGTTGAATTGGTATGTCTTATAGATTTTTGCTCCCATCTATAATACAAAAATAAAAATAAATTAACAAATTGTAAATAGCAATTGTTATCTCATTATGGCTAGTTTTTTTTATTCTATTCGCATACTACCTATCGTCTCATTCATAAGGCTAGATCTACAAACAAAATTCAGATAAGTGCATGGGTTTTTTTTGTATCTTTGACAAATATGTGAAAAATAAGCACAAGTTAATAGTTGATTGATTAATAGATATTGGCTAGAAGATTTAAACAAGTTCATTGTTATTTAATAAAATGTTAGTTTTCCATGGTTGATTCTTTTACATAATTGAAGGGAGTGTTGAAGCAGCATCTAGATGATTATGAAGAATCGAGCAGGGGATGCTTGACAAGTCACAAAGAGCCACTGGGGGTGGGGGTTGTCAAAATGGCTATGGGAGTATGTTAATCAATGCTATTGGCTTGTAGATATATTCTATTTGGACCAAATAAAAAAAAGTCACACAGTATATTAGTCATTTGATTTGCAAGGCTAGTCAATGAGCATTAGAAATTCATTCTTTATTTTTAATAATTTATTGGTTGATAATGCTTGAACTAGTTGATTATTCCATATTGAAAAATTCTGGCAGAGAAAGTTTCTCCCAAAAGTATTTAATTCATTGTAACTATAAAGTAGTTTACATCATTACTCTGTATTTTGTATATGTGTTAGATCTTGAAATAATTATCAGTCTCTTATTTTTTTATAAGATAAGGTTGTTTGTTAAAAAATACAAAAATATGTGGTAATTTTTTTCTTTATATTTGCATGAACTCAACTAAAATCTGAATATGTATCTATTCAACTTGGCCTATGATTTTTTAAAATAATTTGTCCTATTGCTTTCTTCTCATATAGGAGAATTCTAAGTACTGCATCCATATAATATATTTTGGAGAATTTTAAAAACGATTAACTATATATAGAATATAAGTAATATGATATTTAGCTACTATTAGATAGTTTAGTTTTTTTTTTGATCGTCTTATATTTAGTGTAGTTATTTGATGAACTAATATTTGTAGATAAGTTTACACCTAGATCAAGTGGTAATCTAACAGATATACATTTTGACATATTGATTTCAAATAAAATATTCAAATCATATTCCTCTGAGAAATAAATATCTTATCTTTTGAATATTTTACCCTAATACTAAGAAAAATGTGTATTATATTCCAAATCTTTTATCTAAAATTTTGTTTTTAGAAATGATTTCAGTTGAGTTATACCAATTGATCATTTTTGTTATCAAAACATAATTGATGTATACAACTCGTATTACATACTTATAATACTGTTCTATTTTTGGAAAAAACAAGAATAATTTAATACATATTCTCTAAGATTAAATATAGTAATCGCTAAGAAAAATTGACTAAACCATGTTTAGGAGACTACTCGAGGTCATAAAAATCTTTTTGTAATCTACTTATCATACCTATGCTCCTAGGGATGATTTATCAACATAGTTATTGTATAAACACTTTTTTCATATCTTTATGAATGAATGTATTTTATATCTAATTGATGCATAATTTATCTGTGTGATACTGTAATAGAGTTGTCAACCGGGCCGGCCCTGCCCGACACGAGGCACGTCACTGGAAAATGCCTTGCCCGGGCCTGTGTCGTGCCCGGGCAAGGCACGAGCCGTGCCGTGCCTGGCCCGTGCCGTGCCGTGCCTGGCCCGTGCCTTGCCTGGCCTGGCCCGTACCGTGCCTGGCCCGTGCCGTGCCGTGCCGTGCCTGGCCCGTGCCGTGCCGTGCCTGGCCCGTGCCGTGCCGTGCCTGGCCCGTGCCGTGCCGTGCCTGGCCCGTGCCGTGCCGTGCCTGGCCCGTGCCGTGCCGTGCCTGGCCCGTGCCGTGCCGTGCCTGGCCCGTGCCGTGCCGTGCCTGGCCCGTGCCGTGCCGTGCCTGGCCCGTGCCGTGCCGTGCCTGGCCCGTGCCGTGCCGTGCCTGGCCCGTGCCGTGCCGTGCCTTGCCCGTGCCGTGCCTGGCCCGTGCCGTGCCGTGCCTTGCTTGACTCGGCACGATTTGGCCCGTGACACGGCACACCGCCATGGGTTCGTTTCGTGTCGGGTGTCCCCCGACCTCGCGAGCGCCCCACGCTTCTCCCGCAAAAAAGTTCGCGGGTCGTGTCTGATTGGACTCCACCGTCGTGTGCCACGAGGCCTAAACCGACCCAATTCCTCCCCCCCCCCTCCAACGGGAAGAAAAAAATTAATAAAAAATTTAATTTTCAGCCGTTGGATCTCGCCTCCAACGGCTAGGGGGCAGAATCCAAGGGTCCTCATGATTTTGCCCCCTAAAAAATTCAAAAAAAAAATACAATTTTTTTAAAAATTATTATCTTTAATCTATAAATTTTACCATCATCTCTTTAACATTTATGTTTTTCATAAACATAAATTCTCTCAAATCGTTCAATTTCTCTCTCAAAAATCTTGTCTCTCTCTCTCTCTCTCTCTCTCGGGACTCGGGATTTCGACATTCGGCTTGGATTTTCAGCTGTTGTGCACCGTGCACGTGACCGACTGCGCTGCTTTTACCAGGTAATTTATTTTAAGTTTTTTAACTTTCTCTCTCTAGTTTCTCTCTCTAGACCAAAAATACAAAAAATAAAAATCAGTCTTCTAGTCTTTAAAAAATTATTCTGAATGACAAAAATCCTAAAAAATGATGAATACAACTGAAACATATTAAAATTTAGAAAATGAAAATATTACACAGAGGTCTGAGGCTGCTGAAATTTTGGTTTCTCCAGTCGTCTCAACCCAAATTTCTAAAAAATAAAAAACTAGGATGACTTATATAGTTTAGACTCATTTTAATATAATAAAACAAAAAAATGTTAGGGGTGAGGAATAAAAAATGACACAGTGCAAATATTGTATGAGACTTTTAACATGTAAGAGTTTGTTTGGGACTGAGCACCTTAAGAGACATGCCGAATTATGCACCAAAAAACATGGTCCATTAAATCTTAGGCAAATCCAACTTGACACTGCATTTTTTGAGACTGAATTGAGTTCAGTCTCAAAGTTTACTCCCTTTATATACTCCAGCGAATTGGGTAGGAACGTAATGGCCAGACTTATCACATTGATTGGTCTTCCGATCAGATTTTCAGAAGATCAAAGGGTAGTGCGCATCATGCAGACATATTTTTAGCATGCTTATCGTAGGATTCCTAGTTCCACATCTAGGAATGACATACTAAAGATATATAAGTTAGAAAAACAAAAAATAATTAATGAATTTATGGCATACCGTGGAGTGGTGTCCGTGACGTCCGATATCTGGACAAGTCACGATGAATCATCTTATGCATGTCTCACCAGCTACTATATAGATTCTAACTGGACTATGAATAAAAAAATTTTAGGATTCTCTGAGATTTTTCATCTTCATGATGACCCGGTCATTTTTGAGTGTATGATGAAAATATTTAGGGAATATAAATTCAAAATAAAATTTTTAGTGTCACATTCAATAATGTATCTAATAATTGAGTAGCGATTAACATATTTGTTAGGAATATTAGAGACGCACCATTAGGAGAGATTTTTCATGTTAGATGCATTTATTACGTGATTAACCTGATTGTTCAAGCGGGTATGAATGTGTGTTCCCCCGTATTGGATAATATACGTAATGCACTAAAATATATTCGTACTCCTTGTAGACAACAAGAGTTTGGTAGTCTCTGTTTGTCTGCGAATCTTAAGAAGAAGAAATTTCAATCGTTTGTGAGACATCGTTGGAATTACACGTAATTGGTGTTAGAATCATGTGTTGGATACGAACATGTGATATCCAACTACGTCAATAGTAAGAGTGACGAACTTATTATTGACGACACTGACTGGGCTTCGGGAATTTCATTTATGAAATTCCCGAAGATTTTTTATGACATGACGAACATGTGTTCGTCGGTTTATATGCCCACTACTTGCATTGCACTCTGGTGCATATGCAATATTAGTAGCATGTTTGGGAAGTATCGAGCTGACCTGACACATAGCCATATGGTTGTAGAGATGGAAACCAAGTACTTGAAGTATTGGTCCACTGTTCCATCTATTTTTTGCCTCGCTGCATGCATGAACCCTAGGGTTAAGGTGGAAGAGGTAGGAAACACACTGACCTACATTTCCTCGTGCATGAACCTGGAAGAGCCACGAGAAGTTGACTGACCTGTTCACATACTACGATACTAGGTATGGTGGTGGTAGTAGTGAGACTGTGATTACGGACATTGATACCTTGTTCGGAGATGACGATTTTTTTATTCAGTTAGCGAGAGAGAAACGTAGGGGTGAACCATCACATAGGAGCGAGCTTTCTCGGTACTTAGACACCGATTACTGCTCGCTTCTATCATATTCTGATACTAAGAATCTTGATATATTACAGTAGTGGAAATCATATGAGTCCATTTTTCCCGTGCTATCTAGGATGACACGGGATCTACTGACTCATTCGGTGTCGAGCGTAATATCGGAGTTTATTTTTTTGTTGTAGTGAACGTGATTTCGGATAGGAGATTGAGATTATGTTCAGATATTGTTGAGGCATTGGATTGTTTGAAGGATTGGGAGGATTCGAGGTTTAACATCCATGATCGTGCTAGAGCTGGGACTGGGACAGGGACTGCAGTCGCTTCCATTGCGATAGCGGATGAGTTGATTGCTGATGATGATGATCCATATGATACTGATCTTGATGTTGTGGCTGATGATGCTCATGATATGCCGTTTGATGATTGATGATGATCTACTGTTTTTTGATTTTGATGTTATGTTTTTTATTGATTGTATACTTTATTTATACGTTATGTTGAAACTGTAATTTGTTTGGTTTGGACCTTCGGTATCAAATGACTGATTGGTCATTTTTCATTTGAGTTGCTTATGTTTTTTTTTAATTTTTATTTTTTAAACAAAATGTATTGATTTATTTATTTTTTTGTTTTAATTTTTCATTTAAAAATTTATAACTATATTATATAATTCTAATAAATTTTAAACTAATTTTATATTATATTATAAAAAAAATTTTAAACTTTATTATTTTAATAAATGTTAACATATTATATATTATAAATATATAATATTTTACATTATCTAAAATTTTATATATAATTTAATAATTTATATAAATAAAATAAAAATAATAAAAAAAATTATTACTGGCCTGTACGGCCTGGCATGGCCCGTAAGGCCAGTCCAGGCCCAAGCGGGCCCGGCACGGCATGGCACGGCCTGTCGTGCCTGCAGGTCGGGCTGGGTCGGGCCAGGCTTTTTTAAATCGTGTCGGGCTAGGTACGGCACGAAAGCACGCCCATGCTAAAAAAAATGGGCCGGCCCGACCCGGCCCGACCATTTTGACACCTCTAGTGTTATGAAGAAAGATAAATAAATAAAAATAAAAAAAATATGAATCATTCAATTTGATTCTGATTAGGCTTTTTTATAAGTTTATAACAAGATTTATTGTTATAATTTTGAGAAATCAAAAGTTATGGTGAGAAAGCAAAAAATTTTATATAAATAATAATTATTTCTTATAAATTATGATCATTCATTACAAAGTATTTATAATATTATTTATATTTTAAGTGTTCCACATTTATATTTGCTCTCAAGTAGCTTTTAATTATGTTTTATTTTTGAATTTTTACAAGAAACATTAAGTTCAATACATAATTGTATGTAAAGGATTGTGGAGTAGAGTCTCCATGTTGCATTGATGATTTTGTGAAATTTCAGCCTAGAGGTGATAATTTGGATCTCTCAGCTCAACATTTCTTGCTCGACATGGGGGACGGTAAAGAGGATGAATGCTCATACCTTGAGGTCATGAGTTTGATTTGTATGAATATTGGATATGTTTTCTAGGATGTCAGTCAGTTGGATCTATTATACTTTAGAATGGAGACCTTACCAACTTCAATCTTGGGATCCCAACTTGAGGCACACATATGAGCTGAGAGATAATATCAGTTGAGTTTATAAGGAGGGGCCGGGGGAAGGAAAGTGGGAGATAAATAAATATTGAATAAATTATTTTATATAAATAAAAAAAATTATTTTAGAAACATACTTAAAGAGACATATTAGAGAAACAAATTAAGAATGATTAGCTTCTCAAAATATTAGACACTATTATGTTTTTTTTTATACATGTAGAGGAAAGGATAAAAATAGGAAAGACACATAATCCTACTTTTAAAAAGAATAAAAGTAGGAAATAAAAAGTTGGAGCATATGAAATTCCAATTTAAATATGAAAATATCTCGAAGACATTGTGTTTTAATTCTTAATTGTATTATTTAATAAAATTTTACATGTTAGTAAAATATTAATTTTAAAGATAATATTTTGGTGTTAATTTATAAAAATAAAAGTGATGTTCAGTTCAAGATTATTTAAATGATAGAGAAATAAAATTGACAAGCTATTTGATAAATTTTGAATGATCTGCTTCTTAAAATAGTAGACATTATTATGCATTCTATCATAAATTTAGAGTAAAGGATGTAGAAGATTTAAAAAGAATAAGAGTAGGAAAGAAAAAGTTCGAGCATAAGTAATTTCAATACAAATATGAAAATATATTAGAAATATTGTGCTTTAATGCTTAACCGTATTATTTAATAAAATTTTACATGCTAATAAAATTCTAATTTTGATAATTTTATGGTGTTAATTTATAGAAATAAAAATGATGTCAAGACTATTTAAATAATAGAGAAATAAAATTGATAAGCTATTTAATACAATTTTAGAAAATAATATAAAAGAGATTCAAACATTTAATCATTATATCTAAGAATCAATTTAATTTTATGTATGTTGTGTCAATTATCAAAATAAATATCTTGCTTAGATAATATATAAAAAAATATAAAAAAATAAAAATATTTGTATATAATAATTTTTAATATAGAAAAAATTTATGATAATGTTACTTGAGACTTGATTTGACAAGTGATTCAAAAAAAGAAGGCATGTTTTTATTATATTTATATCATTAAATATATGTATGATAACATTATAATATATATTTATGCTTCCCCATAAATTTTATATTATATTAAGGATTTACATTAAGCATGTTGAGATTGTTGATTTATTTTTATTTCGCTATTCTTTTCTCACTTGGATGAGATCACCCATCATATAGTCTGTTTCAATCTTAACTACATATATATGACTTTTACTTTTTCTTGGGCATGATAATTTTTTTTTCTTTTTTAATGATTGCAGAAACTCCACCTATGTGTACTATGGCATCGCATCCAAGCCATTGAGATTGTGTGATATTGTTGTGTTGCGTCGACACCTTTGTAACAAGAATGACAGCCCACTATTGGTGTCAAAGTAATGAGTATGTGTGTCAGATGTTTATACCAACATTTTCAATGTATATGCAATTTGCGTCTAGACATAATGATGTCAATGCTTCTCTATGCAAATGATGTGTGCATGGTGGTTGTAGTGGATACAATACGAACAACCCTATCGCACACGTCGCACAAGCCACCATGCATGTTGTGTATGTGTTGGCACGTGCTGTGGAATTATAGTGAAGGTGTGTTGTGTAAGTTATTGTGTGTGTTGGTGAGTGTAGTGAGAATATAGTGAAGGGTTTAATGTTTGTTGTGGATACTAGTGCAAGCAATGGAATTTGGTTCTTTGGGTTTTGTGTTTGCTGTTTTTCTTATGTGGTATTTATTAATAAAAAATAGTGGCATTCAATGTAGGATCATAAGGAATGATATAATGAAAATTAACGGCAAATACGTATTTGTTATGAGCCACCTTAGGGAGAGTTCTATTTTTTAGTTAATGATATGTGAAATACTTATTAGATAATCTATGTGAGATTGACTTGGATGACTGATTAGTGATCAATGTACATTTATTTAATTATTTGTGATAGTTAATTTGAATATTACTAGTATATTTGTTTTGTGATTAATATGCAAGAAGGTTTGGGATTTAACACTTGATATATTCTTTTGAGATATTTCAGATGTATATTAGACTATTTTTGTTTCTTCTGGTGTAAATCTAGTGGTGAGTTTTTGATGTTAGGTATATATGTCAATGATATTCTGATTATATGCGATGATTAATTGAATATGTTTTAACTAAAATTATTTTTATAGATTGAGTTTCAAATAAATGATTTATAATTTTTGATATATTTATTTGGTATAGAGATCGGATATTCTAGAGGTATAATTTTCTTTCTTAGATGAGATATCCTTTTAATATTTTATCTGAATTTAATATGTTAGGATTTGTACTTATTAACTGACTGCTTAATCTAGATATAAACTTGTATATTGATATTGGTTCGTTTGTTGACTCTCCTAGATTTAGGATGATCATAGGAAAACTAAACTATCTGATAGTAATTAGGCTAGATATTATTTATGTTGTGAGTATAATTAGTTATTTTTGAGACTTTTCTAAATAGTTTCATATGAATCTATTATGTTGATTTCTTAGGTATATAAAAAAATTTATAGGATGTGAGAATATATTTGGAGATTGTAGACATAGTCAGACATAAATATATTTCGATTCTAGTCATACTTTTGCAATGACATGGAGGAGATCGATTATAATTTTTTTATGTTTTTTTGGTAGATAACTTTGTTTTCTTAAAGAAAAAGAGAAATAATTATTTTGAGATTTAGTATATAAATAGATTATTGAGCTATGACATTAGTTCTATGTTGTGATTTCATTTATGTCACAATACCACATGATAAGGTTGTGACTTAAATATTTAAGTTGATAGTTATAACAACACAAAATATATGATGACAACAATGATAAAATTATACTATAGAATATGGTTGTGACTTCATTTATGTTACTATACCAAAGAACATGGTCTTGACACCAAAATAATTATTGTAGTTTTGATTAAGTCATGATTTTACAATTCAATGTCATGACTTTGAAGTATATATTATAGTTTAAGATGTATCGCAACTTTACAATATAAGTCATGATTTCAAAGTATATATTATAGCTTATGATGAGTCGTGATTTTATAATATATGTTTTGATTTCAAAGCATTGTCTTTCAGGCGCAACAATAGAAAATAGATTGAGACACAGTTCAGGTTTTGATTCCAAAATCTAGGTTGCTGCACTGAGCACTAGATGTAGTTTCTGAATTATGATCATATCCTACCAATAATTATGATCATATCCGTCATTTAAAAATAAATGTCCTTAATGTAAAAACACTTTTACAGTAAACATAAAAAAAAAAAACATATCAATTAGACTGAACAGATGCAACAACAAGGTTAAGTATTGTAGCAATCAAGTAAGGATGTTGGCACAATTTGGCAATGACGTAGCAATCAGAGCAACTCATCTCAATTCAAAACTATTTGATGATTATACCAGTAGAAGAGTCTCTTTAGCATATACACTGTTCTTTTTGTTGGAACCAATCCGAACAACTAAAAAGCTAAAAAATGACTAATTAATTTTTGGTAGCAGAAGGATTTTTATTCAGGAATGCCTCAAAACATTAATAAAATACTTTGATACTTAAAAAAAAGTTATAGAAAATAAAAAACTAGTTTAGATTGAAAAAGTTTCAAATTTAAAATCATTGTCCCCAATGATTAATTTGTTGGAGATGATGGTTATTTTGCTGACATTGGCAATTACAATGACGATGAAAATTTATGTGGCTATGTTAGGTGGTGGTGATAGTTACAGTGAGTCACCTTCATAAAAAATATTTTTATCTGATACCATGTTACATAAGAAAAAATAGAAACTAAAGCATCAATTTTTTTTATATATACAAAATAAGACAAATATCATACTTATATAGAAAAGTCGAAAGGAGCAATACTATCATACACTATGTACCATCATGTAGCATGCTAAATTTAATATCAACTCGAATATAATTAATTAATTTACAACATCTTAAATATTCATTGTGGAGCTACTTGACAAAACTTGAACTATATCTAAAAATTATTCGGTATCAATGTCGCTTCTCAAAGTTATAATGTCAATTAAATTGATATCATCATCTAAATATATCTAACAAATTGATATGAATTATAGGCCACCAGCACTTTGTCTTCTGCATAATTTTGAAGAACAGATTCTGTCATATGTGCTTTTTATATGGATTGTGCCATTTGATATTCTTTGGTTACTAAATTCTCACAATTTTTTCTTTTTTACCTTCTCATTTGTTAACCCTGTTCTTCGATGTCTATCATTAATATGTTTTTGTAATCTAATTAGCAAAATCTTTAAAGAGATGATTCTGCATATAACATATTAATATTTTTAGAAATAGCTTCAAATAAGACAACATGACATGGTAAATTTTCATTCAACTTATTTCTATAACTCTATATAATAACACACATAAAAGTTTCTCATATATGGGGCAAAAATGATTGGGGAAGTTCACATGAGTTGGATGCTATCATCAAAAGCAAATAAACTAAAAAAACTATTAAAATTAAAAATATCAAACTCTAACACCTCTCTTCAATCTAGAATGTGAAAAATTCAAAAATACTGAGATCAAAATAGAAAGAAATCAGTTTAAACTAGAATTGTGAACAAAGTGATTAAATTTTTTTTTTCTATATTATATAGTAATATGGTTAACAATTGGGGACAATAATGAGGATAACCTATGATATTTTCTTGAAACAATATTTAGGTGATCAAGATAATACCACAGGCCGCTTAAATGAGAATAATTCTAGGTTAATGACTTTTGCAAGTAATAAATAATGACTTCTCTTATATTCTCCAATTTTTTTTAGTACTTATAAAAATCAGTATGTGGTTTTATTAATTGAGAGCTGTGTTGCACGGATACGCCTAAGTGCTGCCGTGTCCACGGCGACACGGGTTGGACACGTGTCCGATAGGCCACGTGGGGGGGGGGGGTGGGTGGGTTTTGGAATATGTATCGGGAGGGGGTGGGTTTTGGAATCTGTATCGGGAGGGGGAGGGTTTTGGAATCTGTATCGGGAGGGGGAGGGTTTTGGAATATGTATCGGGAGGGGGAGGGTTTTGGAATATGTATCGGGAGGGGGAGGGTTTTGGAATATGTATCGGGAGGGGGAGAGTTCGAAAATCAAAAATCGAAATTCACAATTCGAAAATCGGATAGGGGGAGGGGGTTTCGGGAGGGGGGTGGGAGCGGGTTTCGGGAGGGGGGGGGGGAGCGGGTTTCGGGAGGGGGGGGGGAGCGGGTTTCGGGAGGGGGGGGGAGCGGGTTTCGGGAGGGGGGGGGGAAGGTTCGGGAGGGGGAGGGTGTTAGAGGGTTTAAATTTTTTTTACATTATTTTAAAGTACAGAATTTTAAATTATTTTAAAATATAGTATTTTAAATTATTTTAAAATACCTAATATTTATAATTAATAATTTTTATTTTTAATTTTATTTTTTTTATCATGACGTATCCTAGCCGTATTCGTATTCTAGTTTTTTAGAATTTGTCGTGTCCCCGTATCTTGCCGTGTCGTATCCCCGTATCCGTGTCCGTGCAACATAGATTGAGAGATGTCATGTTGATGTAAAATCAAAGGATACATAGTTATTCATAAAAGTGAAAGATGAGATGGCTTTTATATTTTTATTTCGAAAAGCTTTATCATACAAGGTTTTAATTTCTTGAATTCTAGGTGCTTTGGATTTATTAAGATTGATTTCTAACTCTATTTTCAGCTTCAATTTTTATGGTAATATTTTTATCATATGACCTCTTGTTATGTGAATCAAGAATAATTTTAGATAGAAAAATATGAGGTTTAAAATTATAAGGAATGAATGATACATCCTCATGTTCTTATATTGATTGTTTTAACTTTTTGATTAGTATGTGAACCACATAATTGTAGATTTTAATATATTTAATAAGAGACTTGTTGATTGTCTTACCTTTCTTCTAGAATAAGTGACATAATATTTTCAATGTAAATAAAAATTTTATTTGTATGACATTGTTATATCATATAAAAATTATAAGAGTATTTCAACAATCATGAAGTTATATTTTATATTCAAAATTAGTATACAAAATTTTACTTTTGCTAAACTTTCTAGAAGCATATTGGATATGTCCGTTAATTTTTTTAAAAAATAATATTATTAGTCTGAATATTTTTTGCATTGTGTCATCATATGATGAGTTAGATGTTTTTCTTATTATTTCATAGATACAAGCAACATATAATTTAATATTGATATTGTATGTTTCAAAAATTTATCTCTTGTCAATAATGTTTTAATTGGGATCATTATAATGTGTATTGATATTGTATGAAACTGCTTAGTACCCCTCAACTCTGTTCAATATTTTTGAGGATATGGAGCAATTTTTCTTCAATACATGGTATAATATAAAAAAAAGTCAATAATTTTAATAAATTATTATTTAATTTCTATATTATTTGACTTCATCATGAAGCTTTTAAGGAGATAATTTGGAGAGTACTCAAATAAAAAATTAGGGTTCCTTTAATTATAATTTTAAAATATAAACATAAAATCAGATTAGAGTCATATTTCAGATCCAACATTAGTATCCAATTTATTTATGCTAAAATTTCAAGAAGTCAATTGAATCTTTTGATTAAGTTTTTAAAGATGATATTATTAGACTGATTTTTTTTTATTTTGTCATTATTATATAATGAGTTTGATACTTTTATTCTTATTATTTCACAGAAATATATAACAACATATAGTTTGATATTGACATTGATATGTTTCAAGAATTGATCTTCTATTAATAATCTTTTAATTGAGGTTAGTATATTATTTATTGATATTCTATGTAATTTTTAAATTTTTCTTGAATGCTGTTTAATATATGTGAAATTATGAAGCAATTTTTTCATAATATACAATACAATAGGAAGATAATCTATAACTTTAATAAGCTGTTATTTAATTTGTACATTATTGTCCTCATTATGAAGCTACTATAAAGAGAAATTGAAGTTTGCCTAAATTATAAATTAGAGTTTCTTAAATCAAAATGCTAATTTGGACATAAAATCAAATCAGTTAGTCATATTCTAGATGTAATATCAATATACATCTTTTTTTTTGTTAATAATTTTAGAAGTCTACTGAATCTATTGATAAAGTTTTTAAAGGATCATATTATTAGTCTGAATTTTTTTTTATTGTGTGATCATTATATGATGAGTTAAATATTGTTATTCTTATTATTTTACAAATAAGCAATAAAATATAGTTTGATATCGATATTAATATGTTTCAAATATTTATCTCATTTCAATTATCTTTTAATCTGGGTTAGTATACTTTGCATTAATATTCCATGGAACTTCTTAATTTTTCTAATAAATTCAAGAACATCAAGTAATTTTTTCATAGTATAAGGTACATTAGGAATATAATCTATAGCTTTAATAAGCTACTATTTATTTTGTCCTTTATTTGATTTTGACTCTAATAGGAAGTTTCTATAAGAAGATATAAATCGGAGTCTGCAAAAATTAGAAATTAAGATTTCTTAAATTGGAATTTTAATTTGGACATAGGTTTAAAAAATTAGAGTTTCTTAAATCTAATATGTATTTTTTCATATTCTAGATCTAACTTCAGTATACATTTTTCGTTTGTTAAAAATTTTAAATGCCTATTAGATTTGTCGATTAAATTTTCAAAATATGATACTATTAGCATAACTAATTTTTTTTTATTCAATTCATCATCATATGGTGAATTAGATATCTTTATCATTGTTATTTCATAGATACGAGTAATAATATATAGTTTTACATTAGAATTTATATATTTCAAGAATTCATCTCCTAAATCCTATCAATAATGTTTTAAATGGAACAACATAACATTTAATACAATAACAAAATAATTTATAGTTTTAATGATCTTATATTTAATTTGTGCATTATTTGATCTTATCAGGAAAGTTTTGAAAGAATATAAAAATTGGTATATGCCCAAATTAGAAAAAATAGTTTCTTAAATTTAAACCATATATTGGACGTTAAATCAAATCAAAGAACCAGAGTAAAGATTTTTCAAATTTTGTCCCAAAAGTTGAATTCATTTTCTCTGAATTAGGGTTTTGAGGAAAATTCAAATTTGAATTAAGGTTTTGAGGGAATTCCAAATTAAATTAGAATTTTGATTTCTTAATTTCGAAATCTTCAAATGCCAATTTCGAATCTTGAAAAAAAATGTTACCTAAAACAAGAGTAGATGAAAATGCATTCTGCTTGACTTAATTGAGGGAATTCGAAACTCTTATTGTTGCTGAAAATTTGATGACTGTATAAGAATTAGTTGATAGGAGAGGCATTCCTAGGTTGTGCCAACTCTCGAAACAGGTCATACATACATGTCTGCAACAGAAGTACTATACAAAAAGTAGAACAATATTCTTTGTTTTGTTATTGATTTTTGATTTTTTTGATCTTGTTTAGATTTTTTCTCATTTTCTTTTATGTTGTACACAGCGGGTATGTAACAATAGGGTATTGCACAGTGGCATTGCCTTCATCTAGGGCTGACAACATTAACTTAATCACATACTTCCCATTATTTTGTTTTCTAGGATATGATTCTGATACAATATTACATATTAATATGGAAATAAATAACACAACCATTGAAAATTAACTTGAAATAACACAACATACAATGATATGATTTTCAATCAACTTATTTCTACAACTCTATAATGAACACATACACAATCTCATTATATATGGACAAAATGATCGGAGCAACCCATATGATTTGAGTGTCTCATCAAATAAAAAATAAATTAAAAAAGAACATGAAAACTAAAAACATCAAACTCTAACATTTACCTTGATGAATATTATGAAGTAGAAAAATTACATGTTTATTTTTTTTGTCACTTAATTTTGGATATGATTTAATTATACTAATATAAATTATTTACATAAACTTTCATCAGGGGATGGGGCTATATGGTGGAGAAGGGGCTGCGAAAATCACCTTGACCATTGTAGGGGATAGGGTCTGCAATGATCATTTTGACCGTTGTATCAGAGAAAAGCACTACAATGGCCATTTTGATCATTGCAAGTGGGAGAAGTGCTGCCATGGTCATTTTACCAATGCAGGTAGATGTGTCCATTGGGTTATGTTGGGCTGGCATGACAAGTTTTTTTTTTGGGATGTATCATGCCATTGAGCCAGGCCATCATGGCTAGTTTGAAAATTAAATTTTGTTGATCTAGTATGCCACAAAAATGAGGTGGCCTAGCACCGTAGGTTGGCCTACTAGCAAACCCTTGTTGGTTTTGGTCAACACATCTCAAATACCACTCATTATTGCACTATATATATGGAGTACAAGGGAATATTAGAGCAAATGTAATGGTTGGATTAACCTTACCATACATACAGATGCTCTTACTGGTACAAGAAAAAAAACACATCACTCTAGATAGGAATGTAATTCTTGGAGGGTATAGAAAGCATGATAACCTGAATTTAATGTAGAATATATGAGAATATAAAATGAATGAATGCAAACTGAGGAAAACTTGTCTAGATTTGAATTCTTCACGTCTATGGATTCTTCCTTCAATAATCTTTATATCAACCATGACAGGTATTTTCCAGGGAAACACACCGCTTGAAAGTGTTCAAGTCTTAGCCTTTTGTAATCATTCAGGTTTTCAATCATTGGAATATTTAGAATCATCACAGCATGATGATATGAATACTATTTTTGAATCTGAAGCTGTACAAATTGAAGCCACAGTCAAGCCTTCTGTTGAAAATGCCAATCCATTGGAAACTTTTCTGCCCCTTTCTTCAAATGATAAGATCCCTGAGGAGCTGACAGTAAGTTGTTTTAATAATTCTAAATTCTATGTAACTCTAATTCATATTTACATGTTGATATCCTAAACCCTAGATGTTTTATTGAATCAGATATAAATGGTGATGCTTGATCAAATGATATTATTAGTGTTGACTTGATGGTTAAAAGAGCTACTGGAATATGATATCTTAGAATAGGCAAGAGGCATTCACAAAATTATGCCCCTCACCTATTGGCTACTGCATAAGTCAACTGATTTATCCTTGATCAGTTGAAGTCCTTGTCAATAAGATTGTAACTAAGATTTTTGTTCACCATAAAATTAATGCAGCAAACTTATACTCCAAACATGTATGCTTACACACCATAAATATCAAAATTACACACCATAAAATTAATGTTTGTAACTAACATGTATGCAGCAAACTTACACACCTTAAAATAGGGTGTGTGGATTTGTCTTTAGGTGAATAATCAAGAGTGATAAAACATGTATGCTAAGAAATTAAATATGATATGAGCATACTTATACTTCAAACATTTCAGATACAACTCATAAAATAAAGAAAAAATAAAAAAAATGTGAAAAAATATACTATAATATCAAAATTTTTCTAAGTTGGTACATAAATATCTCGTGCATGTGCATAAAATATACAAGGGAATAAAAGTGTATTGAGCTAATGTGAAGACCATCAACATGTCTGCTAGTTGAATTGTGTTAGACACAAAAATTGTAATAATTAAATTATCTTATTTTTTTATTGATAAAATATTTTTTTATTCAATATGTTTTATTCTATCGTGAAAAATCAAATTTGTTAGAAACTGAAATATAAAAATGAAATTAATAACTTTTAATATCCAATGTCATATAGCAAATGACTTTATATTATATGTAAAAATATTTTAGGCAACATATAAGTTAAGTGCTCCTATCAAAAATATCAAAAATAAAAAAAATTAATAATTAAAAATAACAATGTATTTTGTCAAGCTGGTGCATACAAGTTTATAATAATTATCTTAAAGAAAAAAAAGATATGTTGAAGCCTCTTTATTTATTCGTGAAGATATCTTTTGATTACTCTATTATTTGAATATATGCTGTACTAATGGTTTGATCATGAATTTTTTTTTTGAGAAACAAGCAATTCACCTCAATGTGCTTTGTCCACCCATGAAAGATTGGATTGGAAGTTATATAACTCGCTACCTGATTATTATAGTAAAAAGTAGTAGGAGAAGGAAGTGTAATCTTAATTTCTTTGAATAGATGTTTCATTTTAAATATCATATTAGTAATTATTATATCATTTTAAATTCTTTCTCCTAGATCTACAAAAAATTATGTTTTTCTTATTTTTTTAGAATATAAGGTTATTTCAAATAAAAATATAAAATGCTATCATAGATTTTTTCTTCGTCTATGATGATGCTTAACTTAAATATGAATATCCAAATAACTATGATTCTTCATTATCTCTAAAAGAGATCCAAAGTTCTAGAGACTATTTTACATACCTCCAAAATATTGTGTCAATGTGAGTTCGCCGAGGAAAATCTAGAAAACTAAATAAATTGATTGCGTATAATATATCTGATCAAGTTATAGTTAGATAGTAAATATTTTATATGATTCTACTATAAGCAACATAATCAACTAGAGGCATCGGATTAGAAGTAAAGTCATTGCTTAAATAAATAGGGGTATCGATTAGAGAAAAAACCTAAAAGATAAATTTCTACAAGAATATCGAATATATATCCATCTTGTAACAAAATGATATCTCATTTAGAATAATCATCTCAATGCTGAGAAAATATTTGAGTTCCCTAAAATTTTTTATTTGAAATTATATGTGTAAGTACTCATTAAGTTGAATGGTTCCTAATTCGTTGTTTCCTGTAATTCGAATATCATTCACATAAATAATTAATAAAATCATTTTGTCATTATGATTTTTTTGGAATAACAAAGAAAAATTAGTAACATATGTGTAATCCAAATAAAGTGATTACATATGAAAATCTCATAAATTAGGTTTTTGGTGATTATTTCAAGTAGTACAATATTTTATGTAATATACAAACTATACATAATTATACTGCTTGAAATTTTTATGGATACTTCACATGTACCTCTTCAAGATTATCATAAAAAATATATTTTTAATATTTAACCGGTGTATCCTCTAACTATGAGATGTTTTAAGAGAAATAAGATACGTATTGATATCATCTTGGTTATTAGAATGTAAGTGTCTAGATAGTCCACATTATATGTTTAGTATATCTCATCATTATAAATATTATTTTAAGATGATTTATCTTTTTATCAGCACTCATCTTCATAATAATCACCCATATGAAATATTGTTGAAATTCAACATACCTAATGTTGGATTTATATATTGGTAACTAATATATTATATTTGATTTTGTTAATTATAAAAATAGTTAAATTATTATTGATGAATTAGATTGGAAAGTATGATTTTTATTTTTAAAATTCATTAAATTTTTTTATAATACATTGAACTTGTGTTTTTATATATGTACTAGAGGGTAAAATTTAGGAATAATTCATTTGTATTTGTATGAATCAACCACAAAAATTACAGAGTAAAATCTAGGAATAATTAAAAATCTTGTCTAAATATTATAATTTAAAAACTTATCTAAATTTTGTTTTTGGTATAATATCCTAGGAGAGTTGTGGTAGTGTTTTAAGATGTATGCTTATGAGTAAGGTCAATGGTTACCCTTCCATGAGAGGTAACAACTAGTCGCTAGACATATGAAGGAGATTACAACTATATTGTTTGAATATATGCTAACCTTGGATTGAGTTCTTGAAGGATTTGTCCTCGAAGAATATCACATAGGTATTTGTAATGACTCTCTTGATTTTTAGTGAAAGGTGAAAGAGCCTTTTCGAGTATTAGACTATCTAAGAAAGACACATATAATGATACTTATAACCATTTTTTCTTTTTTTGAAAGAACATTCCTGAATAAAATAAATATGCACAAAATATTTTGTGTGGAAGGTAAAAGAGCCTCTCTCTCATAGGTATATGAGCTGGCATATGATAGGGTTTCAGAAAATAAAAGATGACATTTGATTGATTAGGAAATTAGTGGTTAACATCACTTCTTCTAAAAAATATTTAGGCATGCTCTTATAAATTAAGATTGTCCTTGTCATATCAATTATATATTGGTTATTTCCTCAACTATCTTATTATGTGTAAGAATATTATTATATAATGTTTGATGAATCATTTTGTACTTCTAATAAACAAAAGAATTGTTTAGAAATATATTATAAACGATATCATTTTTTAACAATTTGATATCATATATAACCTGAGTTTTTATTTTTTTATAAAATTTCATGGCGATTGAGGGTCTTGATGTCTTTTCTTAAATACTGATAGTGCTATATATCAAGTATAATTATCAATAAAAATAATAAAATATTATAAATGATTATATATGATCATGTTATAGGTTTTCCAAAGATCTGAGTAAATTAGATGGGATGATTTTTTTTATCTGGTTGATACACAATCAACTTGTTGAATGCAATAATATAATTTAATAACTTATTAATGATTATTTTAACCACTTGGAAAAGAGTATCCACGTAGTTAGTATCATAAGTTGATGTAGATATACTCACTATCAACCTAGTTTTGAGTTGATACATCTTTTCTACAATCTTATATTCTCTATGCATACCTATCTACATCTTGCTATTGGTTTACTTGAAGATTTCAGAATAAGATTATAAATTTGATTAGATATGATATACTTAGTTTATCTAATATAATATGTCATTATCCTGGGTAATTAATTGCATTGAAAAGAGTATTCAAAAATCTTTTAGCCGTCAAAAGAGAATATGAAACTAAAATATGTGGTACCAAAATGAGACTAAGTATACTCAAGACCATGAGTATTGAGTAAAATATATTTTTGGGTTCTTTCATAGTGTCATAAGGAGGTCTAAGGCACTATTTCAAATCATATAATTTAATGTGGTATAAGGATTATCTTGCAAAGATCATGGACATATCTATCTAATATATATCTTTAGGTTGAAATCAAATCTCCAAATTTTCATCTTTATTCTATAAATAGACTTATATCTCGTCCAGTGGGTCACCACATTAGGCTTCTCATGGTGACACAATGCCATAGGAGAAGTATTACTATTTTTTTCAAAGCTAGTTGTGCTAGTCTTATCAGGTGTAAGCATATGAGTAGGTTCATTGATTATTCTTCCATGAGAAATAACAACTAGACATGTGAAGGAGTCTATCGCCACATTGTTTGAAGATGCATTCTCTTGGATCGTATTCTTAAAGAATAACTTATTGTCGAAGAACATCAAATCGACACTCATAATGACTCTCCTAGTCTTTGATATATATATATATATATATATATATATATATATATATATATTGAGCATAATTATTTGAGACAAGGCACACTGAGACGCAAAAGTTTTTTTGTGCATTGAAGTGCAAGATGTAAATAATTTGAGTGTTTATGCTTTAGCTTTATTTCACCTATTGCTATGAATTTGGAAAAAAAATTTATGATTATATATCACATTAAATAATATTGAATACATTGGACTGTGATTCTCTTTTATCAAACTCTTTTGTGATAATTAATTTCGTGTCACAAAAATATAAAAATTGCACCATTTTTTTAAGAAAATAAATCATCAAAGAACCCTATTTAGGGTTCCTACCCAAAACTCAATCTTGTGTTATCATCAACTTTCATGCATTATCATTCATCATCTATCGCCATTGTGAGCTGCCATGTCACCTAGAGTCTGCTAATCAAAAATATTGCCATGCACAATTGCACATCATTCCACCTTTGCTCACCTCTTGCCATTGACTGCATCTATTGCAATGTGTTGGATATGCTTTTAATAAACTATCATTGTCATGATTCTGGTGATGGAACTTCTTTCTTATCAACATGGTGGGAGTTGAAGATGATATTGGTCATCATGTGTTCTGGTGCACATAGTCGATGTGCGACAGTAATGAGCAAAAAATGAAATGTTGGTGAACTTAGGGTTTCTTGCCCTTACCCCCACACACACTAGGCTTTATTTTTCTATATGGTGTCACTTGGAAACCTTGCTAAAACCTAAACTCAAAATAAAATAAAATAAAATACAATCACTTAATTTCAATAATATAATACATATCGTCCTTATATAACAGGCATAAATGATTAGGAGAATTCATATGTTGAGTGTTCTCATCAAATAATATAATAAAAAATATAGAAGTTGAATAAACCTGCAATAATATTCTTCATCTTTAGTTGATATATTATTTAATTATGAGATACTATAAGAGATATAATAAATTGTACTAAGATCATTTTGACATCTGAGCGAGTATTTTGGTAGTCTATACAAACTCTTTGAGTAAATTCTCTAATTAAAAATTTTATTTTAAGGTGACTTATCTTTCTATGTGGATTTATCTTCATCATGAATATCTACATGCAATTAATAACATACATTTCAAAAGATTATGGTACTAGTTTTGAAGTCTCATTAGAGTGGATATCATTTTTCTCTTCCTTCATGACTTGATGTCATTCTAGAAGAGACAATGCTTCAAAATAAGATTTAGTTTTGTCACTACCATCAAGATAAGTAATGAAAGTAATAAGAGATGGAATAACGTGGAAGTACAACAAGACCTATGAAATGGAGTGATGAGTACAACTCATTTTTTCCTTATAGTAGATTAGAAATTCAAGATCAGTGAAATTTGTTGTATCATCATTTGACTTTTTGGTAAGCTTGTATTTAGTCTCAAGATATTGGGTATAGACTTTAAGTCCCAAATGATTGAGTCTCCTAGTGGTTCATTCAAAATGAGTTTGTACTCGTGAAGATTCATGAAATATTATATTTTTTGGGTCTCAAGGAAATCTCTCTACATGACAAATTTTACTCTCTTCAGAGGTGAAATGATTTAAATTTGCTGGTAGGTATAATAATTTCATGGGATTAATATTATATTGAGTATTAACATGCTCAGAATATAGCTGACATGTAATTTTCTCTACTAATTGGTGGTCCAGGCAGGGTTATAGGTAAAAGAGAAAAAGTAATGAATTAAAATGTAGCATCTGGATTCACATGTTTCATAGTTTCATTATAAAATGAGCTGTGATAAAAAAAGATAACATACACACTTGTTTAGATCCTATTAGTTTTTGGTGAATACTCGTACTCTTTTTGGGTATTAGAGTATCAAAGTAAGATATATATTAAGAATTTGAATGTTAACTTATCTCATCCTAAAGAATGATTAAAGGCAAAATATGTTAATCCAAAAACTATGGGAAGAATGCTAAATAGTCACTCTCATGGATATAATATCTTGAAAAGAATATACTAAGAAATAAAAGAAGATGACATTTGTTTGATTGAGGTTGATTGTGGTTTCAATTATATTTGTCTATGTGGAATATATAAAAGGAGAAAGGCTACAAGTGGGATTTTTTAAGCGAAAGAAATCGAAGATTCTCTTTCTCTCTCTCTCTCTCTCTCTCTCTCTCTCTCCTTCGTCTACATGGTATCAGAGGGAGGTTGCAAAATGGGCACTTCCTTATGTCGCTGCACCAGCTCGTCAGTGACGACCGGACCAATTCCATAATAATTCGCTGATTTTTTCGTGGCTGCTTCAAAGCTATAAACTAGTTTACACGAAGAAAAATCGATGGTGTCAGCTGATTCGACAATTGAGTCAAAGGTCGTTTTCACATCCACCAGGGTCTCCGTGTGTCCCTCTCCATGCTGGTATAAAAGGCTATTTTCTTCTTTATGTTCCGCTTCCTCCTGTGAATCGCCACCGCTATTCGAGCTCGAACTATGAGCAGATCCATTCTCACTAGATAAGCGATCACTATCGACCATCATGGCCTCTTTGTAGTGCGACCTTTTGGTGCTATTAGTTTCTCTCGATCGCTCGTAATTATCATCAAGAGTGAGCTCGTGACCTGCTTCTTGGTTCTGCTCCATTCTTTCGTTCGCGGGCTCCCCCATTTCTTTATGATCGTCGAGAGCAGCTGTGCACATACGAGTCGCCCACGGAAATGCACCAGAGGAAACCAGGGCGGAATGGTGGATACAGCGATTATTTGACCAACAGTTGGAAACTTTAGACGCGTCCGTTAAGAAATTTAAAGCATGGTGAACCGCCTTCTGAGCCGTAGCAGCGAAGATGTAATGGCGGCTTACTTCTGGATGTTCTGTAAAATTTGAGTGCAGCGAATTCCCATCATTATCAACAATGGTTGCTAAAACTTCTATTTTTTCCTCTATTATATCTGGATCTCCTATGATTACTTCGGAGAAATTAGTTGGCAGTGACAATTATCTTTCCTGGTCAGCTTCTGTTGAACTATGGTTTATGGGTCAAAGATATGAGGATCACCTGGTTACACAGGAGACAGATATCCCTGAGGTTGATCACGTACAGTGGAGGAAGATAGATGCCCAGTTATGTAGTATATTGTGACAATCAGTTGATCCTAAGATTCTTCTTCATCTTCGGGCCTACAAAACTTGTTTTAAAATTTGGACTCATGCTAAAGGATTATACACGAATAATATCTAGTGTCTTTATAAGGTGGCTTCTGCTATTGTCCATCTCAGCCAACAGGATTTGGATCTATCTACTTATATTGGTCTGATTGCTTCTCTTAAGGAAGAGTTCTTGACTGTGATGCCTCTTACTTCTGATGTTGAGGCTCAACAAACACAACTTGATAAGTTCTTCATGGTCCTTACTCTTATTGGCCTCCGTCCGGATCTTGAGCATGTCCGCGATCAGATTCTTTGCAGTTCATCAATTTCGTCCTTGGATGATGTGTTTGCTCGCCTCCTTCGTATCTCGTCCACTCAGACTTTGCCATCTGATAGCACTTTATATTCTTCTGTGTTAGTTTCTCACACTGCCACTCAAGGAGGCTGCAGAGGTAACCGAGGTAGGGGCCAACGTCCTCATTGCACTTATTGCAATAAACTTGGCCACACTCGTGATCGTTGCTATCAGTTACATGGACGGCCTCCTCGCATTGCTCATATGGTCCAGTCCTCTGATTCTCAGCTGCCTCAGCCTTCGAGCTCCTCCGCATCTTAGGCATATCATGCTTATGTTGCCTCTGTTGCCCAGCCTGGTAATACTTCTGCATGCCTTACCCACACATCTTCTCTTGGACCCTGGATTCTAGATTCTGGAGCTTCTGATCACATATCTGATAATAAGGATCTTTTCTCCTCTATTTCTATTATCTCTGCTTTACCTACTGTTACCTTAGCTAATGGTTCTCAAACTGTGGCTAAAGGTATTGGTTTGGCCATTCCTCTATTTTTTCTACCTCTTACTTCTGTCCTTTATACTCCTAAATATCTTTTTAATCTTATTTTCATCAGCAAAATTACTTGTACTCTTAATTGTTATATCACCTTCTCTGATAAATTTGTGACCTTGCAGGACCGGAGTACGGGGAAGACGATTGACATAGGACGTGAGTCTCAAGGCCTTTATCACCACACCTCGGATTCATCTCCTGCAGTTTGCTTTTCCACTGATGCTCCTCTCCTCATTCACAGTCGTTTGGGCCACCCTAGTCTTTCCAAGTTCCAGAAGATGGTCCCTTGTTTTTCCACTTTGTCGTCGCTTTCGTGTGAGTCATGTCAGCTTGGGAAATATACTCGTGTCTCGTTCCCAAAGCGTTTGGATAATCGGGCAAAGTCTTTTTTTGAGCTTGTCCGCACTGATGTTTGGGGTCCCCGTCGGCTGCGTTTACTTTAGGATTTCAGTATTTTGTCACTTTTATTGATGACTATTCTCGATGTACTTGGTTATTTTTAATGAAAAATCGAGTTGAGTTATTTTTTATTTTTCAGAAATTTTATGCTGAAATCCAGACCCAATTTAATATTTTTATTCGTGTGTTACGCAGTGACAATGCAATGAAATATTTTTCATCCCCCTTTACTTCATTTATGTTTCATCATGAGATTCTTCATCAGTCTTCTTGTGCTCATACTCAACAAAATAGGGTAGCTGAACGAACGAATCGACATCTTGTTGAGACAGCTCGTACTATCCTCCTCCATAGTAATGTTCCTCTTCGTTTTTGGGGGGACGTTGTTCTTACCACTTGTTATTTGATTAATCGTATGCCCTCCTCTGTTTTACATGATCAGATTCCTCATTCCATTCTCTTCCCTGACCAACCACTTTATTTCCTTCCTCCTCGTGTCTTTGGTTGTACGTGCTTTGTTCATATTCTCACTCCTGGACAGGACAAGCTTTCAGCCAAAGCCATGAGGTGTCTCTTCTTGGGATATTCCAGACTTCATAAGGGTTATCGTTGTTATTCTCTTGAGACTCATCGCTACTTTATCTCCGCCGATGTTATTTTCTTTGAGGACTCACCATTCTTTTCCACCACTTCTGAGTCTTTTCCTGTTTCTGCAGTCTTGCCTATTCCCATTGTCTCTTCACCTGATGTTGTGCTTCCTCAACCACTTCAGGTTTATCATCGTCGCCCTCGTGTTGATGCTCCTCTGTCGTTTGCTGAGGCACCTGCTGACTCACGTCCTATCCCTTCGGCTTCTCCTGCCCCGGCTTCACCCTCTCCTGATGACTTACCCATTGCTACTCGAAAAGGTAATCGCTCTACTCGTAATCCTCATCCTATTTACAATTTTTTGAGTTATCATCGATCATCTTCACCATATTCTGCTTTTGTCTCTGCTATATCCTTTGTTTTTCTTTCAAAGAGCACCCATGAAGCTCTTTCCCATCCAGGCTGGCGACATGCAATGGTGGATGAAATGGATGCTCTACACTCTAATGGCACTTGGGATCTTGTTGTTTTACCCTCTGGTAAATTTACAGTTGGTTGTCGTTGGGTCTATGCAATTAAGGTTGGTCCTGATGGTCAGGTTGATCGCCTTAAGGCCCGCTTAGTTGCTAAAGGCTATACTCAGATTTATGGTTCTGATTATGCTGACACATTCTCCCCTGTTGCCAAGATTGCTTCTGTTCGTCTGCTTCTCTCCATGACTATTATGTGTTATTGGCCTCTTTATCAGTTGGATATTAAAAATGTCTTCCTTCATGGTGATCTTGCCGAGGAAGTTTATATGGAGCAACCGCCTGGTTTTGTTGCTCAGGGGGAGTCTGGTTTAGTGTGCAAGTTATGCCGTTCTCTATATGGCTTGAAACAATCTCCTTGAGCATGGTTTAGTCATTTTAGTTCTGTTGTTCAAGAGTTTGGCATGCTTCGCAGTACAGCAGACCATTCAGTTTTCTATCATCATAATTCCTTGGGGCAGTGTATTTATCTGATTGTTTATGTGAATGACATTGTCATTATAGGCAGTGATCATGATGATATTCAGAAACTAAAGCAACATCTTTTTACCCACTTTCAGACCAAAGATTTGGGGAAACTCAAGTATTTCTTGGGAATTGAGATAGCTCAATCCAGTTCCGATGTGGTCCTTTCCCAAAGGAAGTATGCTTTAGACATCCTGGAAGATACCGGTATGTTAGATTGTAAACCGGTAGACACACCTATGGATCCAAATGTCAAACTTGTACCAGGACAAGGGGAGCCTTTAGCAGACTCAGGGAGATATCGACGATTCGTTGGTAAATTAAACTATCTCACCATTACTCGTCCAAATATTTCTTTTCCTGTGAGTGCTGTTAGTCAATTCCTACAATCACGATGTGATAGCCATTGGGATGCCGTAATTCGCATTCTTCGATATATCAAAAGTACACCAGACCAAAGTGTGTTGTACGAGAACAGAGGTCATACTCAGGTTGTTGGTTACACAGATGCAGATTGGGCCGGCTCACCCACAGATAGATGTTTCACTTCAGGGTACTGTGTTTTTATTGGAGGTAATCTAATATCTTGGAAGAGTAAGAAATAAGATGTAGTAGCAAGATCTAGCGCTGAAGCCGAGTATCGAGCTATGGCTTTGGCAACATGTGAACTCATATGGTTGAAACATCTTCTTCGAGAGTTGAGATTTGGAAAGGATGAAGAGATGAAACTCATCTGTGATAACCAGACCGCATTACATATTGCATCCAATCCAGTCTTTCATGAAAGGACCAAACATATTGAAGTTGATTGTCACTTCATTAGAGAGAAAATCACATCAGGATGTATTGCTACAAGTTTTGTTAATTCAGATGATCAACTAGCAGATATCTTCACTAAATCTCTCAGTCGTCCTAGGATTAAATATATTTGTAACAAGCTTGGTGCATATGACGTATATGCTCTAGCTTGAGGGGGAGTGTGGAATATATAAAAGGAGAAAGGCTACAAGCAGGATTTTTTAAGCGAAAGAAATCGAAGGTTCTCTCTCTCTCTCTCTCTCCTTCTTCGTCTACAGTCTAAAAGGGTATATCCTCTCTCATGGATACCATATGTAATGATATGATATCTCAATTAGAAATACATAAGATACGAGAAAGTAACAAAGATTTATGTTTAATTGTTATCATATATAATGATTTTTAAATATTTATTATTTGTTACAATAATATTTTCAAAATAAAAAAAAATAGTAAATAAGATATGATTATTAATAATATGACTATTAATTCTTATGTTGATAATTTATGAGTCTAGAATTATAATATGAGTGAAATCAATGATACCCAAAATGAGAGAATGATCTATTGTTTTCTTTGAGAGGAGATTTGTATACGTTTCTCTAGTAAGTATAAGTGTCATGCTGATTTAATTATGTGATAATCTCCAAATGACACTGTTAATCAATATGTCTTTCTTAATATTACATAAAATTTTTGGGGTTTTCTTTGAAAATAATATTAAATAATTATTTTTGGTATGACCAATCATTATGCTTAGGAAAATATAAGTCTTTGCTACTTTGACCACTATGCACTCCACTGCATGCTTCACCTCATGCCTCTGTGCAAAATTGTGCGCATGCATGTGTGCATGTGTACATGCATGCTTTCTAGGAGAATGCATGTGCTTGTGGGTTTGTGGATGTGCTTGTCTGCTTGTACACATGCATGCACACTTGTGCTCGTGCATGTACTTCATAAGAATGCGCATGCATGTGTGCACGGGTACACACCTATACAAAATGAACACTTGTGTTTCTTTTTTCATATAGATTGAGCATCAATGTGTCTTCTTCTAGGGTTTGTAAATTTTTATCTATATGCCCAACTTAGCTATGATGTCATATTAAAATTAATGTGAAAAAATAGAAAATATATAATAAATACACTCTAATAACATCATACTATCACATCCTCATAAAATGAGCAAAATTGATTGTAGTTCATAATTTGAGTGTTTTTATCAAAAACATAAAATAACATAAAATAAAATAAGTTGGTAAACCTCATCCAATATATTATGAGAGCTTGTAATATTCTTATATTATATCTAGACTATATAGATATTTGATATAACTTCTCAACCAATTAGATTGAAGTTAGATGAGTAAACATTACTATTTTTATTCATTTGACACTACTAATTATATAATTTTTAGAGGTATTTATAATAGAGATAATGTTACTACAAGTGTGAAATGGAGAAAATAACTTCTTTGATAATATTATTGTATTTATTACATTATAGTCTTTGTAATGTTTCATAATGAGATTCAAGTAATGACTATTTTTTCTCTAAATTAGAGATATATCATTGGATAATTTAATATATGTCTAGACGTGATAGACAATAACTTAATGGAGAGGCAGCTCATATGACATGCCTTGAAGGTAGGGAGATTATCAATCATCTTCGAAGCAGATGCATGAGATATTTAGTATTATGCAGACATTGTAGGAGTAACCATATCGTGAAGAGTTGTAGGGAGTTGTTTTCAAAGTGTAGTTGAAGAGTACAACAAATTATTGAGAGTAATGCTTAGAGGTGGAAAATGGGCTTGATCTATGTTGCACGGACATGGATACGGACATGGGGATATGACACGGCAGGATACGGGGACACGACAAATTTTAAAAAACTAGGATATGGATACGGCTAGAATACGGCATGAAAAAAAAATAAATACAAATATTATCCATTAACAGAAATTTAGATAAATAAAAAAAAATATTCATATTTTATTTTTACAAACATTCAAAAACAAACATAAGAAATATTAAAACAAAGATTAGCATTTTCTTATGAATCAAACAAAATAGCTTTCAGTCCGAGGTTCATCAAAAGAAAGATCCGCAATCTCAAGAATTTCAGTATTTTCAATATCTATTGATTCAAAACCATCACCTCCAATGTTCCATATTTTAGATTTGCTTTCATTATAATTTGGAGATCTCCTTGACAGAAGTCGAAGATTGTTATGGACATAAACTAAGTCTTTAGCTTTTTGTGGTGTCAACTCGTTTCTCTTCATGGAGTGAATAAAATTATAAGTACTTTAATTTCTTTCACAACATGATGATGAACAAGGTTGTCCTAACAATTTTTTTCAAAATTAATTTAATCTTATTTTTTTTCTACATCAATATAATCATACATTTTTCATTATATTTTCATTATTTACATATTACATTAATTTATTTATTATAAAATATATAACAAAAACTATTATACTTACATATTATATATTACTAAATATTACATAATACATACTATAAAAAGAATTCATATTTATATATTTCATATTTTAATATTACATATTTATTATTATTTTTAAAATCATGTATTTAAAATTTAAATAAATTATTTGTTTATTATATTTTGTATGTATATTAAACAAACAATAATAATTAAAACATAAAAAAATATATTTAAACCATCTAACCCCTGCCCCCTATTTAAAATAATTAAAATTATGTTTTTAAACCCCCCCCCCCCCCTCCAACACCCCCCCTACAGATTATAGAATTAGGTTACCTTAGGTACTATCGGTGCCTCGGCGGTGTGCTTCCTCAGCTTCCAACTTCTCTCTCCTTTCCGTTAGACGCAATGACAATTATTTCCCGCAATCAGCTTGTCGGTCACTCATTGTCGGCGGTGTGCTCCTCAATTTGATGGAGTTATAGGAGTAAGCGTTAATATATATTATATTTTTGCTGCGTCATAATCGTAAAAATGCGTCGGTTTGGTAAATGACTCGTCGGTTTTGTACCAATGCATCTGATACGTCTCCGACGCGTCTATCCGATACGGCACGTGGCGTATCGGACCCGTGTCCGTACCGTGTCCACGTGGACACGCTCGTCCAGTGGAGTAAATCGTGCAATACAGTGCTTGATGACTAGGGCTGGTCTATGCCATTCCCTGCATGATGTGACCTAGGTACAACATTATGCACTCAGATTTTTACCTAACATAGGCATGGGCATGCTTGCTGAATTGGGTGCGACACAACGTGACACGAGAGCTTGGATTGAGTGGGCCAAAATTGGCTTGACTGATCAAATGACTTGGGTTGTGCTTGAGTTGTCGCTTTGAGTTGGGCATAATTTGAACTCACTAGGTGTGTGTAAACTATGTGTTTATTTTTTTTTCATCGAGTGCAGGTAAATCACGTGCTTTTAATAAATTATCTAATTATTGTAAATTTTATTTTCTAGTTCTTGTTGTTGATTAATTTAATTTTATATTTATTTGATAGTGTTTGAAGCCCCCCCAATCTTAATTTTGTAGTTCATACATGCAGACAAATAATAAAAAGAGAATAAATTATTAATATTTTAAATATATATTTTTTTAATAGTTGTGATACAAAAATTTTGATATTGTTTATATTTATTAAAAAGACTTTTAATATTGCATATACATCTAAGTATAATGCATGTGATGAGAATATATATAGACGAACATATTTTTGTCATATCATAAAAGATTTTAAAAATTTTTAAAAATAACATTTCTATTTGACATGTGATTCATCAGTTATTATTTCATCGATTTTACAAATAACATAGGTATATTTCATATTTTGGTAGCTAATACATGAATTTATAATAAGATGGGTATAATTTCAATAGTGTTTGCTATTCACTTAGAATTTTTTCTTTTTTAAAATCTAATGACTTATATAAAGTATAAAATTCTTATCTCAATTGATAATATCCATAGATGACGTCTTTGATTTTTGATTACTCATTATTGACTTTGGATCTGCATTTGCAGACTAGTAATCCCTATTAATAAGTAAATTCTTTATCTTCAGTTTTAATAACTAAACATTATTTCTTGTAAATTCTTGTTTAGATTCTGCTCTGAATTATGACTTTGATATAAAATTTATAATTTAGTTACAACAATATGCTTTGATTCCAAACTTTATATACTAAATACAATCTCTCTAATACCATGTGTTGGAATCGAGTTAACCGGCATGATTTTTCCTCTGATATCAAATGTTAGGAATCGTGTCATAATTTGGGTTTAGGTTTTTTGAGGAAGAATTAATTCAACTCAAGCAGAACTCTAATAGAAAAAGTATATAGTTTACAATGAGAGAACTCATATAAGAACTACACATGCAATAGAGAAGAAGAGGGGAGAGAAAAAGAGAGCAAGATATTTTTTTTTTCACTATTAATGCTTTCTGGTTGAGCATTAATTGCATTTCTTTTTTTCATACTTTTTTGTAATATGTTATGTTTATTTATAAGTCTTTAAATAGTAATGTAAAAAATATATAACATAGTTTTATATTGAGATAAAACATATTTTGTCATAACTTCATTCATATCGAGACACCAAAGAAAATGACAGTTTATAGAACATAGTATGACTCAAATATATAAGATTTCTAGTTGTAACAATACTAAATATATTGCGACTTAGAGGTGTCAAATGGGTCGTAATTCTATAGGCATGACTTTGTCTGACCATGCCGAACTTTGAAGATGCATGAATCTGCATCTTTGCCTTTACACGATGGTGGCACGGTTGAGTGCACAACCTTGATGGCCAACGGGTGGCCAGCTAATGGGCTAGCCAATTACAATCGGCTTTGTGGCTGATTTTTTTAAAAAAATAGACAGTCCCATGACAGGGAGACCATCAGATGGGGACATCAATGGGTAGTCAATAGGGTTAGTTTACTGTGCTGTCGGGCCAGGTACACGGGTTGTGCCTGGTCTGGCAGGAGGCAAGGCTCATGATGGCCTGGCCCGACATGAGGTATCGTTTTGGATCATGCCATACTGGGCCAGGCTGTGGGCAGTGCCTAGGCCACCTGACCAATTTGACGCCTCTATTACAACTTATTCATATCGTAACTTCACATTTCAGAATCGTGACAATAAACTCTTGTACTAGTTTTAAAAGTATGAGTCAAATCATCACAAATTATAATATTTTGTTTCATTATATTCGATAATTTTTTGATGCTCATTATCTTTTTAAAGAATCTAGTTAATCGCATCATACATTTTCTTTTTGTGATCCTTCAAAGTCAGATAGGGATATTATTATTTGCTAGGACTCTTTTGTCATTTATTTAATTGAGAATTTTTATAAATTTTTTGAGCATTGACTTGACTATATATCTAAAATTCTTTAGTCCTCAATCATTTTTAATATTCAAATTTAAATTTGTGAATTTATTTGAAAATTAATAAAAATATATCATTAATCTTTCTTTAACTTTTTCATTTTTTATTAGATCTTATTATTATTATTATTTTTTAAATATAATTTATATGATTAATATCTTTACTATCTTTTCCCTTTATTTAAATTATCTTATAAATATCAAAATTTTTTCTTACAATTTATCATATAACTCTGCATTTTATTCTTTTAGTTTTTTTTGTTGGCTTCATATATTACTTTATAGTTTCTTTATTAATATTTTTCTGTATTTTTTAAAATAAAGTTATTTTTCCTAAATGGTTTGTTGAATCTCATTCTACACAACTAAATTTTTGTGTGAGTAAATTTATTTTAAATATATTTTTTATATACTTTGTTATTTTATTCAATATAGTATTTATATTTATGTTGAAAGATTAATTAAAAATGTTATCTAACTTTTTTCATTAAAATATATATTTCTTCTTTTAAGTTTTATCATTTTATTTTTAAATATTTATTAATTTTTTTTTGATTATATTTTCTAAGTAGATTAATAATGACTAATCTATGTTGAGTGGTTAAATTCTTAATTGATATATTTTTTATGGTCTTTGCATAATATTTTTTTTATCCTAATTATAAAAAAAGTTTATTTGGATCTTATAAAAATTACTTTTGAAGGTTAAGTATGTTTTTATGTATTTTTTTTTCTTCTTAAAGTAAGTATTAGCTATAAAAGATCATAAGATAAAATAAAATCTAATATTGTTCCTTTCATTTTATTCTTTTTTTTTTCAAACTTATATCCTATAATATGTGTTCCATCCTCATTATTTTTTCTTACATATTCATTTAAGTGTTAACCAATTATAATCATTTTTTTTCTTGGTATGTTATGTAGAAATCTATTTATATCTTTTTTAATATTTTTTTTTATTTTATATTGAGTCTTACCTATAGAACATATGTAATTATTTTTAAGTTTTCTTCATTCATTATTAATTTGATTTTTATAAGTTTATTATTAATTCTTTTGATTTCTATAATTGTATCTTTTAATTTTTTGTTTTTAATTATTCAAACATTATTTTTATTTATTTTTTTGCACATATTTCACAATTTATTATTATTAATCTTTTTTAATTTCTTATTTTTGTGCTTAGTCTCTTGTAAATATTTTATATTAATATTTTTATGATTTCTAATATCAACTACTTCTAGGCACTCAATACTTACTATTTAATATTTCAATATTTCAAGAATTTATTCTAAACTAACTAGGGATAACTTCTTTACCCATCCTCATCAAAGAAAATTAATGAGCTTTTAATTTTTTTTGTCACTACAATCTGGCAACGTCACAATGGTCTTTGCCAAACCACTACATTCAAAAAATGTGGCATGTTGCTTAATGTGGAAAACTTTTTAGATTCATTGAATAGACTGCCTGCCTTACTGAACACACACACGCACACACACACACACACGCACACACACACACACACTCACTCACACACGCACACACACACACCCCATACACTCACACATACACAAACACACACTCTTATGTTCACATACACCCACACACATACACAAACACACTCATATGCTCACATACACCTACACACATACACAAACACACACTCATATACTTACATACACCTACATACCCACACATATAAACAAAAAATTATAGAGGATATTTGAAAGCTTAATGTATGGGCTTTTTGTCTGGGCATTTAAAAGTAGTACGACTTTTCATATCTTTTGGATTTAAAGTATAGAGAGTATGCTTATTTTTAAGGTAGTGATTTTTATCCTCAAAAGAAGACAATCATAATTTTTATACTCGAGCTAATTATCAGTGTTGTGATATTATTGTAAAGCCATAATAACATGATATATGAGAGAAAAGAAAGTCAGTGATGTGATCACTCACATTTCTGCCAACACTTAAAAACATATAAGGGCAAGATTTATATCATAGCTTTTCCTAGTCTCATAGTCACAGGATATACAAAATCTTTTCAGTATTATGATTATTTCTCAGTATCATAATCATATAATCATTAATAAAGATCAAAGTTAATGTTGTTACTTTATTACAACGTTGTGATTATATATCAATGTGAGAAATCCTGCACCACACCCGACATTTCCACAAGCTCATTATCATTTATTAAAGGCAAGAAGATAAATGTTCAAAGTCGTGATTACTTCACAGTATTATAATTTTGTGTTATATATATATATATTAGGCCCAATTCATGATTTTTGTTAGCCTAGTTATTTTGTATTACAAAAGGTCAAGATGTAGTTTAGAGTCTTGGTTGCCTTCTATAATTGCAAACTCAAGCTTAGAAATGAAGATTAAAGTAGTGACTTTCTTTTAAAAGTCAAAGATATATCTCATTCTTCTTTCACCCCTTCACGATAAAAGCAAAACATGATAACTATCAAATTTTAAGTGTGAATTTCATATTTTCTAGGGGTTTTACTAGTAAGAAATCAATACAAGTCTTAATCCAATTCATAGAGTTTAAAGGCACAAATCTCAAATACAAGACTTATTTGAATTTATATGATTTGACATTGGTTATTTATAAATAAATATATGTGATTTATTTTGTGTTATGGATATTAATGAATGATGATTAAATAGAACGTAAACTAGGATTTTGATTATTTGTTGGTTTGTATGAAAATTTCATGATGGACTGTGACAAGTAAACAATGAGTCTCACTCGTGCATATGGTAGGAATGTAGTAACAGTCCTTTCAACTATGATACACAATATAAACCTATACGCTGAAATCTAAAATTTGGATATTTTAATCACTACGAGTTGATGATTATAAAGTTAAAAGTATTAATACTTGTGTACATCAATTTATTGTATATATTTTAAAATAACTGATTCCTAATTAGGATAAATGTTTTATACAATATTCTCATAATGGATTCATCTTTAATGTGTGTGTCGCATCATCATCGAGAAAGACAGTGATATGTACTCCTTTGAACATGCACGAGTATGTGGTGACTCGCAAGATGATGACATCCCTCGAGCATTACTTTTACTCGTATAATTCATACTAGTGAAACTTCAGAAAAATATATGTTAATTATGTTAGTGATGCTTGTTAACACTGAAAGCATAAATACTTATAAATTATATTAATCTTTGATTTTTATGATAATGAAGGTTAGAAAATAAGAGTGTTCATACAAAATAATTATTAAGAATAATTAATGAAATTATTTAAAATATATGGGATTATAAATAACTCTCGAGCAGAGATATATTATTGTATCTGTGGTGACGTATCGAAGGGATAACTACAAGAGAAATATCATTTAGATAAACTTAATGATAATCATCTTGCATGTCATTAGTGTATGAAATCATTGCATAACCACTTAATTTTCATTTGTAATCTTATTATAAGTCGAGCAACATAAATATCATCCTATAGTTAAAATGAATAAATTATGAATCTAAAATTGTCTAATACTCCAAATATTTATTTTACTAAAAATGAATTGTCTCACTATTTAATAACCAAATTATTGATATAGTTTTCCATAGAATTGATATCTAGACTAAATATTATTTTTCTATTTGTATAGTCCATGCACTTGTTAATCTATGTTAATAAGATATTCTCGGTAATCAATTTTTGAGACATCACTTAAATGATAAATTTATGTAGTATACCAAAATCATAATAAATTTTTGATATCATTGTCAGGAATTGTTTAGCTTGGTTAATTAACGTGAATTGATATAATTATTATTATTATTAAAAGATAATTCTTTTATAGTTGTTTATACATCATTGAGGTTGATAAATATTTTTAAATTATATTCATAAATCTTATTAATTTTTTTGAAAGTGAATAATTGTATTTTGGATTTTTGTGCGTATTTTTTCTTTTTTTTTAGTCACTAATAAAGTAAGAATATTTAGTTAATCTTTTTTTGAATACCTAATGAACTATTTTAAGGAGCTACGAGAATAAAATGAAGTAGGTGAAATTTATTTTGAGAACTGCAAAATAAAAGAGAATGAGAATATCTCAATCTATTATTACAATGAGATTTATTATGCTAAAAGAGATAATTTTTATTATGATTCTTGTGGCAAACAGTTTCAACTTTATTATTAGTTAGAAGAGAGTTTTGGAAAATGAGGGTATAGAAGTCATGAGGAAGGGATATTTTATGTATCTCAACTATCCTCAAAAGCTTATTTGTCAGCCGATCTTGAATAAATATAGGTATGATTGAGAAGAGATTATGCTGCTGAGGAAGAAAGGTTGAGATGGTTTAAGAAGAAATATAAAGACATAGATTGGGCAAAGTCTGTAAAAAGTATTGTATCAGGAATCCCTATGGATAATACGAAAATATTTATATTTGAAAGTATAACAAAGGAAATTAATAGTACGACCTCACATATTTAAGAAGATTAGATTGAAATGAGTGATGAAATCTTTGTGGCAAATACGGAGAAATTTATGGTTAAAGATCTAAAAGAGAAAATTGATCATACTACTTCACTTATTCAAAAAGAAAAAGTTAAAGTAATTGATGAAATCTTTGTAGCTAATACGAAAAAAATTGTGGTTGAAAATCTAGAAGAAAAAATTAAAGATACGACCTCAAGTATTCGAAAAGAAATTTATTTTGTAGTATTGATTTTTTTTTGAATCTATTCTCTGAGAAAAAAGATAATTCACTTTTATGTGTTTTTTTTTGTTTGTAAAGTATCAGATTTGAGGCTATATGTATTAATGTTTGACTATTATAAAAAATAATAGTGAGAGAAAAAGTGAATTAATGATATCATTAAGACAAATTTTCTTTTGTGACACAATCAACCTAATATATAAAAATTATATATTTCAAAAAATATTATCTATTATTTTTATATATTAATGAAATATAATCAAATAAAATTTATTAAACATAAAAAATATCATTAGTATTTACTAATAACGTAAGCATTCAAAGTTCTGAAATAAAACATTAAAATTTTAATAAGTTAATATATATGTGTGTGTGTGTGTGTGTATATATATATATATATATATATATATATAGTGTGTGTGTGTGTGTGTACTTGTATGGATATATATATACATACGTATACATATATGTACATACATTTAATATACATATATGTATTTAGCTATATCTATATAAGCCTTTTGTGTATGTATGTGTGTATAATTTTATATATATACATACTCATGTATATAAGCTTTTTGTGTATATATATGTATACATATATGTATATAAGCCTTTTGTGTGTGTGTGTGTGTGTGTGTGTATGTATGTATTTGTATACATATATGTATATAAGCTTTTTGTGTGTGTATAATTGTATATATGTACATATAACTTTACTTATAGTATAACTATATGTATATAGTTATACATATATATGTATAACTATATATGCATATATGTATCCAAATCCAAGTATGAGCTACGATGGTAGCTCGTTCTACTTGTTAATGGGTTAAGCCATGAAAGTCCTCGTTCGACGAGACACGGTGTGTTTGGCCTTGACAAATCTTTTTTTGGTGCTTTCAGCATCTTTCAGAAATAGTTGGTGCTTGTCGTGGTGCTTGAGCTTTAAGTGCGCCTTGGGCGCACTTTTAATAACTATGATTGTTACAAGTCTCTCTTTAAGGTAATATATTTTTTTATTTGAATTTCTCTTCAAAATAAATACTCACTTATAATGAACAATAAATATTTTTATTAAGTCATGATACTAGTTCTTAATTTTCATTGTCATGAAGTGTTTTTATCTCTTTCAATATGATATTGTGTCATCTTGAGTGAGATAATATGTCAAAAGGAGACTTGAATATCCTAGTATCAACAAGAGAAATAATAAAAAAGAATGAATAAGATGTGTATATAATAATGCATTTGATATTGAATGTTGAGTATGACTCTTATGTCCTTTTAGATTGTGATTGGATGATCAAAATCAAAATGGTCAACAGTATTATTATCTAGCTCTTGGGTAAATATATCTTTCATCTAAGTAGGTTGTATATGTTTTTTCCTTCTAGTATAGGTTAAAATATTTAAGTGGTTAGATTTTATTGTCTTTGACTTCTCGTGAGATTGAAATAGAGTAAATTCGTGAGTTATTGTATCATGTAGGGTTGAGAGAAATTTTTTGTTATGAGGAGTCACTTTTTCTTGGGTCGACATAATTTATACTTCTTGATATATATAATAATTCTATGTGAATATAGAGGTGTCAAACGGGCCGGCCCGGCCTATTTTTTTAGAGAATGGCTGTGCTTTTGTGTCGGGCCGGCATGGCACGGTTACGGTACCATGCCGGGCCAAACCAGGCTAGTACGGGCCTGGCTTAATTTTTTTTTAAAAATTTTTAAAGTTTTATATTTTAGTTTAAATAAAATATATATTATATTATATATAGATAATGTATAATATATTAAATTTATAAAATAAAAATTGTTAAAAATTTAATAAATTACAAAGTTTAAATTTTTATATTAAAAATATAATATAAATAAATTATAAAGTTTAATATTTAAATTGGTAAATTGACAAATATTAAAAATTTGTAACTTGAAATATTAATAGTTTAAATTTTTTTTATAATATATAATAAATTTAGATTATAATTTATTAGAATTAAAATATTAAATTATAGATTTTTAATTTTTAAATGAAAATTTTAAGTAAAAAAAATAAATTAAACAAAAAATTTCGTTAAAAAAAATTGCAAAGTCAAAAAATAAAAGCAAACCAAATAAAACATGACCAATCAGCCAATAGATACCGAACCAAACAAATACAAGTTTCTAGTTTCAACATAACGTAAAAATAAAGCGTACGATCAATAAAAAACAAAACATCAAAATCAAAAAACAGTGGATCATCATCAATCGTCAATCGACATATCATGAGGATCATTAACTGCAACATCAAGATTACTATCATATGGATCATCATCATCAGCAATCGACTCTTCCGCTTTCGTAGTGGATGCGGATCTAGTCCATGTCCCAGCTTCAGCACGATCATGGATGCTAAACATCAAATCCTCCCAATCATTCAAACAGGCAAAAGCCTCAACAATATCTAGACGTAATATCCATCTCCTAAACGAAATGACGTTCACTGCAACAGAAAAAGCAAACTCCGATACTACGCTCGATACCGGAGGAGTCAGTAGATCTCGTGTCATCCTAGATAACATGAGAAATGTGAACTCATATGATTTCTACCACTTTAATATATAAAGATTCTTAGTATCAGAATTTGATAGGATTGAGCAGTAATCAGTATCTAAGTACCGAGAAAGCACGCTCCTAGGTGATGGTCCACCCTGACGTTTCCCTCTTGCTAACAGAATGGAAAAATCGTCATCTCCGAACAAGGTATCCATGTCCGTAATCACAGTCTCACCACTATCACTATCACCACCATACTTAGTATCTTAGTATGTGAACAGGTTAGTCAATTTCTCGTGAATGAATCTTTCAGGTGTGTCTTTCAGGTTCATGCACGAGGAAATATAAGTCAGTATATTTTTTACCCCTTTCAATTTAACCCTAGGGTCTATGCATGCAGCTAGGCAATAAAGAGATGGAACAGTGAACCAGTACTTTAAGTAATTGATTTTCATCTCTACAATTATATGGCTAAGTGTCGGGTCAGCTCGATACTTCCTAAACATGCTGCTAATGTTGCATATGCACCCGAGTGCAAAGCAAGTCTTAGGAGTATAAACCGACCAACACATGTTCGTTGTGTCATAAAAAATATTCAAGAATTTCATTTATGAAATTCCTGAAGCCCAGTCAGTATCGTCAATAATAAGTTCATTACTCTTACTATTGACGTAGTCGTATATCACGTGTTCATATCCAACATGACTTCAACATCATGTACGTGTAATTCCAATGGTGTCTCACATCCGATTAGAATTTTTTCTTCTTAAGATTGGCAGACAAACAGATACTACAAAACTCTTGTTGTCTGCGAGGAGTGCGAATATATTTTAATGCATTACGTATATTATCCAACGTGAGGGAATACACCTTCATATCTGCTTGAACAATCAGGTTAATCTCGTGACACATGCATTTGAAATGAAAAATCTCTCTTAATGGTACGTCCCTAATATTCATAACAAACATGTTAATCGCTACTCCATTGTTAGATGCGTTATCGAATGTGATACTAAAAATTTTATTTTGAATTTTATATTTCCTAACAATTTTCATCATACACTCAAAAATGACCGGGTCATCATGAGGTTGGAGAATCTCAGAAAATCGTAAAATTTTTTTATTCTTAGTTCAGTTAGAATCTACATAGTGGCTGGTGAGATATGCATAATATGATTCATCGTGACTTGTCCAGATATCGGACGTCACGGATATCATTCCACTATATGTCATAAATTTATTCATTAATTTTTATTTTTCTAACTTATACAATTTTAGTATGTTATTCTTAGATATAAACTTAGGAATCTTACGATAAGCAGACTTAAAATATGTCTGCATGATGCGCACTACCCTTTGATCTTCTAAAAATTTGATCCAAAGATCCATCAATGTGATATGTCTGGCCTAGAGGTGTCAACCGGGCCGGCCCGGCCCGGCCCGGCACGGAAAAATTCCGTGCCCGGCCCGGATTTTGCACGAGCCGTGCCTAGCTCGGAACGGTCGGCTCGCGGCACGGCACACAGGCACGGGTTTATCCCGTGCCGGGTGTCCCGTGAGCCCGACCCCACGATAATCGATAATTCAAAAAAAGACAACTGGTTGGGTCTGATTCGACCCGACCCGCGGTCCCCCGTATCCCGAACCGCTCGGACAGGCAAGCTCGAGTGGGCCAGGCACGGCACGGCCCACCGTGCCTGTGGGCCGGGCCGGGCCGGGCATGGCACGGTACAGTAACCATGCCCGACCCGACACGGAAGCACGATCGTGCTCTTAAAAAATGGGCTGGGCCGGCTCATCCCAGCCCGTTTGACACCTCTAGTCTGGCCTTATCCTCCCTACCCAACTCGCTGGAGTATATGAAGAGAGTAAGCTTTAAGACTGAACTCGATCCAGTCTCAAAAAATACAGTGATATGTTGGGTTTGTTTAGGATGTAATGGACCATATTTTTTGGTGCATAATTCGGCATGCCTCTTAATGTGCCTAGTCCCAAACGAACTCTTACAAGTTAAATTTCTCATACAATATTTGTATTGTGTCATTTCTTCTTCTTCACTCCTAATATTATTTTTTGTTTTATTATATTAAAATGAGTCCAAACTACAGAAGTCTTCATAATTTTTTGTTTTTTAGATATTTGGGTTGAGATGACTTGAGAAACCAAAGTTTCAGCAGCCCAGACCTCTGTGTAAGATTTTTATTTTTTAAATTTAAATATGTTTCATTAGTATTTGTTATTTTTTAGGATTTTTGTTAAACATTATACTTATGTAGAGACTAGATGATAGATTTTAGATTTAACTATTTTAAGAATATAGAGAGAGAGAGAGAGACTAGAAAGAGATTGAGAGAGAGAGAAAAAGTAAAAAAAAAACTTAAAATAAATTACCCGGTAAAGCCGTGAGGTCAATCACGTGCACGGTGCACCACAGTCTAGCTCAAAATTTTAAACCCGAGTTGAGATTCTCAAAAGCTGAGCCAAATGAAGAAATCTCGAGTCCCGAGAGAGAGGAGCAATAATTTTGAGAGGGTGAAATTGTCAGATTTGAGAGAATAAATATTTATGAAAAACATAAATGTTGTAGAGCGGTGCGGAAGAATTTATAGATTAAAGAAAATACTTTTTAAAAAAAAATAATTTTTTTTTAAAAAGTATTTTATTTGTTTTTTTTTAATATTTTAGGGGGCAGAATCATGAGGGATGTCACATTTTTCTCCCTAGCCATTGGAGGCGAGATCCAACGGCTACATTTTAAATTTTTTTTTTTTTGCCGGTTGGGGGGGGGGGGGGATCAGGTCGGGTCAGGTGGGACCGAGGGTCGGGTCTGATTGGACCCGACCCGCGGTCTTTTTGTGCGGGAAGCTAGGCCTGAGTCACTGGGGGATGAGGGTGAGCCGTGACTTGTGAGTCGTCACTCATGAGGGTGTGGGAAGTCGGTAGCCCAAAACTACTGGTGCGGGTGTGGGTCTGTGTTGGATTATTGTGCAGTAAAGTAAAGTAATCAATATACATCTTTTGGATTGTTATTTTTCATATGCTCGCAAAAAATAACTCATGCTCAAGAAAATAGTATTTCTACTAACTAAAATAAGAATATTATGTGATGAAAAATATTTGTATTCTTTTTAAGTATTGAATTATATAAAGAAGACATATCTAAAAGTCCTAGATCCTAACCTAGAAAGATTTCATGAATAAAATAAATACTTCCAATAACTCTATGAGATAAATTAAATAATTTCTCTTTATGATGCATGATTTGAAAGATCATATGTTCAGAAATGACATAAATGGGCATCATGTTGAAGAGATAGCTTACAATTAATATTACATCTGCTGAAAATACTTTGAAACACTTCTCATTAATTGGAGTGTTCATGTCATCTAAATTAAATATTTATTTATTTTTTTGTTACCTCATTATGCGAGGATGTGCCTGCATATGAAATTTATTATATAATCTCTTGATCTATATAATATGTAATGAATCTATCCGACATACATATTAATACATTATCATTTCTTATTTTGTTAATATGTTTATCATATTAATTTTTTATTAATTTATGAAATATCTGAAAAATAAAAAATTTTTATCTTTTAACATGAAAAAGAATAAATATCTATATCATAAGAGATAATCAATAAAATTAATAAATTACCTAACTCTCTTTTTGGTCATATTTTTATTAGGTTTATGTTTGTCTGGGTGGATTAGATCGAATGAGTCATTGCTTACATTAGAATGACACTCAAGATATGAAGTTCTGTTATACTTTCCTAGATGACATGTCCATACTTTAATGTAGAAATATATTAAGACTGAGTTATAATATTCTCAACTTGGCCAATAATGAGTAACCAAGTTGTGAATGAACAAAAAATTAGTCCAACACACTCAATTATTTATCATGAAATTATATCATATCATATGGGAGATGATTTATAGTTCACTATGCTCAGTCTCAAAGAAAGTATTTCTCAGAATTTTTTGATCATACAAATAAATATTAGAAACAAAAATAAAATTATAATTGAATTATCTATAAAATATAACATAGAAAATAAATAATATGACAATCAGGGATAAAAAATATATATAAAAATAAATAATGAGTTAAGTTTATTTTTATTGTACCCATGGCTTTTAATGGTTAATCATCACATACCACAATATTTAAGAAATATAAATAAAATTTATTTGCATGAAAATGATTATATATAATATTAGTATTGGTTTCAAAGTTAATAATCAAGGAGCATGAAGTATGATAATAACACAAAAGTTGTAATACCTAGAGGTTGGGAAAGACTTGTTATTGCCTTGGTGTGGAAGAATCTTGGATATCTCTTTTTAGCAGAGGTTATGACATAAATATTCTTTAAGAATTTTTAAATGATTTTGATAGTCTATTTATTTCTCTAAATATTGTGCATTACTCTTTGTGTATTCTTTGGAAATAATACTCAATAACTTTTTAGTGTGATTCTATGTCCTATTATATATGTATTATAGGAAATTTGTTTTTGTGTTCGTATGTCAATGCTATATCATAGAGACGTCAAATGAGCTGTGCAATATCGGCATGACTCATTTTTGGGTGGCCTTTTTTTGGGCCACTATGCCGTGTTGGGCATGACTTGACATGGAAGTCGTGCTATGCTCGACATGACATGATTGATAGTCTGCCCAGCATGGCACGATTGACATTTGCCCAGCACAGCACAACACGACATGACTGACATGATTCTTTGCAGACCCTTGCCTAATGTGCTGGGTGATCTTGGGTCATGTTGGATCGTGTTGATTTTGTGGAAATCGCTACCATAGGCACCGACTACCGCCACCATACACTGATGAGCGGTCACTATGAAAACAAAAAAAATAATTTATAAAAAAAATTGGTTTGGGCATGTGAGGGTAATAGAAATCTAGTTACCTGATTTTTTGTGATCCGTGACTTATTTTTGGTCTTGGGTCACAGTCACCTTGTTGATGGACCATGCCAACATGCTAAGCACGAAGCTCGGCAACCTCTGGCCCAACACAACACGAGCCATGCCTTGGGCTGGCATGACTCAAGTCCAGGCATGGTTCTGGACCGTGTCGTGTCAGACCATTCACGACTCAATTAGGCCTTGCCTGGGCCATTCAGCTAACTTGACACCTCTACTATATCATGATTTCCTAAATAAACTATCAATCAAAAAATATCAACCTATCAACTAAAGATTATGATTTGTCTCAATCTGAAATCTTAATTTGGATAAATAGTAAACCTTATTTTGTGTATCTCATTTAGATGAATAAATTTGTTACATTCCTTAGCCAAACATGATGGTTTTCTTCTTAGAAAATAGTATAATTAAGCTTTCCCAATTTTGATTAATTGTTAGTAGAATTGACGACTTCATGTATTGCTATGACAAGTAGCCATGGTTGTTTGATGATGGTAATAGTCACTATGACATCGATGTAGTTTGCATTGATGCCTACACCTCTTTTTATGTTCTTTTTTGTTTCACATATTGGGTTTGCGATAATAAGGGTTGGTGCATGGTGGGTGGGCCTTCTTCTTCTAGGCTTCGTAGTCCTTACTTATATGCACACCCCTAGGTATAATTCTATGTCAACTAATCATTTAAAAAATACAAATAATTCAATTGTATACTACATTTCCAGTGCACAAAATTCCTATTTTAGTGTAATTTTTAAGAAAGGTTGATATTTCAATGGTCTTATCTTCGAAATTCAAAATGTATTTTGATGAGTCTCGAACTCAATACATGTAACGCTTGGACGAAGGTAGTTATCATCGCACATGTCGGCTCTTGATGACTACTTCAAACTATAGAGTACCTTCTAAAACCTATATATTGTGCATTTGATTGTACTATTCAAAATCAATGTGGTGCTTCAAATGCATCTCTTCTATAAGGTCAATTTGAAAAAATTATTCTTCACATCTTATTGATATATACTCTATTTGTGAGATATCAATGAAATAAGTATCTATACAAATATCATCTTGGTCATAATAGAGAAAATATTCTGATATTACACACTAAATCATCTTGTTATAAGCCTTGCCTTAATGTGATGTATTTTTATATCTGAATTTTTCTTTATAATTGTTGGGTAATTGCGCTCCCACAGTTATGATTTTAAGATACAGAAGACAATAAAACAACAACACAACAGAATAATATATATATATATATATATATATCCAATCCAAAATCCAACACGGCAGAATCAAAAAAATGAGAAAACAAAAAACTAGAAATAACGTGGTTCGTTAGTCGCTGAGTAGTCAGTACGACTAACTACATTCACCAGAAAATGCTTATGAGTTACAGATTAACTCAAAATTATCTTATAGTATGTGCAGCGCATAGACAATCGCGATAAATCGCACAAAAAGAGAGAAAAGATGATGAATAATTTCGGATCCAAAAAAATAGCAACCTGAAAAATAAAATATAAAACATTTATAATGAAAACTCTTGTCAAAATAAACAGAACGGGTTGGATCATGGGACAGGTCATACTCTGTTCTAAAAATTTTAGCCCGCTAACCGGACAGTGGAACCTCCGTTATTGTACTACTGTTGCATCCTCAGCCTCTTAATATTTTATTTTCTGTACTTACATGAAAATATTAAAACAGAAATATTTGATTATACAAATAGATTATCAAAAATAAATTATATATACAGCAATAATAAATATTCTTTTGTGATCAATAAGATATCTTCTTTCAAATCATAGTACTTGTTCTAATATCTTATTGCAGTGGAAGATATCAATCTCTTTTAACATGGATTGATGCAATCATATGTAAATGAAGTATAAGAAAACATTAAAAATATATGACAATATCTATGAGATTGGGTGCTAAGTGCAACTTCACTCTCTCTTTTGGCGAGCGATCAGGATCTCAAGACCAGAATAGTTGACTACAGAATTATTTGGCTTTAGTGATAGACTTATTTCTAGAAATGAGTTGTCTATGAATAATCAATATGCATTACTTTATCTAGAAATAAAAACCAAGCTGAATACTATTATATCTAATAGTTTTAGAGGAATTCTTATTAGTTTTAATAATATTCACTAAAAAAAATGATTACTAGTAACATGAGTATTGTTTTTTGTATATATAATTTGAGTATGAATAATGAGCACAAGTGAAAAAATTGCTAATAATGATTACCATAAGTTTGTTGTTGGATTAGAGAAAAATTGTATATATATTTTTTCTAGTAAGTATCCTAGTGGATAAGCTTTATAAAGACTCATTGATGATTTTGATAATTATTCTATTTATCTCAATACTATATAATATTTTTAGCTTCTTATTTGGAAATGATATATAATAATTATTGTTGATATGGCTTTTTTTCTTATAATTTGTGCATTGTAAAAAATAAATTCTTCTATCTATATTGTAATGCAATGCCATAATTCTCCAAATGCCAATCTGTCAACTAAAAAATTAAGAAATTCTCAGTCTAAAAATTAAAAATAAGAATATGTAGTCTTTTTGGTTATCAAAGAGAATATTCTAATAATTCATATGAAATATATAAGTGAATCTTCTCACAATATAAAAATGCATGAGTATCACACGTGTGAGTTTGAGTGTTACATACAACCCCACTATTACTAATGAAAAGCAATCGAAAAGTCAAAATCAAATGTATTTGCTTTGTTGTAAGATTATATAGCTCATTAATAGACTAGATTTTCATATGAGCTTGCTGCATATGTCATTTTATGTTAGTAATGATTTTAAGTCTTAGGTTATCAAATTTTCTAATTTTTTGATTCATCATGAATTTGAATTGGAATAGACCCATGAATTATATTGGAATAAAAAAAAATAATAGGTTTAAATGTATTTTTTATATCATCATTTTTCTTGGGCTTGCTAAATAACAAGTCTTGCTCATAAAAAATATAATGTCTGAATCATTAAAATCCTACCATGCTTTTGTAAAAAATGTGTACACTTTTATTTTTAGAGTATCTAAGAAATATAAATCTCAATACATTATGTGTCATTTTATCTTATCTAGGTGAAACAATTTGGACAAAATAATACTTTCAAAAATTCTGAGGTAAACTCAATAATTTTTTTTTCATGATGCAAAATTTGAATTGGAACATAGAAAAAGAACATAAAAAATCAGTTGGTTAATGAATTAATTTGTGACTAATATTAGATTTTCTCAACAATTACTTTAGATTATTTCTATAAAAAATGAATGTTCAGCTATCTTAACAAGATACTTATTCTTTATTTTTGCAACCCAATTATGTATGGGTGTATCGCATATGATGTCTAATATATAATCTCATAATTAATATTATAATTATTTAAATTACCCATAACATTTTATTGTATAATTATTTTTTTAATAATTTTATAAAATTAATTTTTTATTATTTTATTAAATTATTGAAAATAATAAAGATTTGTGATCTATAATAAAATAAAAAAACTCAAATTATAAAAGATAATCAATAAAAAAAAATATGTAAACCTCTTTTGGATCTTATCTATATTAACTCCTATATGTGTGCATTAGATCAAAAAAGCTTTTGCTTTTACTAGTCTAATGTGTAGGATATAAAATTTTGATATGTCTTCTTAATTGACATATCTTACACCTAAGAGTATAAAATTTTTTGATATTAAGATAATATATTATTAACTTGACCAATAATAGGTGTTCACGTTAAGAATATACAAACAAAAAGTCTGACACATTAGTGAACAATATATGAGTGTAGAGTAGAAGAAAGAGTTGTAAGAGCTATGGTATTTAAAGGTCATGAAAGGCTTGTTGCTGCCTCATAGTGGAGTAATCTGAATGTCTCTTTTAGTGGGGTCTGGTGGAATGACTATGTGAGAAACCTTAGATGTATCTAATAGTCAGCATGTCTTTCTCAATTGTTAGTAGTGTTCTTAGTCTTATTTTTGGAAATAATTTAGAACAACTATGTCTAGCTTAATCCATTCTCTTGTAATATGAATACTAAAGTGATATTCTTATTTCTTATCTCTATAATAATTAGTACTCCCTCTATTGCTATTATGTCTAGTGTGATATATCTTTCCTCTTATAAATTAAATTTCTCTATAATTTAATTTGTCTATAGGAAAACTTCTTATTAGCCAAAATTTGATTGTGAAATGTTTAAAACTCATATGAAAATAAATACATGAATATCATTCTCAGAAGTCTCATTATCTTACTTTTTTTGTATCTTCAATCTTAATTGGAAAATCTTTAGGAAATATGAAGTCGATTGAGTGAATTAAGTAAAGTGAGTGACAATTTATTTGGACTTGTTAATCTTCTTCAATCTTAATCCAACAATTTGAATAGTATTATATATTTGTGTATTATGAGATGATTATAATCATTTTAGTTTATTGTTTCCTGAACAAAAATCATATTCTAACTTCTATAATTTATTGTAAGTAATTTTGATTTTCAAGCTTTCATAAAGTAATAATTAAAATTTCTACTTTCTTTATAATAGAATATAGTGAAAAAAAAAGCACTACACACACTATTTTGTTGAAAAAAAAATAATATTGCCCTACACCACTAAGGAATGCTACCTGACCTTTTCTACCACACATGCATTGCATGAAACATCACAGACACTTCACTGGTCACTTAGCACTCACTGCATTATGTTTTGCAGATGGCTAGACATCACTTTGGGTATTCTGCTTGAAACATCAAGCACACTACATTGTGTCGACACCTCCTACGTTGATGCTTGTGTCATACAATCGAAGTGTGATAATTAGTGATAAAAATTTTTGATAGGTATCCATGTTAATATTCATATTACTGATTAATATATTGTATTCATATATTTTTTTTATTCTGAAAATATTATTATAATCAATGATAAACAATCAAAAATTATTAAATATGATAGTATTTAACCTAGGCCTTTGTTGCTTTTTCATGTATTATTTATTTATGATTATTCTGTTAATTTATTCTTTGTAAGTTATATTTTCAGACTATTTAATTTTAACTTTATTTTTATTTTTACTGATATTCTTTTACAGAATCAAAAGATTCTAAGGAAGACTCTATTTGATATTAAGTATGATTGATTGTAAGTTTTTTTTTAAAGGTATGATCTATTTCTAGATATTTGAGTATATTTAATTATTTACTTGTATATTCTTAGCTTGATCACTTATTATTGGTCAAGTTGATAATATTTTATCCTAGTTTTAAGGATATTTTAATCCTAGAATATGAAATATGTTAGGTTAAGGATTCATTCGATCTAGTACACTCAGATATATGATGACTAGTAAAGATTTGATTAAAGAAGAATTTAGTTATTTGATCATTTTTATTAATGACAACTTGAGTTTACATGGATATATCTTTTTGAGATATATTACATATTTTTTTTATTTTTTAAATACTTAATAAATAAATAAAATTAAATTAGATAAAAATATTAAAAAAATTAAAAAGTGAAAATATATTATAAAAGATGTTAGATAAATTTAGCATTTATTGTATGGATCTTAAGACTATACATCAAATTTCTTACGTTGACACACCCCAACATAATATATTCCTAAATGAGATGATTTGGATACTCAACCTAGAAAGAATGTTATGAAATAGTTTCGGTGAGATGTAATTTTAAATATTATCTACGTCATCATTTGGATGTAATTTTTTGTTTTTTTTCAGTGTATATTTTTTCTCATTCTATACCTTGTAGAGATATTATTTAGTTTATTTCAAATAATCTTTGAATATACTTGTATTGTCTTTGATCTTTCTCTAGGATGAAATAAGTTGATATTTATAATCTTGAGCTATGTCTCCTTGAATGCTCTAGTGCTGTATATGTAATTTATTTTTTACTTAATAATTTGTTTTAATATTTTCATGTAAGTGCATGAAATGAAATATTAAAAGCCCGGGGATGCAGCAGTAGCACAATAATGGAGGTCCCGCTGACCGGTCAGCAGGCCGAAATTTTTGGAGCAGAGCCTGGCTCGTTCCATGATCCGACCCGTTACGGTTAAATGAACCGGATGTTTATTTTTCATATAAAATGATTTGTATTTATTTTTCGGGCGGCTATTTTTTGACCCGTTTGAACTATTCATCATCCCTCTCCTCTCTCTGCGTGATTTCGTAACTGCTGCATGTTGTATACTGTAAGACGTTCTGTTTCTTGGTTTTAATCTGTAACGCATAAGCATTTTCTGGTGGAGGTTGCTAGTCGTACTGAGCGACTAGCGAACCACATTATTTCCTGTGTTGATTTATCGTTTTTGATTCTGTCGTGGATGCTGTTGGTTTGGGATATATATATTGCTTGTTTTTCAGTATTTTCTGTTGTTTCTGTTTTTAAACTCACTACCGTGAAAGCGCAATTACCCAACATCTAGTATTAAAAGATGATACAAATCTTTTGTATCAGATACTGAATGGATTTTAATGAGTGCATGTTATTTTTTTGACAACTTTTTTTTAACGAGCTCATGACAAGTATGAATCAAGATGTTACACTTGAATTTATTATATTTTTTCATGTACCTGTAGTCCTGCTTGAACCATCTGCTAGTAGATAGAGATACTTATTGGTTATATCTGAGCATATTAATATTCATTATGATGTTATTTTCAGAGTGATATAATCTCTAACTAATTTAGAACATATTGAGTCCGGAGAGAATGAGGTTTCCTAGTTGAGATCTTCTTTAAGCCTATATGACATAATAGTCCATGAGTCTTAACTCTTAACTAGTACATACTCATTGATTTTGTAATTTGAAAATTTGATCATTCATGACTTAGAGTCTATGCTGGGAAATAAATAAATAAATAAATATATATATATATATATCCATCTTGCTCAGACAAACAATGAACCTATCGAGGAATCAAATGATTTTGTAGTCAATATCTTTGATCTTGATTTTTGACTATTCTCTAAATGAGATTGTCCTTAGCTATTCTTGGATTACTTTTATTTTGTTATGTACTGAGCATCTGATATCACATGTATTGTCGTATTTATGTTGTGTTTTTTCTTTTATTTTTTTTTAATATTAGAATATTTAAGTCTCTTTCTGAGTTTTTTTTTTATTACAAGATGGTGTAAAATCTTATTGAACGAGATGCATATTTTCTATTCTAATGAGTTTTGAGAATTTATTTAATGACTTTTGGTAAGATTTGTAATTGATTATAGGTAAATACTAATTGTGAAGATAGATCTAGATGAGAAGATATATCACTTTATCGTGAGACATGTAATGAGAATATTTGGTTAGATATTTGGGGTAGACTACTCGAATATTTATTCTCCAGTTATTAAGATGATTATAGTATATATTCTAATTTTTCTCATAGTTTACCTTAAGATAAGACATGTAGTTAGAACACTTGGTTAGATATTTAGTGTAGACTATTAGAATATTTATTTTTTAGTGACTAAGATAATTTCAATACACATTCTTATTTATCTTATAGTGTATCATAGTTAGAGGATACACCAGCTATATATAAATAATATATTTTTTCATGCTGACCTTGAGGAAAAGATGCATATGGATCATGGAGCAGTCACATGAATTTCCATCCATATGATCAGATGTAGTTTGTAAATTGTGAAAGACAGTGTAGTCTTAAGTTGTCACATAGATCTTAATTTGTAAGGTTTGCATAAGTAGTCACCTCATTTTAGTAGTTAGACATATGTGTTAATAATTTTTTTTTGTTATTTTAGAGAAGTCTTAATGACATGATGATTTGATTGATTGTGTATGTAAATGATATTCTGATTAAAAGAAATGATGAGATAAAGATTATTCCACGCAAGGAGTACATTAAATCATAATTTCAGGCTAAGAAGCACGGACACCGACACGTACACGGGGATACGACACGGCAGGATACTGGGACACAATACATTCTAAAAAATTAGGATACGGATACGGCTAGGATACGGCATGATAAAAAAATAAAATTAAAAATAAAAATTATTTTTTTTTATAAATATTAGGTATTTTATAAAATAAAATAAATTAAATTAAATTAAAATATTTTATATAAATTAAATATATATTGTTTATTTTATAAAAATAAAAATATTTTATTTTATTTTATAAGATAATATTTATAATTATTTTATTTTATAAAATAATATTTTATAATTATATTATATAAATATATATATTTTTTATTTTATTTTATAAAAATATTTTATTTTATGCCACATCCCCACACAAATATGCCCGCCCCTGCCTCTCCCCTCAAATCGCGCCGCTCCTTCCTCTCCCCTCAAATCGTGCCGCTCCTTCCTCTCCCCTCAAATCACGCCGCTCCTTCCTCACCCCTCAAATCGCGCTGCTCCTTCCTCACCCCTCAAATCGCGCCGCTCCTTCCTCACCCCTCAAATCGCGCCTAATCCTGCCTCTCCCTCAAATCGCCCCCGCTCCCTGCCTCCCCCTCAAATCGCGCCCGCCCCCTGCCAGTAGCCAACGTCGCCCATGCGGCGACGTTGGCCACCCGATGTCGTCGGACGTCGGATACTATCGACATGGATACGGCTACCGATGCAACCATCCGATACGCCACGTGACGTATCGGATACAAATTGATCAATGATACGTCATGTGGCGTATCAGACATGTATCCGTGCCGTGTCCACGTGTCCATGTGTCGAACACGTGGACATGGCTGTAGGAAGCCGTGTCCGTGCTTCCTTGATTTCAGATAAGTGATCTTGATAGACTTAGATATTTTCTTTGTATAAATGTGATTTATTTTATGAATGATATTATTTTGCTTGTCTTTCAAAAAATATTTTTATTAATCTAGGTGTTGATTTTACTATTGATATGGTTATTCTAGTTGGTTTTATTATTTATAGGATAATCATACAGTTGATTATCTTTATGACTGTCAACATATCAGATATAACACAGTTTATATTATTAGTTATTTTTAAAATTTATCTCAATAGACTCGTTTTGACATAACACTTCACATATTGAGGCTTGAAAAAAAATTTTTAGAACATGATTTTCTTTCATATATTATGGATAATTGTAATTTATTGGGTATTCAAATTTAATTTGGACTTTAGTATGTATTGAGAGGTCTACAACATAGTTTTTAATTTTTTTTATAAGTAACTTTGTCTAATAAAAAAGTAAGAGACAATTATTTTAAGATCAATAGAGAGATAGAATTTAGATCGATGAGGATACTTGTAAGATATTTTGAATATGGTATTTACTCAAGAAAATCAAATATATATTCTCTTCTCGTATTTATTATTATTATTATTAGAGTTAAATAGCGAGATATATTAGTTCAAATTTGATATTTCACAAGCAGATTAAACTTATAGAGATGATCTATTTTTTTTAAAGGAAAAAAAATTATAATGAGATTATTACTATAGTATATATTTATGCAACAGAGTAACCAATAGATATTATTTGAGACATGAAGATGTCTCAACTTATTTTTTTTTTCTCGAAACATAGCTTTATAGACTTGTGCGTACCAGTTTGATGGTGATTGTTCTAGTTGTATTATTATTTGTGTTTATTTTTTTTTTTTTTGTATTTTTGATAGATGTACTTGACATGTATATTGTCTTAATTATTTTAGTCTATTATCTATGAGTATTTGGTATGTGATTTTTTATAGAGCAATATTTTATATTTATTTTTTGGTATTATTTCTTAACATGTTGGTCACGAAAAACTTGCCACATTATGTTTTGTACTTGGTTGGACATTGCTTGGAGTATTCTATTCAAAACACCAAACACATTGTATTGTGTCGACACCTTTTTTGTCGATGCTTGTCTCACATAGCAGGTTTGTGATAGTTGATCATGATGTTGCTTGTATTGGTATAGTGCACCTCCATCTTCATCAGGTTATTGTGCACTTGCATGCACATTTCCACACAATGCCACCTTGCATTGTGTTGGCACAATGAATGTGTCTTCATTTATAAACCCTAGGATTAGTACTCTCATAGGGTTTTGTTTATGATACTATGTTGAAACATTAAGCTAATTTTTTGGGTGGTAGAATCATAAAATTCTACATGTCATGTTGAAACATTAAATATTTATAAAACTCTTATTCATGTTTGGGTAACTTATATAATGGTGATGGGTTGGGGTTGTCCACATATTTAATTCTTCTATCAATACTAAAAAACAAAAAATAAATATAGTTTTTTGAACAATGACGTAAAACTTAAAAAACTCACACACATGTACGTGGTCAACAAGTAATATATAAGTTAATTGATTATCATCTCCACAGGGATTGGAAATATGTGAAATTAATGTAGCAAGGACTAGCTTTAGTTAAATAATTAAAAATATTTAATTCAATAAATTAAAGATAAAATTAAGTTATGAATAAAAAGAAAATTTAATTATTTAACAAAAGCAATAAATAAGGAAATACATAATTAAGGAAATAATAAATTTATAATGGATTATGCTAGAAATGATAAATTCTTTTAAGTTATTCTTAATTATATTAGTAAATTTTTTCTAGTAAGTCAAACTTTTAATTTTATATGTAATTTTTTAAAATTTGACATGCTTTTAAAAATTTATATCTAGCTTAAGTATTTTTCTATGCTATTCCAATAAAAAAAATACTTTTTACAATATTATTCATTTAGGTTTTGCATGAAAAATAATATATTTTATATTACTTATAAATTAATAAGTTTGATCTTTTCAGAATTAAGATTATTAAATAATTATTATTTAATTCTGATCTATTAATTTTAATATTTTAGAATTAATATTATTATTATATTTTTACTAATATTGATCAAATAAAAGTAAAAAGTTTACAATATATATGATTGGATGAATAATGAAAATTTTTCTAAAAATATAAACAATCACTTGTGATCTATTAAGAAAGAGGTATATTCAAATAATCTCGAGTAGTCATCAATAAACATGATTAAATATCTAAAATTTTTTTTGTTCATATTTTTACTAGGTCTTTAGATATCTAAGGGTATTAGATTGAATGTATCAACTCAAATTTGATTGGATATAATGTTATAGTAAGATTTCATAGATTACATATTTTATACTTTATAGTTGAAATATTCTTAAGACTGAAAAAATATTCTCAACTTAGTTATTGGTGTTTATGCTGAGAATTGACAGCAACAAATCTAAAATAGGCAGAAATATGGATGAAATTGTTATTGTTGAAGATATAACATACAATCCAACTTACTAAACATGAATTCCAAATGATATTTTTTTTTAGGGCTTAACATTCCTATAAATAAATATCGGTGAAAATAAAATAAAGTCAGAGTTAAATTGTCTGAAAAGATAATTTACAGAAAGTAAACTAACATTGCAAATTAGAATAAGTATTACAAATTAGAATAAGCATTACGCAAGGAATTAACAAAATTTAATTGGCTGCAATATTGACCACTCTAAGTATCGAAAAAATAATAAACAAGGTGTAATTGTCTATGATATGAGTGTTGAATAAAGCCTACTACTTATGAGTTGAAAGTGAATCTCATCGTGGAAAGTGCAGTGGTTCCTGTAATTTTTAGCAAGCTTGTGGCATTAAAGGAGAGTGCTCTATGGGTGTAGTCTTTGAAAATCCTCGAGTAAGTTTCAGAATAGTCTTTTGTACAACCTATGGAACCTGCAAATAGTGTCTTTCTAATTCTGAAAATAAGTCTCATCACCAGTGTCTGATATGCCCTGTTCTTTTATAATGAGAACACACTACATTGTCCCTTCTTCTGAAATTGTCACATTTTACTCTCATTGTCTTGTAATGCCCTGTTCTGTAATTCTAGAACCCTAATAGATTCTATCTGTGTACGTGAGAACTTTGTTCTGACTCTGTCTTGCAATGCAGTAGAAGTCTGTTAGTGAATCTCTGATCAGTAAGAAACTCTTTCTCACTCATTATTTGTATTATATATAGTGAATACGTCTCTTAAAGAGAATATAAGTATCCCAAGCAACTTCTGTCTATATGTAGTAGGTATAGTATTGTCAATTTGTATAAATAAAAACTTCACAAATTCTTGTCAGATTGTTGAGAGAACTTTGCTCGGTGACTATATTGATTCAGGTTATTCAACACAAAAAATAGTGCAATATAGAATGATTGCCAAATTATATGCCTTTTTCACAGTCTGCATATTTTTCATACACATAGACACACACACACACACACACAGCTTAGTCTGCACACACGCTTTGCACTACTTGCACAGTCTGCATTCACAATCTTGCCAGTATCTACACATGCTCTGGGTAGTCTGCACACACTTACACCCCACACACTCTGAGTTTGTACAATCTGTTTGGTTCATTGACACAAGGCAACATGAGTGTAGATGAAGCTAGTACCATCAGAATACCACATTTATATTCACATTGTATGTCTGAAACAGAGTAATCAACGCATGTTTTAAGTCCTATATTCACATTGTGTATGTGTGTGTATTGCAGTGAATAATAAAACACAATCCATGTACATAATCTATTTAAATGCGATGTAAGAGTGATTGTGGTTTTTTTTGTTTGTGCCATTACACTAATAACTATTATTGTTTTTTTTTTGGGTAACTGTAAAAAAAAAATGCTGGTTGCAAACTATAACTGAGGAGAAATATTTCTGAAAAAATTTTTTTTCTTTTAATTCTATTGTTTATTATAATCAATACAATGATTTATTTATAGGTTATAATTTATCCTAATAAAATCAAAAATTAAAAATTATTATCACTCATAAGAGTAACTGCTAATTCTTGATATTTTATCTTCCGCATTAAAAATGATCATTTAATGTTTATTTAACAGAAACTTTAGAAATGAGCAAATATGTGTGTGTGTGTGTGTGTATTTTCTTGCAATCTAAAATTTCTGTTTATATGTGGCAAATTTTTTTTTGTATTTAATGCGCAGAAAAAAATGCGCAAATTTATTCATTTGAAGAAATTTGGCAGAAGCTTCAATGCTGAAGTACGTGGTAGAAAGGATTACCGGAACCCTGATTTCTTGTTGCATGCAGTTGGGTATCAGGGTATTGATCAGATTGGTTCCTGTTTCAGCAATGATATATTTAATCCTCATGGATATGACAAAAATGATTTCTATGATGCAATAGGTCATGAGCCATTCCCTTCTTTCAATATGTTCCGTTATTCTCTCGATTTTTAGAGTGGGCCTGGTATTCAGTTTGCCTGATATTCGTACACATCACATTTTAGAATGTAACACTGACTTCATCCCATTGTGCTAAAGCTGGTATCTTATTTGTTATTGAAAACTCCATGTTGTTTTTTCACTGGATCGCTTGGCATAATGAGATTGAGATAATATTGTTTTTAAGTTGTGCTGGAAATGGTATGCTTTTGAATTAATGGCTTTAGGTCTTTTCTATTTTGTTGTGATTCTTAAAAGTGGTCAGGTTAATTTGGGATGCCAGCCAACCCTGGCCGTGCTATTGGTATCGTAACATGTCTGATAACATTGCTACACAATTTGTCTAGCAGAGGCTGATATGCGGCATGAAAGGGAAAAGAAAGAACAAGAATTAAAAAAAAGTCCGAAGGTGGAGTTTCTTTCAGGAGGAAGTCAACTGGGACAAGTTCCCCCAATGCAATTTAACATCTCTACACAAGGTATAAATTTCACAGAATTGAAGTGGATGGCCACTACACAAAGTATAATACTCAGTGTTGTCATTTTTTTTGTATTGTGTAGTTGCTGGTGATGGGTTGAACTCTGTTGTTTCGTTTGATGCTATTGCTAGGGATGGAAAACAGAACAAGAAATCCAAATGGGATAAGGTTTTGGTCAACTGCCTGCGTGATTATGCTGTTAACTTGAAGAAAATCCATCTTGTTTTATGATCTTCCGTTCTTACTTCTTTTTTTTTTTTTTTGGTTTTAGGCAGATGGTAATGTAGGAAATCCTTCATCAAGTTCTGGTTCTGGACATGAATTGAGGGCTGTGGTGACGAATCATGTTCCTGTTCCTTCTGCTGCTATTATTGGTACTGGATCCACGTCATTGGTGAAAGTTGTTTTCTATTCATTTGCTCAATGATTGTTTTAAGTTGGTCGTTGTGTGATCATTCTCTCACTCACTCACCAACCCACCCATCTTCCCACACTTGTATATAGGTTCCCATAAATTTTGCATAATTGGGACAAGTAACGCGATCAGTTACTCATCAGTATCGTGGGTGAGTTTTCATTGTTTAGGAATAGTGTAAATATAATGCAATGTTTATTGCTGTGTTTTTGCTATGTAATATTAGTGTAGCAAATGTAGCCTTTTTTATTGTTAGATAGACATACCAAGTCCTTACATGTCTCTTTATGTTCCATTCTGTGTGTGTGTGTGTGTGTGTGTGTGTGTGTGTGTGTCACGTGCATGCCTCTAGTGTTCCTTGATATGATTTATCTTTACTGAGTTGCTATTTTTAAGTACTACATATCTGTAGCCTAGTGAGAACCCTGGGATATTTTCTTGGTCTGAACCCTGAAAGACCATTTAGACTAGGCAATTGTGTTGGGTTGGATTGGATTAGGATTTAGAGAGACCAGGCTACTTGGTTTCCAGCTGGGTTGTAGTGTCACACCTCAACTATTTTGGTGGACTATGACTCAATAAAATTAAGATGGACCCAAGTTTTATAGAAATCCAAAAAAAAATCAGAATATTCCAAAATTTCCAAAATGGGATCAAGAATATTCTGAGGTTTAAGTATAATTAATAATATTTAAATTTTTATAGTGTATTCTTTTTGTATCTTATGATGTAAGATTGCGACACTTAATGCAATGTAAATTATTAATTGAAAGTTTAAGAATTATTTATGATTTCATTTTTTTTTCTAATGTCCTCTAAATTTTCTCTTTTGTTTGAATTGTTAGTCTGATTCTCGTGTGATGTAATTGTTGACTGACTCAGATATACGAGTATAATTTATAACCTAAGATTGTTAGTAAATGTACAGAAGTCTATGTTTCATGACAAATGGTATCGGATGTATGTTGTTGCTATGACATCAATTTTAAGATTTGATTATTTTGTTCTTTATGTCCTCGATACAAAAAAAATGAGGAAGATTATCTTGAAGAGTTTCATGTCTTTTGTTAAATTTCATTTAATTAAAGTGAAGAAATTTATTGAAGAAATACGGGATAGATTCGAGGATATTGATTATGACATCAAGGTGTTGGTTAGTTGGTTTCCATGGAAGATAAACTCAAAGTTGAGAAATAATGTGTTTTCATTGCTACAGAGAACATGTTTACTCAAAATAATGCTGCCTTAGAAATTTTGATGGTATTCTTGCAACAAGAGATTAAAAAGTTGAGAAGAGAGACCTCAACTTAGAAAGAAACCATAAGGGGTGATATGTTTGCAACATGGACATTTCATTTGAATATTCCCAAGACAAGGGAATTTAAAGCCACATCATCAATTAGGGATGCGTATAATTTTTTCTAAGGGATTAAATAATATTTCCAGCAGTAAGCATTACTATAGATACAATCAAGATTAATATTGCCTCAGTATATTTCGTGGATATAGTATAGCAAAACTTGAGTGGCATCAGATAAGTGATGATCTTAGGCACAAATTTACTCATTAATACTTTGGAGGTGTTTAAAATAGAATTTTATCAATAATTTTATATAGAATACATAGAGAATGAGTCAAGAGTAAATTTATTAGCAAATTCAGAGCTCCTGCTCCTGCTCCAAATTTCTGCTTTAGGAGATAGGAGGATCCATTTCTAATTTATGGATAATCTTAGATCCTAGGCAATACAAGTACTTTAAAATAAGGATATTCAAAATCTCACTGGAGTCATATCAGTACTTGAATTGTGGGTGGAATTTAAAAAGTAAAAAAATTTTGAATTTTCCAGAAATAAAGTGATAAGCAAAGGGGGGAACAATAGTTCAAGGACAATAATAACAAATTTATTCCATATGAAGTTAGATTTCATGGAGATCGAAATGAGAAAAATAAAAGAGAGTGATTAACAAGTTTGTTTGTGTGCAGCAAACTATACTGAATGCATGATTATTTAAATTGGGAAAAATTTTTTGCAATTGCCTATGAAATAGAAGATACACAATAAAATTATTAGATTTGGTTCAATTGTGTTGAACTCTATTAATATCAAAAAGACTGATATGACAAAAGTGGTTAATCTTTGTAGTCGTCTCTAATTGATATTGTGATGTGAAATATATTTATTTCCAAAGATACAACAAAGAAACCTAGAGATGACCAAGTAAATGATATGTACGAACCAAAATTATCAATTCTAAAAAAGTTCAATTTATTATAGAAACACCTAATATTGAAATACAACTTGAAATATGGAATGAGATTGAAATTATTGAGGTAATTTCTCTTGATGATTATGATTGTGTTATTGGACATGATTTTCTCGATCAGGTCAATGTATTTTTGTATTATTTGTCAATTGGGTATGCATACTCAATCCTTAATATCAATGTGTTGTCCTAGTAAGACTAGAAATTAAAAAAAAAAAAAACACACTTTTTGTAAACTAACTATTTAAAGAAGTAAGATTAAATAAGAAATGAATTTGAGATTCTAAGGAAAATTCTTGAAGTCTTGGAGTTATCTAGCGATATCATGCCACTTAAATTTCTCAATAAGTTATTATTGAATAGAGAAATAGATTATAAATTGAGTTTGATGAGTTAAGAAAATAACACAGAGTTTATTGATACAAAATATGTTTAATCATAAAAAAATTATATTGGAGTATTATTCATGTTCCAACGAAAATATAATAAATTCATATGACTATATGCTGATTATTAAATTCTCAATTATTTAACAATCAAAGATAAATATTTTATTCCACTCATATCTAGTATGTTTGATCAACATGGAGAGGTGAAATTTTATGTGAAGCTAAATTTGTAATTATGGAACTATCAAGTTTGTGTATTTGAGAGTGATGAACTTAAGATTACTCATGTTACTTATTATAGTTCATATGAATTCATAGTAATATCCCTCAAACTCAAAATTATATGTAAAAACTATTATGAATAAGGTACTCCAAGCTTTTATAGATTGCTTTGTGGTCATATTCTAGAATGATGTTATAGTTTGTAATTAATCAATGGAGGAACATGTGAATCACATATCCATAGTGAAATAAATGCCGAATGAATTTAACTCCATGCTCATTTCAACACATATTTGATTAACAAGTGAGTCAAACGTAATGTCGTGTTGAAGAACAATAGATTTTGTATGACCACCCTTATATTTAACTGATCCATCATTATTTTTAATCAAATATCCTCCTTCATGAAAGAAGCAAAACATCTCACAATCTATTTTCTTTTAATATGTGAAAGATATCTACAATTTGCATGGATTCAATGTTATTCATGTCAATTATGAATTATCAAAAATAATTAAATTTATTACAATATTTAACATTAGTCAAATTACATTATTTCTTGAATAATAATTTACATACATATAACTTAAATACATGTACATATGTATATACTATTATAAATGCAACAATATATACATAAATATTGTTCAAGATACATCATTATACACATGTATATAAATGCACATAATATATACTTGGATATATATATGTGTATAAATATATATACACATACATACATATATACATATATATATATTTATATTTGTTTTTAATATAAATATTTTACAATAATTCATGTGTGTGTGTGTGGGTGTGTGTGCGCGTGTGCATATATATATGTTTGTTTTTAATATAAATGATTTATAATATTTTAGTTAGAATAAATTTTCAAAATTAAAAAATTTTTAAGACTTTTTCACACAAGCACACACACATTTATGTACACATAAACACACACGCACACACATGAACATATATGTGTGTGTGTGTGTGTGTGTGTGTTTTAATATTAAAGATTTATAATAATTTAGTTTAGTTAAATTTTCAAACTCAAATAATTTTTAAGAAATTTTATTACACACACAAACAAACACACACACATAATATATTTATATATATATATGCATGCATACAGTAAATATAGTAGCATACTTTCTTGAAAATTTAGATATATACGTGAATATATAAATTAAATTTTTAATGTACAGAATGTGTGTATGAAATGAACAAGGTGAATATTTAAATAAAATTATAAATGTATAGAATGTGTGTATTAAAATTTAGATACTTATCTTGAAAATTTAGATACTTAAGGAAGAAGATGTGTTTATATATATATATGCACCCAAATTGTGCATATGGATGATTTTTTGGTGGGGAGATTAAGATGTATATGTTTGTATACATACTTTGCCGCCTAATGAAATGAACAAGGTGCCAGGAAGAACCGAAGATGTGTTTATATATGCAAGCACCATTTTGTTAGATTCCATTATCTTCGGAGGAATAAGATTATGGTTTTCCGAAATTCCCGTCACTACTGTACGGGCGTCGATGATGTTTGAGCGAGGGCCGATGGGAAAGAGGACAGGGGCGAGGGGCGAGGGGCGAGGGGCGAGGGGCGAGGCGTGAGGGCAAAGTGTCGAGTTAAAAAAAATGAGGGGAGAGGGGCAAGGGATGAGGGCCGAGGGCCAGATTATAAGGGGGTAGGGAGAGAGGCGAGTTGAAGGGGAGAGGGGGGGAGGGGCAACTTGCAGCGGCTATGGGAGATTTCTTCAAGCTGTTGGAGATGAGACTCGTCTTCTAGCTGCAGAAGATGGGAGAGGGCGCGAAGGGGTTGGTAGAGGGCGAAGGCGAAATGTGAGTGCTATGGGAGATGGGGAAGGGATTAATTAGTGACTAAATTTTATATTAGGGATTTAATGAAGAGCATTTTTGGGTAAACGTAATAGAGTGCCCCAAAATTTATTTTTTTTTGAGTTTAGTGACATTTTTTAAACTTTTAATAGATAAGTTTTAAAAATCTTAAATTTTTCTGTGAAAGAATCCTAAAACATAATTCTCCCTTTTTAATTCTTCATACATGTTTCTCTATAATATCTGGTCATAATCCTGATTTTTTATTTGAAATAAATATTAATTATTATATAATTAGACTTTAATACTATACGAGATACTAGATGTATCTTTTGATCAAGTATCATCTTAGATAGCATGAATAAGTAGATGAAATATTAATCATATAATTTTTGTTAGAGTAAAATATCTAAATTATTATTATTATTATGTGATATGATATAGTAGTAATTAATATTTAAGTACTAAAATAGTTTGCTCATATTTGATGGATCACCCCATGATTTGTAGGGGTGTAACCAAACCAAATGGTTCGTGATATGTTCGGAGCTTAGCTTGGTAAAAACTTATTTGAATTCGTTTGTTAAATTAAATGACTCGAGCCCAAATTCTATTTTTAGGCTCGTAAGTTAAACGAGCCGAACCTGAGCTTTCTTAAGTTTGGCTCATTAAAGTTTGTGAACGGGCTCGTTTGCCAGCTAGCAAACATGTTCGCATATAGGTAGAGGTGTCAAACGGGCCGGGCCGCCCCGGCACGGCCCGTTTTTTTGAGCACGAGCGTGTGCCTTTGTGCTAAGCCAGGCACGACATGGTTACTGTACCGTGCCGTGCCGGGCTCCCTCGGGCTTGCCAGTCTGTACGGTTCAGGCTTCATGGGACTGCGGGTTGGGTCGAATCAAACCTGACCCGCGGTTTTTTTTGCGGGAGGGGCGATCGCGGGGTCTGGCTCAAGGGACACCCGACATAGGACAAACCGTGTCGGGTCAGGCACGGCACGGGCCAGGCACGACACGGCACGGGCCAGGCACGGCACGGCACTGCTGATGCCTTTTCCGGGCACGGCAAGGGCCCGGGCACGGGATTTTCTCGTGCCGGGCCGGGCCGGCCCGGCCCGGTTGACACCTCTACGTATAGACTTGCGAACAAGCTTGCGAGCATTTTCGCGAACATGTTCGTGAATGGCTCACAAGCATGTTCGCGAAAAGTTCGATGTTTCGAATTGGAATTCAAACTTCCGATATGCCATATGCGATATCTGAATCCGATCTTTTATTCTTAATTGAATTGATATTACTCTCTATCTCTCATTTGTCGTCTCTTCGCTCTCCCCCTCGTCTCTCCCATTCTCTCATCTCAGCTGATTGGGCTACATCCGACAGCCATTGCGCCCAGCCACACTTTCCCTTGAGTCATCTTCTCTTTTTCTTTTTCTTTATTTTATTGTTAATTGTTAATGTTATCTCTTTATAATCATCCTCTTTACCACTTACAGCAGTGATCTTGTTCATACGTTGTAGTGTTTGGATTTTTTTTTATAGTAAAGGGTTAATCTGCTAAAAATAAAGCAAGGCCAATGCAATGCACCATCTTTGATTCAATTGACTCGATTGACTTAGACATACGATCATTACATTATGGAGGGGAAAACTCATCTTAGCAGGCTACAATTCTCTCTGCTCTTTAGTCCTCTGTCTCTTTTATCCCTTGGCCCTTGCTCTAGAAGAATAAATATCAAATGAAAAAGAACATAAAATAAATTTGTTATGATAGGCCTAGACCCCAAAGTGAATGTTTTAATGATAGTGTGGATCAAATGTCTTCTTCTATTTTTGATTGATTTCTCTGTTGTTGAATTGAGGTGTTTAAAGTTTTTTAATTTTTCATATACAATTGTCATGTTGATATTATATGAAATCTATCTTAGTTTTTTTTTCCAATTTGTTTTGTTATGCGGTACAGTATGTCGAACCATGCTGCTTGTGCTAATGTTAATATGTTATCCCCTGAAAATTTACAAATAAGTTCTATAATGGAAAATGCAATAGATATCATTATAAAAAATATGAATTTGAATAAAGAAAACATATCATCTACAATTATGGGTGTTGATGGGGTTAAAAATATTGAAGATAGTGAAGAGGGTGGGGGCGATTGCGTAAAGAAGAGAAAACACATCTCCAAAGTATGGTCTAAATTTAAAATAATCACTCTTCTCGGTAAATCAGAAAAAGCTGAATGCATTCATTGCAAGGGCGATTAATATTTCTTAAGGTTGGAACTAAATCTCACTTACTTAGGCACATTAAAGAAAATTATGTTAGGAAAAAAATAAAGTTATTTTGATAAAATGGACTTATACTCGAATTCTCTATAACAGAGTTTGAAATGGTAGCATCTAGAGATGTCAACCGGGCTGAGCTGGGCCGGTCCGGCATGAGATACGTCACGGTTCGGCCGTGCTTGGGCCGGCCTAGCATGGGATTTTCCCGTGCCTGGGCACGACACGGATTGAGACGACTGAAAAAATCAAAGTTTTAGCAGCCTCAAACCTAGAGGTGTCAACCGGGCCGGCCGGCCGGCCCGGCACGGGATTATCCTTTGCTTGGGCCTGTGCCGTGCCTAGGTAAGGAACTACCCGTGTCGTGTCATGCCGAGGCCAACTGGGCCTCATGTCGTGCCTGACCTGACACGGTTTGGTGGCCTGTGGCACGGCCCGTAGGCACTGTCGGGGTCACCGTTCACACCCACCCCGACGTCCCCCACCTGTAGTCCCGCACCCACTGACCCACAGACATGGCTTCCCACACCCTCACGAGTCATGGGTCACAGGTGGGCTCACTGTGATACGGGACACTCGAGCCAACACCAAGCCAAGCTTCCTCTTCCTGCAAAAAAAGACCGTGGGTCGGGTCCAATCAGACACGACTTGCGGTCCCGCCCGACCTGATTTTCCCCCCAACGGGCAAAAAATAAAATAAAATTTAAAATGTAGTCATTGGATCTCGCCTCCAATGGCTAGGGGGCAGAATCTATAGCCCTCATGATTTTGCCCCCTAAATATTAAAAAAAAAACAAAAAAATATCTTTTAAAAAAAAATTATTTTCTTTAATCTATAAAATATTTCCCACCTCTCTATAATATTTATGTTTTTCATACATATTTATTTTCTCAAATCTCATATTTTCACTCTCTCAAAACTCTTGCTCATCTCTTTCGAGATTCAGGATTTTGTCATTTGGCTCGGTTTTTCGGGAATCTCAACTTGGGTTTGAAATTTTGAGCTAGACTATGGTACATCGTGCACGTGATCGATCTAACTGACTTTATCGGGTAATTTATTTTAAGTTTTTTTTTACTCTCTTTCTCTTTGTCTCTCTTTCTAGTCTTAAAATAGTTTAATCTATAATCTATCATCTAGCCTCTACATAAGTGTACTATTTAACAAAAATCATAAAAAATGACATATACTAATGAAACATATTTAAATTTAAAAAATAAAAATTTTACACAGAGACATGAGTAAAGATGTCAAACGGGCCTGCCTGGCTCATTTTTTTAGAGCACGCACGTGCTTTCATGCCTGGCTCGGCACGATTTATAAAAGCCATGCACGGCACGGCCCGCCGTGCCGGGCTCGATCGGGCCTAACCTGGCCGTACGGGCCAAACCAGGCCATACGCGCAAGGCCAAAATTTTTTTAAAAAAATTTTATCGTTTTAATTAATAGTTTAATTATAAAATATATTAAATTATATATAAAATTATAGATAATGTATAATATAATAAATTTATAAAATGAAAATTATTTAAAATTTATTAATTTACAAAGTTTAAATTTTTTTTATAATTTAAAATAAAATTAGTTTATAATTTATTAGAATTAAATAATAGAGTTATAAATTTTCAAATGAAAAAATAAAACAAAAAAATAAATAAACCAAAAAATTTTGTTAAACAAAATTAAAAGGTAAAAAAAACAAAAGCAAACCAAATGAAAAATGATCAATCAGCCAGTAGATACCGAAGGTTTGAACCAAACAAATTAAAGTTTTAATATAACGTATAAATAAAGCGTATAATCAATAAAAAATAAAATATCAAAATCAAAAAACAGTATATCATCATCAATCGTCAATCGGCATATCATGAACATCATCAGCCGCAACATCAAGATTATGGATCATCATCAGCAATCGACTCCTCCACTTTCATAGTGGATGTGGCTGCAGCCCTTGTCCCAGTCCCAGTTCCAGCATGATCATGGATGCTAAACCTCGAATCCTCTCAATCATTCAAATAAGTCAAAGCCTCAACAATATCTGGATGTAATCCCGATCTCCTATCTGAAATCACGTTCTTTGCAACAGAAAAAACAGACTCCGATACTATGCTCGACATCGGAGGAGTCAGTGGATCCTGTGTCATCCTAGATAGCACGGGAAAGGTGGACTTATGATTTCCACCACTGTAATATATCAAGATTATTAGTATCAGAATGTGATAGGATTGAGCAGTATTCTTATCTAAGTACCGAGAAAGCTTGCTCCTATGTGATGGTCCACCCCGACGTTACCCCATCACTAGCTGAATGAAAAAATAGTCATCTTCGAACAACGTATTCATGTCAGTAATCATAGTCTCACCACCACCACCACTATACCTAGTATCGTAGTATATAAATAGGTCAGTCAACTACTCGTGAATGAACCTTTCAGGTAGGTCTTCCAAGTTCATGTATGAGGAAATATAAGTCAAAGTGTTTTCTACCCCTTCCACCTTAACCCTAGGGTCCATGCATGCGGCTAGATAATAAAGAAATAGAACGGTAGACCAGTATTTTAAGTACTTGATTTCCATCTTTGCAATCATATGGCTAAGTGTCGGGTCAGCTCGATACTTCCTAAACATGCTACTAATGTTGCATATGCACCTGAGTGCAAAGCAAGTCGTGGGACTATAAACCGACGAACACATGTTTGTCGTGTCAAAATAAAATTTCAGGAATTTCATAAATAAAATTCACGAAGTCCAGTCAGTGTCGTTAATAATAAGTTTGTCACTCTTACTATTGATGTAGTCGGATATTACGTGTTCGTATCTAACACATTATTCCAACATCATGTACATGTAATTCCAACGATGTCACACATCCGATTGATATTTCTTTTTCTTAAGATTCGCAGACAAATATAGACTACAAAACTCTTGTAGTCTGCGAGGAGTGCGAATATATTTTAATGCATTACGTATATTATCCAACGCGGAGGAATACACCTTCATACATGCTTGAACAATTAGGTTAATCACGTGACACATGCATTTGACATGAAAAATCTCTTCTAATGGTGCGTCTCTAATATTCCTAACAAACATGTTAATCACTATTCCATTATTAGATGCGCTATCGAATGTGATACTAAAAATTTTATTTTGAATTTTATATTCACTAAAGATTTTCATCATACACTCAAAAATGGCCGGGCCATCATGAGGATGGAGAATCTCAGAGAATTCTAAAATTTTTTTATTCTTAGTCCAGTTAGAATCTACATAGTGGCTGGTGAGACATGCATAAGATGATTCATCGTAACTTGTTCAGATATCGGACGTCACGGACACCACTCCATTATATGCCATAAATTTATTAATTATTTTTTATTTTTCTAACTTATACAATTTTAGTATGTCATTCTTAGATGTAGACCTGGGAATCCTACGATAAGTAGGCTGAAAATATGTATGCATTATGCGCACTACCCTTGGATCTTCTGAAAATCGGATCGTAAGACTCATCAATGTGATAAGTCTGACCATGCCATCCTTACCCAAATCGCTGGAGTATATGAAGGGAGTAAACTTTGAGACTGAACTCGATCCAATCTTAAAAAATGCAATGCCAATTTGGGTTTGCCTAGGATCTAATAGATCATATTTTTTGGTACATAATTCGGCATACCTCTTAAGGTGTCCAATCACAAATGGACTCTTACATGTTAAAATTCTCATACAATATTTGCATTGTGTCATTTCTTCTTTCTCGTCCCTAATATTTTTTTTGTTTTATTATATTAAAATGAGTCCGAACTACAGATGTCCTCCTAGTTTTTTGTTTTTTAGAAGTTTGGGTTGAAACGACTAGAAAAATCAAAGTTTCAGTAGCCTCAGATCTCTCTGTAAGATTTTCATTTTCTAAATTTAAATATGTTTCATTAGTATTTGTTATTTTTTAGGATTTTTATTAAACATGACACTTATTTAGAGAATATATGATAGATTTTAAATATAACTATTTTAGGTCTAGAGAGAGAGATAAAAAGAGAGATAAAAAAACTAAAAATAAATTACCCGGTAAAGCAGTCTGGTTGATCACGTGCACGGTACACCACAGTCTAGCTTAAAATTCAAAACCCAAGTTGAAATTCCTAAAGAGTCAAGCCAAATGACGAAATCCCGACTTTCCGAGTCTCGAAAGAGTGGAGCAAGATTTTTCAGAGAGAGAAAATGTGAGATTTGAGAGAATAAATATTTATGAAAAACATAAATGTTATAGTGTGGGGGGGGGGTGAATTTTATAGATTAAATAAAATAATTTTTTTTTTAAAAGTCATTTTATTTGATTTTTTTAAAAATTTTTTAGGGGGCAGAATCATGATGGACGTTGGAGGCGAGATCCAACGGCAATAATTTAAATTTTTTTTTATGCCCGTTGGGAGGGGGGGGGAATTGGATCGGGTTGTGGGGGACCGCGGGTCGGGTCTGATTAGCCCTGACCCGCGGTCTTTTTTGCAGGAAGGGTAAGCTTGGCTTGGCATTGGCCTGAGTGTCCCGAGTCACCGTGAATCCACAGTTCACGGTGGGTTCACGGTGGGTTCACGGTGATATACGACTACGTCAATAGTAAGAGTAATGAACTTATTATTGACGACACTGACTGGGCTTCAAAAATTTTATAAATGAAATTCCTGAATATTTTTTATGACACGACGAACATGTGTTGGTCGGTTTATACTTTTATGACTTGCTTTGCATTCGGGTGCATATGCAATATTAGTAGCATGTTTAGGAAGTATCGAGTTGACCCAACACTTAGCTATATGGTTGTAGAGATGAAAATCAATTACTTAAAGTACTGGTTCATCGTTCCATCTCTTTATTGCCTAGCTGCATGCATAGACCCTAGGGTTAATGTGAAAGAGATAGAAAATATACTGACTTACATTTTCTCGTGCATGAACCTGAAAGACCCACCTGAAGGGTTCATTCACGAGAAGTTGACTAACCTGTTCACATACTAAGATACTAAATATGATGGTGATAGTGATAGTGGTGAGACTGTGATTACGGACATAGATACCTTGTTCGGAGATGATGATTTTTTCATTCTGTTAGCGAGAGGGAAACGTCAGGGTGGACCATCACATAAGAGCGTGCTTTCTCGGTACTTAGATACTGATTACTGCTCAATCCTATCAAATTCGAATACTAAGAATCTTTATATATTAAAGTGGTAGAAATTATATGAGTTCACATTTCTCATGTTATCTAGGATGACACGGGATCTACTGACCCCTTTAGTGTCGAGCATAGCATCGGAGTCTGCTTTTTCTGTTGCAGTGAACGTCATTTTGTTTAAGAAATCGATATTACGTCTAGGTATTGTTGAGGCTTTTGCCTGTTTGAAGAATTGAGAGGATTTGAGGTTTAGCATCCATGATCGTGCTGAAGCTGGGTCATGGACTGCATCCGCATCCACTACGAAAGCGGAAGAGTCGATTGCTGATGATGATGATCCATATGATACTGATCTTGATGTTGCGGTTGATGATCCTCATGATATGCAAATTGATGATTGGTGATGATCCACTGCTTTTTGATTTTGATGTTTTGTTTTTTATTGATTGTACGCTTTATTTTTATGTTATGTTGAAACTTGAAACTTGTATTTGTTTGGTTCGGTATCTATTGGCTGATTGGTCATGTTTTATTTGGTTTGCTTTTATTTTTTGACTTTGTAATTTTTTTAACGAAATTTTTTGTTTAATTTATTTTTTTGTTTAAAATTTTCATTTAAAAATTAAAACTCTATAATTTAATATTTTAATTCTAATAAATTATAATCTAAATTTATTTTATAATATAAAAAAAATTTAAACTATTAATATTTTCAAGTTACAAATTTTAAATATTTGTCAATTTACCAATTTAAATATTAAACTTTATAATTTATTTATATTATATTTTTAATAAAAAAATGTAAACTTTGTAATTTATTAAATTTTTAACAATTTTTATTTTATAAATTTAATATATTATAAATTTTTATTTTTTAAATTTATAAATTTAATATATATTATATTACATATAATATATATTATATGTAAACTAAAATATAAAACTCTAAAATTTTTTTTTTAAAAAAAATTAAACCAGGCTCGTACTTACTTGGTTTGGCCCGTACTTCCTGGTTTGGCTTTGATAAACCATGCCTGGTCTGGCACTAAAGCATGCCCGTGCTCTAAAAAAATGGGCAGGGCCGGCTCGGCCTGACCCGTTGACACCTCTAGTTGCTTTAATATAAAATTTGAAATATGCTCAAACTAAGATCGTAAATGTATTATCTCATTTGATTATGGTCCATGAGCTACCATTTTTTTTTGTGGAGTATGAAGTGTTTAATTTATTGATGAAGACTACAACTCCTCATTATCAAAAGGTTAGTCGTGTAACTGTAAGAAAAGATTACTTTTCAAGTTATGAGGCGGTGAAGAAAAAAGTTTTCGCTCTTCTGAATTCTAAAAATAAAGTATGTGTGACAACTAATATATAAAGTCATTCAATCAAAAGGTTTTTATATGGTTGTCACTTATTATTTTATAGATTCTAATTAAAAATTACAAAAGTGTACTTTCAGTTTTTGTGATATATAACCACCTTATTCTGGAGTTGAATGAGAAATTGATGATAAAGTTTGGAATGTGATGATAATGTATTTTACAATGATATTGCTATTCGCATATTAAAAAATAATCTTTAATATAAAATCAACTTGCTCTTGGTGGCATGTTATTTCATGTAAGGTATTGTGCACATATTTTAAATTTTCTTGTCCAAGATGGATTATTAGAGATTGGAGATATAATTAAGAATGTATGGGAAAGTGTTAAACATGTGATGCAGTTAGAGAGTCGTCTGAATATTTTTAGAGAAATTATAAAGCAATTGAAGTTGTCTTCGAAGAAACTTATTCTTGATTGTTGCACAATGTAGAATGCAATATTCTTTATGTTGTTGACTGCATTGGAGTTCAAAGATATATTTTCTAGATATGCACAAATAGAAGTAAATTATATGTTCTTGCCTAGAGAATGATTAGATGAAAATTCTTGAAGTTTTCTCATTTCTTACGGTATTTAATAAACTTGCAAAAATTATTTCAAGTATTATTATTTTATTTTACTAATCTTAATTAAAGTTGTGATTTATATTCTTTTAAATTTGTTTATTTCAACTAAGTAATATTAATATCATACATATTATCATATGTTTTGAAAATTCAATATCAAATTTATTTCTTTCCGAATTTTATAATATCAAGAGGTTGTTGGATGAAAAATATCTTGATGAAAATAGATTTATACATTCAATGGTTATGAAGATGAAAGATAGGTTTGACAAGTATTGGGGTAATTGTAATTTGTTGATCTATATGGTAGCTGTTTTAGATCCAAAAAATAAAATACAGTTGATTGAGTAATGTTTTCCTATGATTTACTCAAGATTGGATAGCATTGAACATATTATAATTATTCGTGATATTTTGCGCATGTTTTATAAGGATTATGTTGAAGCTCATAAAAAAAATGATGGTGAAAAAGATGGTGAAAGTGAGAATCAAAATGAATCTTCTAGTACTGTGACGATTGAATCAAATGGAGTGAAGGTTGAATTTTTTAGTTATATATTACATTTTGAATCATCAATTGAACATGTTAAATATGAATTAGATATATATCTAAAAGAATGTGTTCATCTTTGTGAAGATTCAAATTTTGATGTCTTAGATTAGTAGAAGATGAACTCTCTATAGTTTAGAGTGTTATCAATGATGACATATGATATTTTATTAATTCCAATCACAATTATAGCTTCAAAATCTACATTCAGTGCTGGGGGAAGAGTTATAAAACTACATTGTGCATCTTTAGGAGCATACGCGGTTATAATTATGCAATGAAAATTAGTTATGTGCTTTCTATGAGATAAAGTGAAAAAGAATAGTAAATCTTAAACTTTTATCATATTTTAAGCTTAAATTTGAATTTGGGTTGTTATTAAATTTTAATATTTTGAGTTATTTTTATTATTGCTTATGTACATGTTTTTGGTTTTGTTTATAATTTTAATATTTATTTTATTTTTTACTAATTGTTATAACTTTTATAGGATGAAGAGGACTTCAAAGAGATTATAATGCCTCACACTTGAAGGTTGTCTATGTTTTTAAGGTATAATGTGGAGCTGATTTTTTTTTATTGTATATTCTTTAATTTTTGGCATATAGTTGATGTTGGTTTTCTTGGGTATATTATTATTTGTTGATTAAAAAATATTCAAAGTTACTTATTATTTATATTATTGTTTGAGGTATAATCTTTTAAGTTTTAATTGTATTTTATTCAAAGTATATTTTACTAATATAAACTATCAATGTTTGTTTTTATTTGAAAAGTTCAGAGGCCAATACATGCAAGTGATCATGTTGATAAATGAAGAATGAATATATAGAGATTATTTTGAAGTTGTTATATGTTGATGTTGGTTTTAAATAATATTCTTGAAATTTTAGGGATCATTGTAATTTTTTTTTTCTTTGATGTTGCAACTTTTAGTTGGTTTGGTTATATTAGTTATTATTAATAACTTGTTATATTAAGTTATTAATATTTTTTTTAGATATCATATCTGATGCTAAATTATTAATCCTTTTTTCAATATCATAATTCATAGACAAACGAACTCAAATGAGCTTACAAAAAAACTCCTTAACGAGCTCGTAAACAAGCTCACAAATGAACTCCTTACCAAGCTTACAAACGAGCTCACAAACGAATTCCTTATCAAGTTCGCAAACGAGCTCACAAACAAACTTCTTACCAAGCTCGCAAATGAACTCCTTACCAAGCTTGCAAACAAGCATTAAACGAATGATTCTGAGCCAAGCTTGATTTTGATCAGATCGAGCCAAACTCAAGCTCGAGCATGGATTTTATAAAATATATGAACCTGAGTCTAATCTGAGCCCTTCCAAAAAAATTTTGAGCCGAACCTGAGCTTTTGATAATTCAGCTTGGTTTGGCTCGATCACACCCCTAGTATTTGTTACTGGCTAATTGAATGGAGAAGTCATTATTTTTGAATATGGTGTTCATGTCTATACTTAAAGTTTGATTATAATTATCATATCTAGTATTGTTATATATAAATAAATTAGTTATTTTTTTTATGAATGAAATTTTTAGATTGATATTCCTAGTTATTGTATATGGATATGTATGTCAAAATATTTTTTATTTCTTTTATCTTAATCCTAAGATTCATATTGGCATCCAAATAATAAAGATATTAAATAGATGCCTAATATTTTAATTATTTAGTTTTCATTTCAATAATCATTATACTAAATGCATGGTAACTTTCATACTTATTAAATATGTCATTAATTTTGCATTTGTACTTAAGTGTAATACAATTGGTGATGTATACAGACGAATATATATTTGTTATGTTATAAAAAATACTCAGGGATATTATAATAGAAATTGTTATATTACAGTTATAGTTATTAATATGTTTTTATTTTTATTATTGATATAGTCGGATATGATGTATTTGCCGCAAAAAAATAATTTTAATATTAGGTATGTATAATTCTAATAATATTTTATGTATGTTTGAAATATTGTTTAGCCATGCTGATAAATAGACTATTAAACTCATGTTATCTTTTAATTGTTCTTATGTATTTTAGTGATTTTTTTTATATTATATGAAAAATATTTCAATCCTGCTTGTAATATCAAATTAATTACGTAATACATACATCTAATTAAAAAAATCTTACTTAACATTATGTCTAATAGTTCTAACAAGCATACTGACTACTTTGTTATTAGAAGTATTATCAAATATGATATAAAAAATTATATTATGAATATCATATTTCCTAAATATCTATGTCACACATTCATATATAATAGGGTTATCATAAGGATAAAAGATTTCAGAAAATCTTAAAATTCTTTTATAAAAATTTTATTTTGAATTTACACGGTAGTAGTAAGCAAGAAAGCATGGACACGGCTCATTACAGCCATGTCCACGTGTCTGACACCTGGACATGTGGACATGGTACGGACACAGCACGGATACGTGTCTGATACGCCACGTGGCATATCATTGATCAATTCGTATCCGATATGCCATGTGGCCTATCGGACTGTTGCATTGCCTGTCGTATCCATGCCGAGAGTGACCGACGTTCGACGACGTTCAGTGGCCAATGTTGCCGCATGGGCGACGTTGGCCAATCGACGTAGGCTGCGGGCGCGATATGTGGGGAGGCAAGGGGCGAGCACGATTTGAGGGGGGGAAGTAGGGGGCGGGCACGATTTGAGGGGGGGAAGTAGGGGGCGGGCATGATTTGAGGGGGGAAGGTAGGGGGTGGGCACTATCTATGGGGGGAGGCAGGGGTGGGCGCTATCTGTGGAGATGCAGGGCTGACATAAAATAAAATAAAATATTTTTATTTTATAAAATAAAAAAATATATTTTTATATAATATAAGATAATTATAAAATATTATTTTATAAAATAATTATAAACATTATCGTATAAAATAAAATACAATAATTTTATTTTATAAAATAAAAAAATATTTATTTATTTTATAAAATAAAATATTTTATTTTATTTCATTTTATAAAATACCTAATATTTATAAAAAAAATAATTTTTATTTTTAATTTTATTTTTTTTATCATGTTGTATCCTAGTTTTATCCGTATCCTAGTTTTTTTGAATTTGTCGTGTCTCCGTATCCTGCCGTGTCGTATTCCCGTGTTCATGTTTCTTAGGTAGTAAGACATGCAAATGATGCATCATCATGATTAGTTTAGATATTGAAAGTAGTGAATATCAATTTACTATAATTTATAAGTTTATTAATTATTAATTATTTTTTTTATATACTATATTCTAAATATCATATTCTCTAAAAATATGTTATACATTCATCTATGATAAGATAAGTGAATGATAAATCGTCATGATTAATTTAGATATTGAACGTCATAAATATTATTTTACGATATTTTATAAATTTATAAATTATTAATTATTTTTTTATTTATTATATTCTGAATATCATATTCTCTAAAAATCTATGCTATACATTTATATATGATAGGGTCATCATAAGGATGAAAGATTTTAAAAAATCATAAAATTTTTTTACTAAAATTTTATTTTGAATTTACATAGTGGGCTTTAAGATATGTGAATGATGCATCGTTATTACAAGTCTAGATATTAAATGTCATGAATATCACTATTATATTTTATTAATTTATTAATTATTAATTATTTTTTTATTTATTATATTTTCTTATATTATTTTTACTTGTGGATCTAAAAATCATATGATAAGTAAGTTAGAAGTAGATTTATATAATACTGACTATTCTAGGATTTTCCAAAAAACTAATCAAAAAAATCTATGATTTTAATCAGTTTGGTCTGTTGTTCTCTCCTAAAATCATTTCAGTGTATGTAGAGGTGTCAAATAGATCGTGCAATGCTAGCATGTCTTGTATTTGCTAAGCATGGTTGTGTCATCTTGCCTTGTTAGGCATGTCACAACATAGTATTATTCTTGTGCTATGTCTGGCATGACACGGGAGTAATATTGGTTGGCTCAACACAATACGGTGGTATTATTGAGTGTAGGGTTATGCCAGACCATCTCGAACCATCCTTGTAAAACCTATTGTGTGAAAATGCAATGAGTGACTGACTTATGTGGTCGGTCAATTACAATCATTCACGTAAGTAAGATTCAGCTTATATTGTTGTATTTTTTAAAATATAATATCTTGCTTCTTTGAGCAGTCACCTGATGAGACTTTACCCCATTACCCTTAGCTGGTTCTGGCTGTGAGACATGATTGAACTGGGCCATGGGGCGTCACTACCCATGACCAGGCACAATTTTGGACTGTGCCATGCTGGGCCAGACACAAATAAACTGGGTTGTATTGTTGGCTATGCCTTAGCTGTTCGGCCAAGTTGACACCTCTAAGTATATGAATTACGTCAATAAAGTTAAATTAGATTCAACTTTAAAGATTTTATTGTTTACTTTGGTTTGTCCAAGATCTAATATAACATATTTTTTGGTATATTAATCGATATGTTTCTTTAATTGATCAATATCACATATAATTATAAATATATATATATATATATATATATATAAAATCTTTTGACTATATATATATATTTTACTAATTTTTCTTTGATATCTCTGAAATTTTTATTTTTATTATTTTAAAGTGAGTTTATACTTTTTATATTCACCTATTATTTTTTTTTTGTGGTGGAAAAAAGGATTTGGGTCGATGTTGTTGGATAAAACTTAGTTTTGTCCTTAGACTTTTCGGTTAGGTTGTTATTATCTATATTTACGTCAAATTTATTATCGTTATATTTATTATTTTTAAAATTTTTCTAATTTTAAAAAATTTAATAAAAAATTTACAAACTAATATAAAAATATATATTGTAGTTAATTTATTTTATTTTCATTAACTTTTATTTGCATTATTTCTACTAAAATTTTTAGTTGCATTGTATGTACTTAAATATAATAACTATAAAAAAACAGCAATAGCAAAAAACATGAGGAGAGAGGAGTAGAAGAAGAGAGAATCTGAGAAATAGAGAATAAAATTCAAGAACTATTTATATTTATTTTATATTTAAAAAAATATATATTCTTTATTTTTGAAATTTTTTGATAAATATTTGTGGCAATAAATTTGACATTCATTGGATTTCAGCCTGCAGTTGTTGGAAACATATGCCTATAATTTTTAAAAATTTGTTTTTTTTTTAAGACAACCAAAGTGATAGGTCGTGTCTGCTGCTTTTATTGGTGGCACCCATTACATGAAAATGTAATGGGCAGCTGAACATCAAGGCCACGTAAGTTAAAGCTGACTTGTGTGGCCGAGGAGGCTTTTTTTTTTAACTCAACACTGTTGGCTGGTTGCACAAGCCGTGACCTGTGACCCACCCATACTTGGGGACCATGCCAAAGGGTGAGGCACGTGAGTTGTTCTTGGCCAGGTACAACAGCACGACATGAGCCCTATCTCGGGCCAGCATGATCTACGTCTAGGCACGGTTATGGGGCTTGGCCCAATTTGTACCTTAGCCGCCCGACCCACTTGACACCTTTAAAGTAAGAGAATTTATGTCTCTTGTCACTCGAACACAATGTGCAAAGAATCATTTAATCTGCAAAAACTTATCGAAGAACCCCCTCATAATCATACCAAAATAATACAAAATTTTATTATGTTTTTATCTATGTATTATATTTTGTCAATCGGGAGGGTACTAATACAAGATGATCATCTAACTGCCTCTGAAATTCATAATCTCATTGAAATAGAGTAAAAATATACACTCTAAGAGAAGGGAATGATATTTTTACTATACTACTTGCAATCTTGGATACATTACTTCCTAGGTTCTCATTTCATGGTGAGAATGGATGTAGAAAAAGTTATTTTCCAACTCTTAAGTTCATTCCAAAGCAATCTCAATAGTTGAAGGTTATTACAATGTTTTGCTATGTGGTGGAATATTAGCACAATGACTAATGCATTGAGCCGTGAGATGAAATCTGGCATAATTAGTAGGCATTAATAATTTCAAAATCATTGGTGAATTTTTTGTCAGATGGAAAAGTGGCGATATTTTTAGTAAAAGTAACTTATGATTCACAATTAGATGATGATTCTGCCTCCTAATACTTGGGAAGTTGCGAAGGGGGATTGTGCAAGAATATCATAATTCCAAGCTGGTTGGCTATCTAAGTATTCGTCACATTCTGATAATTTTGGAAGAATAATATTATAGGGCACAAATAAAAAGTGATATAGTGGCATGTGTGAAATCTTATCATGCCCCCAACATGATAAGATTGAGAATAAATTGATTGTGAGTCTTTAGAATTCAAGAATATCAATGAGTAAGCATGTCCATAGGTTTTATTATGAGCATTTTTAAAATAGATGAGTTTGAAATAGCCATGATTGTAATATATCAAATTTTTTTTTCAAGTACGTCGTCATATCTATTCTAGCAGAGTGGGGAATGTTCAACAGAAAAAGTAATGAATTTATTCATGAAAAATATGGTAAAATATTAAGGTATTCTACAAATCGCAATTAGCGATCATGGTGGAAGATTTACAAGTATATCTTAGACAAAATTATTGTCAATGAAATGTAGATTTGCATAAATTTAGATGGGTAAATTCAAGAGTATATATGACTGGGCATATTTATGAACTTCATATGATTTTTCTAAAATGGGTTGTGTGTGAAATAATTCTGCTGGCAATGAATTTATTTTTCAAGTATGACATATTTATTCTGGCAAAAAAGGAATGTTTGATAGAAAAGTATTGAAGCTGGTAATCATTAGTAATCATGACAGAAGATTTATGAGTAGATTTTAGATAAAATTATTCGAGCCAATGAAGCTAGATGTGAACCACGCCTCTTATGTGAAATGCTGGGGTAATGGGGCTAGCTCAGGCTGGCCATGTTTTCAATTGGGGAAAAATTGCTCGTGCTGGGGTTGGGCTCGGCTGGGCCTAGACCTCCTTCAAATAACTGGGTAAAATGTCTGATGGATGTGTGAGATGTGCTGGGTCTTCATTTCTAGATGGTGAGCCGGGGATGGGCAACCTGGTTATACTATAGGCCAAGGCGTTCTGCAAGGGCTATAAGCCAAATCCCAACTATTTGCCATTTGGGAAGAGCTTGCGCGTAAGATATCGTTGCTGGGGAGAATGCATGCAATATAGGCAGTGAGTCTTGCACGTGAAGAATAATGGAAGGGCTGGGCCGTGCAGTTGTCTGAGAATTTTATGTGGGATGGGGGTCTTCAGTTACCAATGGCTTTTACGTGTATTTGAAGATGTTTATGTGGGTTTACTTCCAGTTATTTGTTTCTTGGCTAGCTTCCTTTTATTTTGGTTTGCTTGTGTGTACGTGGCCTTGCTTATTTAAGCAGCCATCAGCTGCTAACAAAGGGAGGGGAAAAAAAATTATTTGCTTATTTACGTTATCTCATATTGACGGTGCTGAGTCCTATCATTATATAATGAGGCTGGGCATGGCCCAGCCCATTTATTGTATGTGTTTCTTTGTCTGATGCTTCAATTATAAAATATTTTTAAAGCATTCTAAAATTGAAGTAAAATATCAATGAACGTTATTCCTGTTTATTATTTCGGTTTTAAAATAATTGTGGCTTTGGTCGAAAGTGGCATCTCTATAAATATTAAAGATGCCAGTCATTTCTGTCTTTTTTGTTTTAGTTATTTTTTTTAAAAATTTATTTAGCTTTACTAAATATTGTTCAATTTTAGTTTTAGATTAGCTTAATTGCAGGTAATTTTGAATAAAAAATTAATATACTCAATTTATAGGTATTTAATCATGCTTGGTAGCACTCTCACACCCACACGTTCACAAGCACACCGCAGTTGTGCGTGCGATTTGTCTGGCTGGACTGGAATGCTGTTGTGAGATTCAATGAGTTAATTTTGGATAAAACATTCTTGTTTTTTATTGCAATTTAATGTTGTATAATTTTATTAATGGAAAATTATGGTTGGGTATTTAAATTTTGAATTATTTGTCATGCGAACCAAATTTTTTTTATATCGTAGTGCATCAACTAAAATTAATATATATATATATATATATATATATATATATATTAATGTGTTGAAAAACATCAATATATCTTTATAAATATTTATATATGTTATATGGGTGGTTATATATGTCTGAACATTTATATATGTTGGTATTCATTTGTATAAGTTTATATATATTTATAAATGTCTATGCATGTTTATAAATATTTGTTTATGTTATATGAGGTTATATAGACATTTATAAATGTTTATATTCATTTTGATTTAAGTTTATTAAAGGTTATGTGTTTATGTATTCATATATAAATGTATGTAAACTTATATAATTGTTTATATAAGTTTATATATGTTTATAAATAGTTATTTTTGTTTATATACACTCATATAAGTTTAAATATTTTATTAAATATTTACATAGGTTTATATACAATTTTATTAATACATATATATATGTATATATTTTATAAATATATATATATATGTTATATAAAGTTAAATATATGTCTATAAACATATATAATCTTATATAAAGTACTATAACATTAAAAAATTAAAAAACTTTTTTTTTTCAAAAATCTATACATACATACATACATACATACATATACAATATTTCTACTTTTTGCATATATATACCACATATATGTACTACATATAAGTATAAATATTCTGCATATATGTAGTAGATATGTGCAAAAAATTCTTTATATATATATATATCATAGACAAAATTAATTAACCTAATTGTTAGATCAAGAAGTAATTTCGAGATTATTTTTGATTTTTGGGCTTTGTTTAGTTTAGACCTTAATAATGGTATTAGAGCTGATTAATTATTTTGAGGTGATCGGATATTTTCTTTGTTACACAATTAAATTATTTTTTTGGGAAAAAAAATAAATAATTAAAAATATTTGAAATATAAAATTCAACTCTTGACAAGTGACAAATTTGATGATCACCTTATGTATTTTTTGAATCTTGGCTGGATTGTGTTATTTATGTCCGATGACTATGGATTAATTATGATGAGCATTGATGACATATCAAGTTTGTTTAGCATCGGGATGTTTTGTTTAGGGACAAGTTCGAGATACTAGTTAAATTCAAATATCATGGATAGTTAGATAAACTTATTATCCATTAGAATGTTAAATAATATGAGCCTTGTAAGAATATCAATAGAGATTGGATTGCTTGATAAATTGAGGGTTGTATTTTGATGATGTGTTTGTATTGAAATTATACTTATAAAAAAATGATTTCACTAAATATTAATTTTGATGAAAATACATGAATAATATTGAAATTAGATATAATTTAATTATGATTTGTGAACTTAGTAGAAAGCTAATTTTGAAGACTAAGCAATAAAGGAGTTATGATATTTTCAATGTCATTATTTGGTTATATTATCACAAGCTTATTGAGTAGTTGTAGTCTTCTTTTTTTTTTTTGTCATAACTAGAGGTATTAAATGTGCTGGGTAGCTGGGGCACGACCCACAACTCGACCCAATTTAGTAGTGCCTAACTTGGCACTAGGCAGAACCAGAATCATGCCTCGTGCATGGTCGGGTCGCCCCATGGCATGGTTCGGCCATGCTGGGCCGCATTAAGCTATGTCTCATATCGGGCTAGGCATGACTCATGTACCTGACCCGATAACATAGTAAACTAGCTCGAGTGATCACTTGACAAGGATCTCATTGGGCACGATGGGCATGGTCTAAATTTTTTTTAAATAGTTAGACCACGACCCCGTGCCTGAGATGGGGCGAGATAAAAAATTAGACCGCCCCATGATGGGGCGGTCTAATATTTAAAAAAAATCGGCCATGTGGTTGATGAGATTCTTTCGAAATGGCCCGTGCTGGGCACGAGATGGTCGCCATGACCAATCTGGGTTGGTGATCCGAGTCAATCATGTCGTGCTTGACACAATACAATACAACATGGTGGTATGACCCTGCCTTGAAAAAATAGTTCGTGCATTTAAAAAATAGGTCTTGTCGACACGACACGACTTGTTTGACACCTCTAGTCATGACTCTACAAAATAAGTCATGAAATTTTTTGTATATCACGACTCTACTACTTAGTTGAGTTAATCTATTCATTGTGTAATATCTTTTTCATGACTATGACATTTTCTTAGAGTCGTGGCTCATTAGTACTAAAATATGATTTTTGTTGTGACTTTCTTTTCATATCGTAGCAACTAAGTGCCACAAGGTTATTTGAAGTTGTGGTATTCTCCAGTGCCTCGACCTATTCATTTTAGAATCAAAAATGCATGACACCAAGTAATCTTTAGTTAATGTGATTTTTTTCTAGCATGACTTTTTACTTCAGAGAAGAAATATCCTAGTCATGATCATTATTTATGCCTTGAATTTGTGTTCCAGAAGCAAATATCTTAGTCACAACATATTTATTATTGTGCCTTTATGCTCCATAAAGATTATTCATTGGTCATGGTATTCTTACTGTTGTGGTTATTAATTCTAGGGAGTAATTATCTTAGTCATGACATTCTTGTCATTATAATTTTTTTACTCTGGAGGAAATTCAAAGAAATATTATTGTTATTATTTCAACCTAAAGTCATGACGTCTAATTTAAAAAGCTACACATTAATTCAATGAGACATTTACATATAAGAGAAAGACTTAGAGTTTTACCAAAAGAGGAAAGAGATTTTAAGTTTGAGACCATGAGCATGTAGAGGTATGAAATGTATTGTTTCATACTGGCATGACCCATTTTTTAAGCCCATCCAGGCCACCGTGTCATGCCCAACATGACTTTTATCATGGGTCGTGTCATGATAGCATGGATCTAAAAAGGGGGAGCTAGAGCCAGTCAGGCCCATTGGCGCATCTTTTGGCCAGGTCATGCCGAGTCATGTCAAGTCGGCTCAAGCCTGGTTAGGCTAGACTTTGTTCAGTCTAGTCTACCATTGATTTATTCTAGTCTAACCTCAGTTCAGTCTAGGCTAGCTTGATTCATTTCAGGCTAGACTGGTTCATTCCAGAATAGCATAGTTCATTCTCAGCTAACTTAGGTTAGGTCCAGGCTAGTATGGATCAAGACCAAGCTTGACTATTTGGCCAATAGAACCAAACCTAGTTTGCACGAGTCATCATGCTAGGTCGTGCTATGTCACTCTACTCATGCCTGGATCTTTGGCTCAACAAGGCCTCTGTCGTGCCATGAGATAGCCTCGACAAGTCCAGGCATGGCTCTAAACAGGGTCATGCCATACCCAACATAACTGAGTCATTTCATGCCTCATGTTGTGTCTAAACCACCCAATATAATCGACACCTCTAAGGGCACATGAAACCCTAGGCAGTGTAAATTTCAATTAGGCTAAACAAGAATTGTTTGGCACTAGGATTTAAGATATAGATCCTCAAGCTGACTATCATTAAGAACTCTCAATTTGACGAGATGAACCACAACATATCTTATGCAAATTTTTCTTCAATATAAAGCTAAGTAAGAACCTAAGGTTAGTTTTTTCTATTTATGTATGAGGATTATGATTATATAATATTTTACATGTGATAATATTATGTTGAATATTGATAGATATGGATATTATTTAGGATATCAATTTAGGGTTTCATATCTAACATAAATTTATGTATGTTAGTTATGATAGTGACATGTAAGTCATGAGACATACTCATGAGATTTGATCAAAAGGAAGTGACATCCCTTCTACTCTTATTGTGTGAGATAAACATGTATAGAAATCTTAAGTTGATATACATTTTATTTGATGCAAGTATGATGCTCATAAAGCTGAATGAACAAACAAATTTATAATGAATCTATTATGCATATTCTAGAAGAATTAACCTTAAAATGATATGCAAGTTATGTAGAACATATAACCTATGAATTTTATCATAGTGTGAGACTCATGTGTTGATCTTAATAGATGGTGACTGATAAGTAATGAGACACACACAGGCACAAACATCATTATTAACACACCACTTCATGTCTTTTATTATATTATAGGTCAGAACATTTAAATGCATATTCAAAGTAGTCATTATTGGCAATTAACATATTTCCTAAAAGTTATAGATGTGTATATAACTCCTAAATGAAACTGATATGATTTCAGTGATAAAATACTGAAGGCACAACTATGAGGAGACTATCTTTTGTTGTGACAATCCAAGGCTAATAATCACCTTATATGCCATGATGATACTTGGTCAATTCAATTCATATCTATCATTTGTCCAATAATTGAACGTAGCATTATAATAACAATATAGAAATTTCATTATATACAAGAAAGTAAGATAACCTTTAATCTAAGTATCTTTACTAGACCCAAGTTTATCTATTCAACGTGAGCAATAATTAGTTCACTATTGGTTAGTCAAACTACTTACACAATCCTCATAAAATTGATATCTATACTTACCACACCTTTACTATTTGTATAATACATTAACTTGTGGATCTTTACTGGACAACTTGAATCTCCCAAAGAACGTTTGGAACTATGTCACAGATGATTAATTTTGATAAAATAACAAAGTTATAACAAAATCTTGCCACCATTATTAGAGATTGTCTAGTTTAATTGGTTAACTTGAGTTGATATAACTATCATTGTAAAAAGATAATTTTATTTCTTCTTGGTTTGTTAATAATTATTGTTTAGTATTTGTTTTGTATTTATATTTTTATTTTATTTTCTTTTTATTTGTTTTATAGCCACTACATTTATATGAGCCAATGATCTATGATTGAGTTAATACATATAGACATAGAAATTGAGAGAACGAGAATAACTATTTTGAGATAGAGAGCTAAGATAAAGAACATGAAAGATAGTGGCAACAATGAAATTAATCATGGGGATACAAAATAAGTTGTCTAACAACTCATTCCTTAATATACCTTGAGAGACTTTTGGTAGACAACATCGATAAATCATTACTATAGGATTCAATGCAACTAATACAAATGAACTACTTTGAGTTGAAGTTTAGCTTCATAGCCATAATGCAATAATATCAATATGATAATATTAATTCTTTTGTCTTTTTCTTTGAGAGCCATGATCAAAAGCTAGTTTTTAAATGATTGTCTTGAGGATTAATTGAGAGTTGAGATGAGCTTATGCAAGTTTTTCTCGCTAAGTTCTTTTCACCTCAAATTATTTCATAACTGAAGGGAGAGATAAACCAATTCCAATAAGAGAAACATGAAACATCTTATGATACTTGTGATTAATTTAAAGATCAATTGGAGAGGTGCCTACCACATCATTTTGAAGTTTGGTTTCAAGTTCAAACCTTCTATAATAGTTTGGCCTAAATGATGAGGTGCACAGTTAATGAAGTCTTGAGTGGTTCTATTATAAACAACAAGTCACCTGTGAGGATTTATTTCATATTTCAAGAGTTATCAAAGAAAAACTATTAAATAACAAGTAAAAGTGCATTTGGAAGAAAGTATGCTGGAGTATTTGAGTTGGATAGATTAATGGAAATGGAGACAAAGTTAGATGCATTTTTAACAAAATTAAAGCCCAAAATGACAAAAAGCTTATTGTGGGAGAAATGGTCCTTTTATAATAGTAGGAAGTGACCAATTTTGATCATGTTTATCAAGTAGAAGAAGCCAAATTTCTACAAAATAAATAGTATATATTTTGATCCAACAATAATACCACTACATATTACTAATTAAACATAAGAAATCATGAACGCTTATTATATGGAAGTCATGAGAATATGTAATAGGATATGAGGCCATTTTAAAGAAAAAGTTGGGAGTAAATGAAATATGAAATATAATGAGTCTCAAATTCTAGTTACAACTAGTTGAATAGAATAGAAAAACCATCGCTTAAAGATAATATTTTTATGCTACTCATGAAGATAAAGAAGAGAAATGATCTCTAGGAGAACCAGATGAAATAAATATTAACAAGGTATAACATATGAATACAAGAATGAAGACTATTTAGAATCAATTTGGTTAACCAGTACTATCGATGAAGGAGAAAAATATAAATTAAGTATCAAGCAATACTTAGGTAGATGTGTCAAACGGGTCGGACATCCAAGACATGGCTCCAGCCTGACCCAATTTAGTAGTGCCTAGCCTGGCCCAATATGGTCTGGAACAATGGCTCGGGTCGGGCCCGACCACCACATGGAATGGTTCATGCCGTGCTGGGTTGGCATGAGTCGTGCCTCTTGCTAGCCCACGCATGTCCCATGTTCTTAACCCGACATGGTAAAATCGGCATGGGCAATTGATTATCTGATGGGGTAATCAAAATGCCCTATCATAGGGTGATTCATTTTTTTAAAACGAGTAACCATTTAGCCGATTATAATTGGTCGACCCATAAACCGGCCACCATCAACCGTCATGGTTATGCACTCGGTCTTGCCATTGTTGGGTAACATCAAAGATGCATGACCCCTGCATCTTCAAAGTTCAGCATAGTTCGGGGCACGATGGTGCACTCGGCTATGCCTGGTAAGGCACAGGAATTTGTGCATAGCACAATGGCACTACCATGCCTTGAAAAAATGGGTCGTGTCGACATGACCCATTTGACACCCTATACCTAGGCAAATCAAAAGAAGTAAATATCCTTAATACTCAAAAGTAACAAAGAATTAGGACATAAAATATAAGAAAATTAAAAAATCAACACTAAAGTAGAGGAGAAAGTCGTGACTAACAAGGTCATGACTTTTCCTAAATATATACCTCCCAGCACTATGACTTCCAATGCCATGACCTTTCCCAAAGTCATGGTAGTACTAAAACCCCTTGCCCAATTCATGCTATAAACTTTCACGTGTGAAGATGTGGAACTAAAGAAGATACAAATTAACTGAATCAATAAATATAAGGAGGACATGCTAGAGAATGACTATGCAAATGGTAAATACATTCTCTAAGCTAATCTTTCTTTTTATAATAGCTTAGAAAAGGAAACCTGAATGAGTAATTTGATGCACTACTATGTAAAATTTGTGAAAGATATGAGTAATAAGAGGAAGTTAGAGACATATGAAATATTGAATATAATCGTTAATTATAGCATAATCATTAAACGTAAACTCTTGAGGAAGCTAAAAGATATGGAGAGTTTCATGAATTCATGCATTAATATGGAGTGTACTTCTTGGAAAATACTATATGACTTGGGATCAAGTATTAACTTGATGTCATTATGTATAGTATGATAGTTAAATTTTGGTGAAATTATTCCAACTTCTCTATCACTATAAATGTCAAAGAGATCGATCAAAATTTTAAGGGAGATTATCAAAGATGTGTTAGTCAATGTTGGAATGATTATTTTTCCTGTTGATTTTTTTTGTATTAGATATGGAGGAATACCAATATGTCATTTTGATCATGGGATGATTATTTTTAACTACTACACACACATTAATAGTTGTCAAGAAAGGAGAATTCATATTTCATGTGAGCGAAAAACTAGTGAAATTCAACCTATATAAAAGATTGTCGATATCATACGATAATAAGGAAAATTACTAGAGAACCAAATTCACTATTGCAAAGAAGATGGACCGAAAGAAGATGGACATTTGGGATGAGACTTTTGGGATGATTATTATGATATTTGGGACATTTGGGATGAGACATTTGGGATGAGACATTTGGGATGGACTGAAAGAAGAAGGACATTTGGGATGGACTGAAAGAAGAAGGACATTTGGGATGGACTGAAAGAAGAAGGACATTTGGGATGGACTGAAAGAAGATGGACATTTGGCCTGAAAAAAGATTGACAAGCGATGATTTAGTTAAAATTCTAGGTTTAAAAATCATTACGATAGACTTGGATGAAGAAGATTTTTTTCAAATTCACACAATATTTTTCCAAGTTATGATAGCAAAAAAAAACAAAATCAAACGATATTGAAGACTTAGAAAAAGATACTAAAATGAATAAATTTTTAATATTAGAACATGGTGAAAATGAAATTGTAAAGGGAATGTTCAAGATTATAAAAAAATACTAGAAGAGGAAAATTTACTATTGAATATTGATATACTGGGAGAGAAAGATGAAGTAGAGACAATTATTATTGAATATCAGAAAGAGAAAATGCTAAAGTTACTACACTAAAAAAAAGTCATGACTCTCACAAAAGTCAACTTTACAAGCTAGAAAGTAGAAGGAAGAAGTCATGGTAAGAGAAGAATTCATGCATTCGATGGATCATAAGTTTAAAGAAGTCTCGGCTTATTCCAAAGCCACGACAAAACTATTCTAGAGAAGAAATGTCACCGCCATGACTTTACAATTGTTATCTTAGAGAAGAAGATCTAACCTAACGATGCCATGACTATTTATAAAGTCATGATCTTCACCGAAGAGCATCCCAAAGAAAGGAGCCTAATAGATGGAATGATGCAATAAGAGAATTTCAAGAGATGAGCTAAGGAGAATGATTATATGAAAAAATTAGCATGAACTTCTAAGATTACCAATTGAATTGGAGATTAAAATATTTGTCTAGGTAAAGACATAAACATAGTGTTACTTGGTAAGCAAATAAGATTTACTTTTTTTTAGTGTGTTATAATATTTTTTATGTATTTACCTATATCAAATACTTGTATACTATCATGACTCTCTTACATGACAAATAAAGTTGTGATACTCAAACTTTGTCACGACTATATTTTATAGAAAAGTTATGATCATGCAAAAAGTCATGGCTATTTTTTTGTTAGCCACTACCAAAACCTTAACCCTATCAAAGGAACTCACCCCTTTTTTATGAAATAACTTTTTTTTTCTCCACTTCTAATGAAATCCATTACAATACTTATTTTCAAAAATTAAAGCTAAAATTGGAGGATGAAACATTTATTTCGAAGTTTAGGGTAAGAAGAGAGAAGACTAAGAGGAGTCATAAGGCAAAAGGGAAGTGACATAAGTCACCCACTACCAAGACTTCCTCCCAAGGCATAATGCTGGAATTGACATTTTTGATAGAAAAGGTGAAGAGTTTGATAACTTTTACCCTAGCTAAAAAGAGCTTTAAGGGTGAGTGATAATTCTCAAAATTTATCTCACCTCTCCAACAAATGATACAAAGGAGGAATTGAGAGTGTATACTTTAATCTTGAAGACATGCAAGATAAGCAATACTACATACAAGGAGTTTGTATATATTTTAATAGGAAATTTGTTAATTTTGTGCATTGATTGCATGAGAGTGTAGATAGTATTACCTTCAAAATCTTCAAAATGCATCCAAAATATGAGGTAATCACCAATATATTGATGAATGATAAGAGTAGTTAGAGAGTTTTATCAAAGATATTCTATGGATACTTTGTGAGGAAAGAACTCATAAAAGAGAACAAAGTTTGGTTGTACTTTTTATGTTCCATTTTATAGTCATATTTCCACCTCTCTACCTTCATATAAGATGGGAAATCTTATTTTATACCTTGATGAGAGGCTACAAGATACTTGTGGGGAAGATATTGGAGAAGTCATCCTCGACTTTCAAAGAGTAATATCAAGTGACATCATTCACCCCTCATTGATTATGATATTATGTCGAGTTGAATGAATCTTAACTTGTGAAGATAGAGATGAAATATTTTCATGAATGTACCTCTAATATTGGTGGGTGTGAAAAGAGAGCTTGAAAGTGATAAAAAAAGAAAGTTGGTTCTTGGAGGGAAATAATCAACCAAAATGTGGAAAGAAGTGCTAGCTTTCTCTGAAGTTAGAATAGAAGTAGTGGAAGGAATTTGAGAGATTTAATGAAAATTCACTACTCAAATATAATTTACCAATGAGTAGATTAGGAGGAGACTTGAAATAAGTCATCACCCTTTTGAAGAATATGGAGATGGAGATCAATGATAGAGATATGTGATTGAAAGACAGAGTTAAAGTCAATGTATAATTTCTTAATGGCATGGTTGGAGAAAATATACAACAAGTGGAAAGTTTATGTGAAGAGAAAGAAAGAGGAAGACAAAGTCAAAAAGGAGCAATGTGATGTATTATGCGAGATGTATCTCAATAAGAAAGAACACTTATTTATTACTCCCAAGATAAGTTGGAGGATCAAGTTATAAAAATCTTAGACAAAGTGATGAAAATAGTAGAAACCAAAGTGATGATAAGCTTTAAAGCATTTGGGCTACTCTATGAGTCTATTGCTAATGAGTGGTAAAATATGATAAACGAAAGAGATATTGAGATATATGGTAATATGAATTATAGAGAGAAATAGTGGATCAAAGACTCGGAGAAGAGCAATGAAAACCAAAAAAAATATGTACTCTGCACTAAGCTCTTTTGAAGATTTATTCAATTCAATCGGAAGAAGACAAAACATAGTATGCAGTATGATCTCAAACATGATGGACTAGGCATTGATCAATAGGGGAGATACATATAGATTTTGTTTGATACTTCACATATTGACTTTTTTGGGTTATTTGACATACAAATCTTTAGATATTTATCTTTATTTAAGCATTAAATGGATTGATTTCACTAAATGACTTTTTTGATAGTGTTTGATGAATAATAATGAATCAGGGGTATTTTAGGTAAAATTGGCGAACTTAGTGAAGCGATGAGATGAATGGGATAAAAAAATATAAAATTATTATATTTAGCATGTCATAACTTGGTTACACTTTTCACAAACTTATTAAATAATTGCGATATCATTCCTTGGTAATGACTTTATCAAATATGTCATGACAATCTTTGTATAAAGAGACTATATCACCAATTTGTGATAATATTTTCACTATGTAATACTATCTTTGTGACATAACATTTTCATAGAATCATGACTACACTATCTCAAAAATTCAAAGAGGATCATGTCCTTATTTTTATGTCATGATAACCAAGTATCCCACTAATATAAGAAGTTGTGATATTTTTTAATATCACAATTTAATCAATAATGAACCAAAAATCAGATAACACTAAGTAATTTGTAGTCATGATAATTTTTTTTAGCACAACATTGTTTTCTAGAGAGTATATGTCTGATTCATAATATCCTCGTTACCACAACTTTGTATTATGGAGAATAAATACCTCAGCCATGATCATACTTATTGTTACAACTTTATGTTTCAGAGAACATTTATATCCATCATGTTCATTCCCAATATCAAGATTTTTCCTTTCAAAGAAAAATTCTCTCACTCATGACAATCTTTTTGCTGCAACTTTGTTCTTCAAAGGGGGATAGCTAGAATTACATCATTCCTATTATAATGACTTTTATACTTTAAAAAAGATTCAATGAGACAAATCTTGATCTCAAGCCAATATCATGATGTCCAGCTTAAAGAATTACATAGAATCCTGAAGCATAAAAATCACACTTAGAGTGTTTCACAAAAAAATAAAAGACATGGAAATTGGATTTTCATTCGAGAAAATTAAAAACCTTGGATGCCATGACTTGTAACCCTCAATTAGGGGCAAATCCAACACAATTGCAAGCAAAAATTAATTGAGATTAGGATTTGACACTTAAATCCTTCTAGGGCTATCATTGGGAATTATTGATTTCACTAGATATTATTCTAAATATCTTACATGAATTCTTTCTCATTATTAGGCTAAATTAAGAACTAGGTTTAAGTTTATATACTTATGTTGTGATAATATGATTGTATAATATTTATATATGTGATAATATTGTGGTTTGATATTGATGGATATAAATACGAATTAGAATTAAAATTTATAATTTTTACTATATCATAGATTTATGCATGTTGGTCATGATGATCAATGACAAATAAGTAATAAGACGCACTATTAAGGTATAATAAGAAAGAAGTGATAACTCTTCTAATCTTAATACATAAAATAAATATATGTATGAAAACCTAAGATTGAGATAAGTTTAATTATTATTAATATGATACTTATGAAACTAAAAGTATATATATATTTATGATCAATCCATTGTATATTTTTTATAAGAATTGATCATTCAAGTGATGTCAGGATTATGTATAATATTTAACCTAGAAATTTTACTATAATATTGAAAGCATGTGTTGGTTATGGTAGTTGATAACATATATATCATTAGACACATACAAGTGAATGTATTTCATTTAGTGGTGATATTCTTATAAGTTATTTTCTCTTGTATAATTTTCATATGTGAGATTCATTAGGAAGACATGTTAATTGATGCGAGTATGGAACTTATGAAGCTAAAAGCACACATATATTTAATATCATATTATTTTGTATTTTTATAATATTAGAGGTTAAAGAATAAAAATGAGTACTTGAAGTAGTCATCAAGCATAGTTGACATACTACCAAAAAAGAGTAGACACATGTTTGGAATGCTAATTACTAAATAAAATTAATTATTTTAGTAATTATTCATATTGTGTTTATAGAAATGAGCTTTAAATAAAATAATTTCACTAAATTGTAATTTTTTATAAATTATAATGAATAATAATGAAATTGAATGATTTTTTAGTGAAATGTGAAACTTGGTAGATTATTGAGAAGGAAGAGAGCAAAAAGTCAAATAAATTCATATTATTCTTTGTGTTATGACATTAATATATCTCATTAATTTATAGAATAGTTTTGATGTTCATTCTTAGTCAAAGTTCTACATAACTAGTCATGATAATCTTCATATATCATAATCCTACTATCTTGTTGACAATTATTTTATTGTGTAATATACTTTTTTGGTTGTAAAACTTTCTTAGAGTTGTAGTTGTACTAACACATGATATTTTTTTTATAGCAAAAACATTAATTTTATATCATAGGAATCAAGTATTTCACTTTTATTAAAAGTCACGATAATCCTCCAGCATCATAACTTTTTCATTATAGAGCCACCAAGTCTAAGACAAATGCTATGATGCTATTCTTATCATCGTGACTTTTAGCTACAGAAAGTTCCAATGAACAATACTCATATTGTGGCAATTTCTAGGGTCATGACTATTTGCTCTTGGGAATGAGCAAAGTTATGGTTCATTCTTAGTGTTACAACTTTGGGTTATAGAGATAAAATACATAAGTCATAACTATTCATAGTGTCATGACTTAGTGTTATAGAAATGAAATATGTAGTCATGGTCATTCATAATGTTGCAGTCATTTGATACATGAGGGAAATCAAAACTATGACATATTTCCAGTATCATGACTTTGTGTTCTAGAGATTAAATATATAATCATGATTATTTCAAGTACCATTACATTCTAACGCTAGAAAGAGACTAAAGTTATACCTCATTCTCAGTATCACAACTTTGTGTTATAGAGACCAAAAGACAAAGTCACTGTATTCTTCAACTACCCTAGAAGAGCATTTGAAAAAGTAATGAAAAGATGTATGACAGATGAAGAGTACAAAGCAACCAGGAGCTACATTTTTCTTAATTACGAGGAGGTTGCACCATACATTGAGTATGTATACACAAAATAGTTTCATGTTAAGTCATAGTTTAATTTTATCTTTAATTGGAATTATTAAAAATTGATATATATTTTTTTCTCTTTTTATATTTGTGCAGTATTTATGATGCATTTAAAATATAGGCAACCATCAATTTCCAACAATGATGTCGATTATATGCTAGAAACTGAATTTTCAAATTGGTTCAAAAATTATGTGAGAATTAATAAGTTTTAAATTTTGAATTATTTAATTTATTTTTATCTTTTATTTGTTAATGTCAATTTTTTTTAATTAATGTCACAGGTAATTGATCCTTCAAATTGAGATTTAAATATTTTTATTCAGAATCTAAGTAAAAGCCCATTTCGATATGTGACAACCTATCCTGTATATTTTGTTAATGGATATAAATATTACACAATCGGACATGATTCTTCTAAAATAACAATGAATAGTGGTGTATGCATTAACGGCACAGGATATAGTGCAAATGAGATTGCTTAGTAAGGTCAACTCAATGAAGTTATTGAGTTGGAGTATACTGGACTCAAAAATAATAGGATTGTAGTATTTAAGTACGAGTGGTTTGATCCTACACCAAATGTTGGTACAAAGATTCATTCGGATTATAAGCTAGTGGATGTTAACCAAACGCAGATATAATCAAAATGAGCCATTTATTATGGCAGTTCAAGCCGCTCAAGTATATTATTGTACATATCTGAGTTTATCTCATGAAAAGAGAGATTGGTGGGCGATTTGCAAGATCAAAGCGCGATCAAAATTTGAAGTATCACAATCGCAACAAAGAAGTGTAGATGTAGAAATTGCACCGATATTCCAAGAGGATGACTTAAATAATATTGAGCCTTTAAATGTAGATAAAGATCCAGAAAATTTATGTGACTCAAATAGTGGCATAATAGAAATTGAAGATAATCAATTTCTATCTGAAGATGAGTTCGAACTTCTATCGGAATCAGACAAAATATCAGAAGATCCTTTGGAGAATGATAGTGATGTCAATAATTAATTTGTTATAATTTTATCATAAATTTAAACTATCAAAGACATTTTATATTTTATTGAAATCTATCGGTGTGTTTTATTCGAAAATGCTTGCTTGTTCATCATTTTTCTATTTTTTGTTCTTTGTTTTATTTTGTAGAGCAGATGGCACCTAATGGACGTGGTCGTGGTGATGCTGGACGTTGACACAGAAATGAACCAAATTCAACTAGTATATTACATAATGTTGTAGAATCAGTACCAATTCATAGCCACCATATCCTAACTCCAAGATCACAATCACCATCTCCATTTCTATCACAATCATTGAGACATCTACTAACACCTTTATCAAATGTAAGCCCACCACCGATTGTGCTTCCTGCTCATACTTTTGATCCATCTCAATCTTCTACACCACAATTTACACCGATTTTTCCCCCATTTACAATGCCAACGACATCATCAAATGTTGTGCATTCTTCTGAAATCAATGCAAAGTTATAAATTGATATTGTGGATGAGAGGTAAAAGAAAAATGTAAAAATGATTTGAAAAAAAAATCTGATGTTGCTGTCAGTAGTTTTTTTTATATTGTTATGATTTGCTTGTTTTATATGTTATTTATTTATTTGTACAGTTTTATTCTATCTCACAAGTGTTTGACTATAATTACAAAGGCTTTCAAGAAAATAGCTGATGCCGGAGCTTTCTCTAGGAAGAAAGTTTCTCAATCGACAAAGGAGTCATATTTTAATGACTTTTAGGTAAAAATAACAACACAAAAGAATTGAAAAATAATTATCTAATTACTTAACTTTTATGTTGGTTATTACTCATTGCACATAGCCACCCAAATTTGATGGAAAGATAAAATCAGTATGGGAGATCAAAGCAGTTAAATAGTATTCTGATTTTGTTCATAAATTAAAGAAAATTAAAGAAAGACCTGATTTTATATCCGAGGAAGACTGGCCTAAGTTGCTTTATTATTGGGACAAGCCAGATGTGAAGAAAAAATCAGATATTGCCCGCAAAAATTGACGAAGTGAGGTTGCAGGACTAGGTACAAGAATCTATCGACACACGGGAAGTTCAAAGTCGAGCATCGAGCACACTCGAGATTTGGTACAAATTTAAAATTCTAAACATATCTATATTTTGTGGTTGTCCTAATAGTCCAATAAATATAATATCTGCATGGTTTTAATATTTTTGTTAAATTTTTTTTATCATTTGTTTTTTTATGAATTAATAAAAACATATTCTAGGCTAGAGAATTGAGTAGAGATCCAAATTTCTATGAGATTTTCAGGAAGATGCATGTGAAGAAAGTGGATGGTCAATATGTTGACAACAAGTCTCAGATGATTACAGTAAGAAATTGTTATATTATTTAGACTTTATAAAACTATAGTACATTATGAAAATTATTTTGAATGCAAAATTTTTATTTTATTTTTTGTAAATCTAGAATAGTTTTTATCTCCATTTTATCTCAGGACCTAATGGAGGAACATATGACAACTGCTCATCAACAAGTTGAGGGTTCTATGAACCTTCAACCAATTGACTATGATCCAATTTATTTGGAGACAATAGGAGGTTGAAAGAAGCAGTGAGTGTACGGAATCAGCTATAAGGGAGTGGCATTTTGTTGTAGTAGTTGTGTTTCTAATTCATCTGTCTCAGTAATGGTGAATGAGGTAGTCAAACAACAAGCACAGGAAACAAATGAACGTATTGTAGATATGGAGACCGAACTGAAAAAGAAGGATGAGCAGATAACTAATTTGATGGAAGAAATGCAAGAAATTAAAGAAATTAAAAAAGTAATTCAACAGTAGATGTCCTAAATGGAGTCACAGTTAGCGTCATTGGTGCATTAGATAGCATTCTGAGATCCAGCTACGAATCCTCGTAGGAAAGGCTAGAATTCCCTACAAATTATGTGGATGATTGAGTATGAAAATTATTTATGAACTGTTATTTATTTTTGTCTGTGTAGTAAATAATTATGATATTTTGTTTCAAGTATCTATTTTTTTATTCTGGTTTTGTTCTTTACTTTTTCAATTAACCAAATTATGAATTATTGTAGGACACATTATGTGAGAGAAAAGAAAAAATTCTGATTCAAAGCATTCTGACGTTTTCATGGTCCTTCCAAAGCATGAGTCCCATATTTACCGATTTAAGCTTTATAAAAAAGAGGGCTAGCTTATCTTATCTTTATTTTTCTAAAAACATTATATTTTTGTACTTTCTTTATCTCTAAACATAATTGCTGGGCATCTTTTGGATTTTTGGTGAAGCTGTATGAGAATAAACTTTAATTTGTGTTTGTTCATGTTTATAATATTTGTTTTTATATATATGTGAATATGTTTTTGTGTCTCTTAATTTTTTGAGTAGAATTTTAGCCTATTATAGGTATGTAAAAGCCCATAATCAGTAGTGGCAGTAGTGGTAGCAGTGGCAGAGATGGCAGTGATGGCTGTGGTGGCAGTGGAAGAGGCAGCGGCCTGTAGCTGGGGTAGCACCGGCAGTAGTGGCTGAGGCGACATCAGCGACATCAGTGGTGGCAGCAGCAGCAGCAGTGGCTGTGGCGGCAGTAGTGGCTGAGGCGACATCAACGACATCAATGGCAGCAGCAGCAGCAGTGGCTGTGGCGGCGGCAGCGGTGGCGATAGGGGTGACAGCAGCAGCACTGGCAACTGCGGCAGTAGCATCTGTAGCACTGGCAGCGGCAACAGTAGTAATAGCAACAGTGGGAGTAGCGCTAGCGGCATCGGCAGCGGCATCGGCAGCGGCAGTGGTAGCGGTAGTGGCCGTGGCAGCGGCAGTAGTGGCAGGAGTGGCAGTGGTAGCGAGAGCAACACCGATAGCGAGAGCAGCAGTGGTAGCGGGAGCAACAACGGTTGTGGGAGCAGTAGCGGTAGCGGGAGCAGCAGCAACGACAACATATGTGGTATATACATAGGTATATAATCAGTATATACGTACATATAATACTACAATATTTTATGTACATATATACTAAGTATATATATGTACTCAATATATATGTACACATAATACTGCATTTTATATGTACATATATTGCAGTAATAACTGTATGAGTGAAATGTTTGTATATATGTACATATTTACTGCAGTAATATATATTTATCAAAACAAAGATATTTTTTATTTATTTTGATTTGATTTGGTGGTTTAAATTTCTTACAAATATGGTACCGCATTGTTTCCCATACGAAGCTTGTATAAGTACACATATTTCAACAAACATGAAGCATCGTGACTCCGATAGTATTTTTGCAGCAAAAAGTTGGTGATCGAAGAAGAAGTGGGAGAGAAAGCAATATCAATGCATTTATAGATTATACTTTATGCACATTCGGTAGATACATTGATTAATAAAATGTAATATAATTTTTATTATTTTTTTGTTTTTGTTATTTAAAATATTGTATTAGAATAAGTTATTGAATGAATTTTTTTTTAATATAAAATTTTCTTTTATAGTTTCTATTTTTAGTAAATTTATTTTCAAAATATTAAATTATTTAATTAATTTTTTTTAAAACTATAATTTTTGTTTGTTCATGTCTATAATAACCATTTTTATATATCTGTGAATATATTTTTGTTTATCCAAAAATTTTGGATAAAGTTTTAGTCTATTATAGGTATGTAAAAGCCTATTATAGGTAGGTAAAAGATTATTATTAGAATGTAAAAGCCTATTATAGGCAGTGGCGTCAGCAGCGGTGGAAGTAGTGGCAGTGATGGTAGAGGCGGCAGTGGCACAAAAAGTGGCTACAGCGGCTGTGCCTGAAATGTTGTCGGCATGTGCGGCAGCAGCCAAGGCGACAGCCGTGGTAGTAGAGGCAATGGCTGTAGCGGAGACAGCGGAGGTAGTTGCGGCAGCTACGACAGCAACGATAGTAGTGGCAGCAGCTATAGCAGAGGTAGCGGAGGAAGCGGCAGCATAAGAAGTAGAAGCAGCGGCTGCACCGGAAGCAGCGGAAGCAGTGGCAGTAGCAACAGCTACACAAGAAGCAGCGGCAACACTGGAAGCAGTGGCAGCATCAGCAGCGGCAGTAGCAGCAGCAACATCAGCAGCGGCGGTAGCAGTGGCAGCATCAGCAGCGGCGGTAGCAGCGGCAGCGACGGTAGCAGCGGCGGCAGCGATGGTAGCAACGGCGGCAGTGGCGGTAGTGGCAGCTGCGACAGCAACAGTGGTATTTGCAACAACAATGGCAATAGCAATAGTGGCAGGAGCGGCAGTAGGAGCAGCAGCAACAACACCTATTGAGATATATTCGTACGAATAAAGTTAGTATATATGTACATTTTATACTGCAATATTTTATGTATGTATATATGAGTATATTTGTACTCAGTTTATATGTACATATACTGTAGTAATATATGTATGAGTGAATTGCTAGTATATATTTACATATATACTACAGAATTATATATGTATCAAAACATAACTTTTTTTGACTGAGTGGTTTAATTTTCTTACAAATATGATGCCACATTATTCCTCATATAAAGCTTCTATAAGTGATGGGTTTTTTCACTAGAAATTACGTGCCGTGACTCGGACAGCTTTGTCGCAATAGAAAAATGATGATCGGAGGAGCACAGAGAGAGAAAGCAACGTCAATGAATGAATATATTATACTTTATGCACTATCGGTAGATACATTGATGAATAAAAATAAAAGTGTCATTTTTTTTGTTTCAATTATGTAAAATATTGAATTTGAATAAGATATTAAATGATTTTATTTATTATTTATTATAAATTATTTATAGTTTCAATTTTTATTCAATATGATTTAAAAATAATAAATTATTTAATTAAAAAATTTTAAAATTTTTAAATTCTATAAATAATTTTGAAATTAAAATAGTTAGGGAAAATTCTCTAGCTAAATTAGCGAGGGAAAAAACCCTCGCTAATTTAGGGAATGAAATTTCCCTAGCTAATTTAGCTAGGGAATGAAATTTCCCTAGCTAATTTAGCTAGGGAAATATTAAAATTTTCTTTTTTAGTGAGGGAATTTCTCGTCGCTAATTTTTTACCTAGGAAAAATTCCGTAGCTAAAATTTAGTAAGCACTTTAGAAAGGGGCACGATCCGTTGGAATTCCATCGCTATTTACCATTTAGCGACCGAAATTTCCCATATAGCTAGGGAATTGTCCCTAGCTATATGGGATTTTTCTTGTAGTGACATAACATGTTGCTTATTTGGTTGCATTTAAGTGTGTGATAGCCTATCTCAAATGTTTAAGCTATAATGATATATGGGGGAGGAAATGACCAATTCCAAGCACACCATTCTGGAGACAGTTAGTTAAAGACCATTAATTTTTGTTCCGCACAATCCTCTCACGAAGTATGAGGATTTAATTTTTGGTATGTTTTTGTCTTCTGAAGAGGTATATTGGTGCGATCTAACTGGTGCTTCTAACAAGATGGAAGTAATTTATCAATAGTGCACCTTTGGAAGTGAGCTAGGCTCTCTCTTAAGCTTGAAGCTATGCCACACTTATTTAGCCATGCATTAATTCTTTATTAACAAATGTACCGTTCATGAGATTCCCTCTTACCATAGCTATCTTGAATATCATGTGCAAATTGTCTCTGGTTGTTCTGTCTTCCAAAGTTGCTAATGCTATATGTACTTAGTCAAGAAGTAAGCACTTCAATTGATGTCAAGTTGCAATGAAAAATTGATCTTTTTTTTTGTTTTTCACTTTCATAGGTTTTTAGGGGTTTTCTGAGGTAGAGCGATGAATTAAAATCTAGGCATATGAGCTTTGATGATATTATTCACATCAAAGATCATCCTGTGAGACTAGACTGCACGGTGCTGCCAATTGTGCATGATAAGTGGGTCTCACTACATTCATCCTTTTGTTTGGTTTGGTTTGTTGGGATGATAATAGAAAGCTGCGATAGAGGTTTGAGGATCTAGAAAATGTTTGGTTCCTCGGCCAGAAGCATGTTGTTCGCAAGGATGAGAACAACATGCTTATGGCTGAGGTGTCTCTTCTCATGCAAACTTTGGGAATTCCTGTGCTTTTTGAGGTTGATACTCATATTCCCAAGAACTGGATTTCTCCTCTTTGTCTAGCATCGGGATCTAGAAATTTTGGGAGAACAATTTTTTTCCTACTTAGTCAATTTTTACCCGAAAAAAATTAATGTTGACAAATTTGCATCTACAGAGGCATGTCGCAGTGGTGTTCACACTTGAGATAAATCTCATCCTAAAGATATAACAAAAAAATAATTGAACAAAACACAACTGCCTCCTTATTTGTAGTTGTAGGTAAAAAATGTGATACTTGCATAATACATTTTTTTGATCATGATATCCTATAAATATTAAACAAGATGATATATAATTTTTGTTGTAGTTTTTAATTTTGTAGTTTCTTTATTATTGTATTTTTTATTTGATGATGATATTAATGAGAGCATTCATCCTGTGAGTTTTCCTAATAAAAATAACATGTTATATAAGGGCATTGTTTGTATGAGTTTATTCATCAATTATGTTATATTTATTTTGCGTTGTGTGATTTAATGTTTTACATGGGATCAAAAGAATTCATAGGGAAAGCTAAACTTTAGGGGGGGGGGGGGGGGGGGGGGGGGTAGAAGGAGTGCATCCACTATGCACTAGCTACCACAATTACCCATGCATTCTGTGCAATGCAAATCTTTGCACTCTCACTATATGTTATCTAAACCATTGCACGCCCACTATGTGTTATTGAAATCATAGAGGTGCATGTTTTATGCTCACAAGGCTTAGGCCTCGATTCCAACTACGTCAATGCCATATGTGACCCATAGAGGTGGATGTTGCTGTATCTGAGTTTTATATGAGTTGGATAAGATGCTCCACGATCTCAAATACAAGCAAGAAGCGAGTTGTTGATTTCTCTGTGAGCTTGTAACAGGCTCGACATAGCATTGAGCTGTGAAAGTGTTTGTTTTTTTTTATTTTTTTTTGTTTTTAATTTGATTTGGTTGCTTGGATTGGGTAGACCCTTCTTATCGATATGAACTAGATTACATCAGTTACAGGCTGCATTGAAATTGTGAAGTTGTGCAGAGAAGTTGGATGAGCTATTATAATGGCAACAGAGTGTAGGTATGGAGGAAAAAAGAAATAAAAATAAATTGAAAGAAATATTGAATAGTTGGCATGGTCAAATAGTTTATAGTCAGTGAATCAACCCAAAATTTAATTACAGCTATGGCCTAGTCAGCGATGCCCTTATTGCTGATCTTGCGGTGGGCTTGGCCGTGGTCAGACTTGTTGACGATGCTTGGTGTCTCTTTTCTATCCATGTTTGCTTATCATCTTTTATATTTTTTTTTTGTTGCACACTTGGATGAAATCTGGATGGGATCCTTCTTGAATGAATTTCTCGAGCGGGTTGGTGCTCTGCTCTTCAATTATTTTTTTTTCTTTCATCCTCTATGCTTTTTCTTTTGCAAAATTAATAGAAATTATTTTTTTTCTCTTCTTTTTTTTTGCTTGCATGGGAAATTTAAAGAAATTGTAGGATGGTTGGATACTAAAATAGTGTTTGCTGGAGCACAGCGAAGTGCTACCTCACGTCAGTAAGTTCTATGCTATGTGACGAACCACCCTGGATGGAATCATTAATCTACTAGGTGCTAAAGCTTTGAGTAACACAAATACAACATCGAATATTATAATAATTTCAAAGTTAAATGGGATGACTGATCGCAAGGTTAAAAAAAGTGTTGTTGGAAGAGCAGCTAGATACAAAAAGGGCATAGGCTGATAAAAGGAATGAGTTGGAGGTGGAGAAGAAATGCAGACTAGAACTAAAAAAAGTAATGCATATGGTCATGGAGGGAGATGCTTGAGTGCTAGAGCAATATGCATATATTGAGGAGCTAGGGTAGAGAAAGTAACGTTAATTTCATGGACAGAGTTTACTTTATGCACTGTAATTAGATACATTGATGAAGAAGATTTAATCAAACCATGTTATGTTTCTGTTTTAACTATGTAACATATTATATCAGAATAATTTATTAAATGATTTTATTTTTTATTAAATTTAAATGATGGTTTATAGTTTATGTTTTTATTAAATTTAATATAAAAATTTAAAAATTATGTAAATAAATTATTTGTAAAAAAAATTGTGAAAATAATTTTAGAATGAAAATAGCTAGAGATTTTTCTCTCTCTAATTTAACTAAGGAATTTTCTAAAGTTCTAAATTATGATCAAAATTAGCAAGGAAAAATATTAATTAAGCTAAGGAATTTTTCGTCTCTATAAGTTTTTAGCTAGGAAATTTTTCACTCGTTAATTTTTAGCGTCGAGCATTTTAGCTTGGTAAAGGTTCTGTCATTAATACGTCATTATTCCACTTTAGCGACGGATTAACCCATTTAGCTAGTGATAATTCCCTAGCTATTTGGGATTTTTCTTGTTGTGATGGTTACAATAGCATGTCATGCAAAGAACGACATGAATGCTCATTTGGACTTGAAAAAATGGGCCGTGCAGCACAAGCACGGCCCATTTGACACCTGTACGTGATACATACCTTAAAAATAAAAAAAAAAACTTATACAAAAAATATAAGTAACAATGAAAAATAGGTGTGAGCCTTCCTGATCTTTTAAACTTCGGCCTACGAGACTATAGAATTGTCTCAGTAAGCTCGTCAACCCAAAAAATAACTCTATCCACCGAGAAGTGGAAGTTTCTAAATATGACATCATGATGCTCTTTCCAAATCTCCCACATAACCAGGAGAGCTATGTACCTCCGATCCATGGTAAAATAGCCATTATCTTCACGTTTGAAGGTTTGTCAAGTTTCATGACTTATTTTATCGTGTAGTCCATAGTATTCATACTAGAAAAGTATTCCCACCATACGCACAGGGAATCCTCATAGTGAAGCATAAAATGAATACTCGTCTCTTTCTTTAGACAGTTACTACATTTAGATGTCAGGCTATAGCCCTTCTTAATAATTTCATTCATCGGGATGAATTTATTAACTAATATCATCCAAAAAAATATCTTAATAGAAATATGCTTGTGCCATATTCCTATATGATCCGACGTCAAGTCGCCGCTGGAACGTACCACATCCTAGGCCGACTTATAGCTGAAAGGTCTTCTGTTAGGAAGCTAGACTAGTTTGTCCACCGAACCTCTCCTAATCTTAACAATCCATTCCACCAATCTAGGTGGGAGCATCTTTTGAAGGTTCTCTAGGTCTTAACCATCACCCCTAAAAAACTCTTTGACTAGTGTTCAGGGGGACCTGAGGCACCTAGCTAGCTAAGCTTCTCTGCATTGACCCACTTATCATGCCAAAATGATATGTCACCGCTCCCGACTTTTCCACGCCTGAAAAACTCATCAATTTTGGCACTCCCTTTCTTTATTCTCTTCCATGTTAGAGTATTGGAGTACCTCTTCCTCATATCTAGGAAGCCTTGACTGTAGTACCTATCCCACAAAAATCTATTGAGGAGGGTATGCTTGATCCTAAACTCCCACCACAACTTCATCTTCATCACTCTCGAGATGTCTAGAATATTTCTGAACCCCAAGACATCTTCATCACGTGGCTTGGAAAGGTTCACCCATCTTTTTCACCTAATGTATCTCAGATCTCTCCCATGATCCCTTAAAAACTTAGACATAAGTCTCTCCATCACCTTGATTACTGTCAGTGTGAGTCTGAATGCCTGGATAAGATAAAGAGAAAGTGAGGCTAGAATATGCATGCCAACATGATCTTTCCTCCCTTCAAAATTAACTTGTTTGACTAACCCTCTATACTAGAATGGAAATTATCCATCAGGACGTTATTGAAATAGATACCCATGTTGTTCCCCTTGAAAAGGGAATAACTCAGGTTCATGATGGGGAAGTCACACTTCTTCATCCCAAGATTATTCTTGAGCTCGACCACTCTGTTAGGTCTAGTTTTTTCTATACAGTTAAAACCACTCTTCAGAAAGTTAATTACCTGGCTTGAAATCCACTAGTACCCTTACCTTCCTAATGGAGCCGATCAGCCCATTAGTGAAGATAATAGTGTTGTCCGCATAGGCTAGGTGGATGACTAACACATTATTAACCATAAAGTAACTAACTCCTAGATACTTCTCGTAAAGCCCATTAAGGCTCTTCGAGAGGTACTCCACCATCAGGATGAAGAAGGCTAGTGAGAGTGGATCTCCTTGTTGGAGCCTCTGAATAGACTAAAAGAACCCTAATGTCTTCCCATTAATCATAACTAAGAACTAGTTACAAAAGACACACTTGTCGATCATGCTTTTCTACTCTACAGGGAATTCAAACTTGGTCAACACCCTACTCAAGTAAGACCAATCCGCCCTATCATATGCTTTCTCTAAATCGAGCTTAATGATTAGGCTTCCCCCTCTTCGTTCTCCTTGGAGATCAGGTGAATCATTTCCTATGCTAGAAAAATATTATTAAAAATATTCCTTCCCAACAAAAAGTTAACATTATTCTCCGATATGCACTTATGAAGAACTGTCTAAATCCAAACAACCTGCATCTTGGATATAATCTTGTATGATACATTGAAAAGGCTGAGTGGTTTGTAATCTTTCCAAATATGTTGGGTTCTCCTTCTTGGAGAACAAAGAGATCACGGTACTGCAGAAGGATTTTGGTAGCTTTTTGCCCTTGAAGAAGCTAATGCAACCCTCTCACATGTCCCTCTTAATTATGTCCCAACACGACTTATAGAAAAAAGAGGAAAAGTAATATGTCCTCGGAATGCTATATGACTTGATAGCAAATAGCACCTCCCTCACCTTCTCTATGTTGGGAATCCTAAGCTCCAATCTTTCATCCCGTGAGATAACATTAGCGATGCAATCTAGGCTGTCATCCTCCACTTCGATCTTGATCAGAAGTGTGCTGAAGAAATCCACACCTAACTATCTAATTTCACCTTTGTTGGTCGAAAAATTCTCTTCGTCAATCCACATCTGGTGGATATGCAACTTAGTGAATCTGTTCTTGACTAAAGAGTTAAAGAACTTGGTGTTCTTGTCACCTTCTCTCAGCCACTTCACCATTGACTTTTGAGTTGGTGGTATTCATGTCTCTCATGTCTCTCGTCAATCCACTTTTAGGTGTTGTTCTTATTACCTTTGTCTAACGTAGATATCACTCATTACTATTGAGTTGTTTACTCACACACATACAAAAAAATGGTGATGGAAAGGCTTTCATTAACCAAAAATCCTAAGATATTATTGTAAATTATTCTATCCCTTGACATATTATTTCTTATCTTTCATTTATTTGATTATTATAATTGAATATGTTTATATATATATATGCAGGATGCTATTGTGGTTATGGTAGAGCAACTAACACACACAACAAAAATAATAGATGAAATAATATGTTTCTAGGTATTGTAAGTGGACAACAAAAAAGTTTTGTTTATGGGCTTGCCTCACAAGCTACACAATATTTTAACTTTGGCTCTACCTCTTCCTCCATAATAGCATTTGATATTTCTGAACAAAAATGTGAAGGAAATTCAGTTGTTACAATGCATGATTAATGATCTAGATGAAATGATTAGACATCTACGTTAGACAACACAACTATTGTTAAGGTTGTTGGATGAAATGTCTACAGTTGGATTAGTACTCGTACTTTACAATCATCCTTAGCATGACCATAGTAATGAGCATCAGACCTCTAGTGATGATCACATCTCTAATGATGTTATTTAGTTACTTTGTTTAAAATTTTCAAAATATTTATATATTTTGTTTATTTCATTTGACCAATTTATAATATTATTTTTTTGTTATTGGGATATGTTAGTGTTATTATTAGGCATTATTATTATATTTAAATTTTTTTATGAGAATCATATAATATGTTTTAATTAGGTTTTAAGAGCCAAATTGTAGTTATAAAATTATAAAAATGTTTTTATAATTTTATATAATTTACTGAAGAAATACCTACAAAAGTAGTAAATATTATATATAAATTATCGATGGATTTTCTACAAAATCATCGAATAAATTTGATGAAAAACTTCTATAGCAAACCTACTAATAAAATACCAATGAAATGTCTATGAAAGTTGTTATCTATTATTGAAAAATAACCTACAAATCCACCTACAAAGAACTGATGAAATTTCCATCAATATACTACTGACATATTACTTAAGGAATTTTTTTTTGTATTTTGTTCCTCCTTTGTAGATTTCTCTCAACTTTAGCTAATATTTTTTCATAATTTATCAATGGAATTACCATATGAAATTTACCTATGGATTGATGTTTCATCGGTAATTAATTTATCTACTACATAATAACTGAAGAAATATTGTTGATATTTCGTAAATAAATTAAATTTCTGACCAAATAGTTTATATCACCTATGAAATTGTTAATAGGTAAATTAAATTCCTATCCAACTTATTCTTTCTTTTCTTCTTCTTCTTTTCATCCTTTTTTTCTTTTTTGTATATTCTTTTTCTAGTTGTTCTTCTTGTCCTTCTTTTTTTCATTCTTCTCTTTCAATTTCTTATTCTTATTCTCTTTTTCTTATTCTTCTACTTTTTGTTCTCTTTCTTTCTATTCTTTTTTGTATTTTTCCATTTCTTCATCATATTCTTTTTTTTATTCTTCTTATTTTTCTATCTCATCTTATAATTATTTTTCTTTTATTTTTTGTTCTTCTTCTTCTTCATCTTCCTATGCATTTTATTATTTTTTTTTTATTTGTCTTCAAGTTTTTCTGTACCTCTTATTATTATTAGTATCCTTGTTTTTCAGCTTCATCAACATATTATCCTTATTTTTGTTTTTCTTCTACTTCTTCTACTTTTTCTTCCATCTATTCTTGTTCTTCTTTTTCTTCATCTTCATCTTCGACTTGTTTTTTTATTCTATTTCTTCTTCTTCTTTTTTCCTCTTCAACTTCTACTTCTTTTTTTCTTCTATTTTTGCTTCTTCATCCTCTTTTTTTTTTGTCTTCTTCTTGTTCATCTTTTAGTTCTTATTTTTTGTCTTCTTCTTCTTTTTCTTCCTTTTCTTCTTTTACTTCTGCTACATCTTCTTTTTCTACTTAATATCTTTCTTTCTTATCCTCCTCCTCCTCCTCCTCCTCTTCTTCTTACTCGTATACTACTTTGTCTTCTTCCTATTCTTCTTCTTTCATAATCATCATAATCTTCATCTATTGTGTATTCTTATTTTATGTATTTTCTTCTTTTTGTTTTTTTATCTTCTACACCTTTTTTTCTTCATGCACTAATCATTCTTATTTTTAATCATCATTATCATCATATACGTAATTTTTTTTCTAATTATTCTTATTCTTCATTCTCCTCTTCTTCTTCATTTTTTCATTATTATTAATCTTTCTATTTTTTTTATTTTCTTATTCCTTTTCTATTTTTTTTTATTTTCTTCTTCATTTTCTATTTTTATTTTTATTTTCCTTCATCATCTTTATCAGCATCATCATCATCAACTATATCTAATTCTTTCTCTTCATACTATTCTTCTTCTTACCATTTTTCTTCTTATTCTTTTTATTCTTGATTGAATTATTTCTTTTCTTTTTTAGCCCTCCTCATTGATAATCATCATCATCATTATTTTATTATTTGTATTCCTCTTCTTACTCATCTATTTATTATTCTTCCTCTTTTTTTTTTCGTCATCTTCTTTTTCTTATTTCTTTTCTTCATCTTCTTCTCCTCTTACAATTCATCTTTTTCTAGTTGTTCTTCTTCTTGCTCATTTTCTTTTTTCTTTACTAATTCTTCTTTTTCTAATTTTCTTCTTCTTCATCCTATTATACTTCTTCGCCTAATTTTTTTTCTTATTATTTCTCTTCTACTTCTTCTTCTATTCTTTTTCCTTGACTTCTTACTCTTCTTCTTTATTTTTTATTCTTCTTGTTTTTTTTGTCTTCTATTTTCTCTCATCTTCTCCTTCCTATTCTTATACTTATTATACTTTTTCTTTTTCTTACTCTTATTTTCTTCTTATTCATATTTTACATCACATTCTTTTTCTTATTTTTCTTTCACTTTTTCTTATTTTTTCCCCTTTTTCTTCATAATGTGTTTTTCTTCCATCTCTTCTACTTTTTATTTTTCTTCCTTGTCTTCTTAATCATCTTATTCCTCTTCTTCTTTGTTATAATCTTTTAGTACTTTAGATTCTTATTTTTCTTTTTCTTATAATGATCCTCTTCTACTACTTCATTTTCCTTATCTTCTCATTTTTTTTCTTCTTCCTCTTCTTTTTATTTATATCCTTATAAATTTTCTTGTTCTTGCTTTTTTCTTTGTGTCCTTATTCTTTTTGTTCCCTATTTTTCTTCTAATTCATCATCTTATCCTTCCTATTTTTCTTCTTATTCTTATTCATATTTTTCTTATTCTTTTCTTTTATTTTTCTTCTTCTTCATATTCTTCCTCTTCTTAATCTTTTTCTTCTGTGTTTTTTTTCTTGATCATCATCTTCTTCCAATTTTTGTTTTTATAATTCTTCTTTCTTCTTTTAATTTTTCTTATTTTTTCTCTTCATCTTCTTCATCATAATGATCATTTACTTGTTCCTCTTCAATTATCAATCATCTTCTTTTTCTTTCTCATGTTCTTATTTGTCACCTTCATTTTATTCCACTTTTTTTTCTATCCTCTTCTATGTCTTATTTGTTTTCTTTCTCATTTCCTCTATTACTTCTTTTTACTATTCATCCTATTCTATTTCATGTTCATCCTTTTGTTCTTATGTAATCTCCCTCATCTTATTCTTTCTCTTTTTCTTCTTCTTATCCTTTTATTCTTCTTCTTTGTATTCTTCCTCTTCTTTTCTTTATCTACTTTCTTTTATTCTTCATTTTTTTTTGTTTTTCCCCTCTTCTTCTCATTTTCTTTTTTTTCTTGCTCTTTCTTATCATTTTTTATTTTTTTTCCTTGTATTATTCTTTTTGTTCTTTATATTTTTCTTCCTCTTATTCTTCAAATTCTTATTCTTTTTTTATATTCGTCTTCTTCTTCTTCTACTTCTTCATCATCTTATTATTTTTCTTCATCATCACCTTTTTCTACCTCTCCAACTTTTTTTTCTTCTTTTTCTTCATCTAATTCTTCTTCTTCTTCCTATCCATTTTACATCATGTTCTTTTTTCTTCTTTCTCCACTTATTATTCTTCTTTTTTCATTCTCTACTTTTTGATTCAACTTCTTTTTTTTCTTTTTCTTCTTCTTTTTCTTTTTCCTCTTCTTATTCTTTAATTTTGTTCTTATTCATTTTCTTCCACCATTTCTTCCTTTTCAACTTCTTTTTCTACTTATTATATTTCTTACTCTTATTATTCTTCTTGTTCTTGTTTAGCATCTTCATCATCTTCATCATCATGTTATCTTTATTCTTTTTCTTCTTTTTTTACCACATCATTTTATTCTTCATCAAATTCTTATTATTTTTCTTATACTACATGTTATTCATCATCCTCATAAGCAACCACATCATTAGCATCTTAATCTGTTTTTTTTCATTGTCTTTTTATTATTCTTTTTTTTTTCTTATTCTTCTTATTCATCTTTTTCATCATCTCTTTATTCTTACATATTTATTTATTTTTTCTTCTTCTCACTTTTATTTTCCTATTTTTTTTATCAAAGTATTCTTGTTTTTGTTTAATTCTTGTCCATGATCATCAACTTTCTCTTCTTCATATTATTCGTGTTTTTCTTCTTCTCTTTTCTTCCTTATCTCTTCTTTTGCTTCCTCTCCTCCTCAACTCCATCTCATTATTCTTCTTCATCTTCTTCTTTTTGTTCTTGTCTTCTTCCTCTTGCTTATTATTATTCTTCTTATTTTTTTCATCCATTTTTAATCTTATTTTACATCTTCCACCTCTTCCTATTATTATTTTTTTTCATCATGTTCTTTTTCTAATTGATATTCTTATTCTACTTTTTCTACATCTTCTTTCTCTTCTTCTACTTCTTTATGTTGTTCATCTTATTCATTTCTTCACAACATCATCTTCTTCCTATTCTCTTTTTTTTGCTTCTTTTACTTCTTTCTATTTTTCTAATTTTTCTATACAATCATTTTCTTATCATTATTCTTTTTTTATTCTTCTTTTTCTACTATAAATTTTTTTATTCTTCTTCTTTTATGACTTCTTCTATCTTTTTTTGTACTTTTATGTTATTTTCTTTTATTGTCATTCTTTTTGTTCATCAATTTTATCAGCATAAGCATGATGAGCATCTTCATCTACTTCTTATAATTTATTTTATTTTTTTTCTTATTCCTCATTTTCTACATCTTCTTCATCCACTTTTTCACCTTAATTTTTTTTCTCTACTTATTCTTTTTTTTCTTCTTCATTTTTCTTCATCATCATCATCATCCTCTTATTTTTGCTATTCTTTTATTGATCATCTTCTTTCTCTTCTTCTTCCTCCTCATCTTCTAATTTTTCTATCACATGTTTATTTTTTTTCAATTTATTTTTCTATTACTTTGTATACATATACTTCATTTTCTTTTTCTTTCTATTCTTCCTTTTGTAATTCTTCTTTATCTTATTCTTCTTCTTACACTTCTTCCACTAATTCTTTTCATTTTTCTTCTTCTTCATTGTCTTATTCATTTTCTTCTTCTTTTAATCTTCTACTATTTTTTCATTTTCTTTTTTATAATCTTCTCTTTCTATTTCTATTTCTTTTCTTTTTTTATTGTTCATATTCTTTTTTTTTCAATTATTATTATTATTATTCTTCTTTCTATTCTTTTTCTTCATCTTCTTCATGTTCATTTTCTCCTTCCTCTAATTTTTCTTGTTCTTTCTTTTCTTTCTCTTCCTCTTCTATTTCGATTATCACTTCCTCTTCTTCTTCTACCTATTCATCCTTTTTTTACTTATTCTTTTTCTCTCTCTTCTTTTTCATCATCTTCTTTTGTTTCTTCTTTTTATTCTTCTTCATTGTCTTTTTATTATTATTCTTCATTTATTCTTTTTCATTTTATTTTTTCTTCTTTTTTTTCATATTTGTCTTAGTCTTCTCCTTTTACATATAATTCTTCAACCTATCTTCTTCATCTTATTATTTTTCTTTATATAATTCTTCTTCTTTTTTTTTCATTATCCTTTTATTATATTCTTCATCTTCTTCTTTATCTTATTATTTTATCTCTTCTTCTTCATCTTTATCTTCTTTTTTATCATCTTCTTCTTATTCTTCTTCTTCTTCTTTTTCATTCTATCCTTTTTTTTTCTTAGTTTCTTCTTTCTCCTTGTATTCTTCATCTTCTTATTTTTTAATCTCCTTCTTTATCTCCTCCCTCTACTTCTTCTTCTTATCCTTCCTCTTCTACTTCTTCTTCTCTTTTGTCTTCTTTTTTTTCTTTTTTCTTTTTATTCTTGTTCATCTTCTTCTTCTTCCGACTCTTCTTCCACTTCTACTTCTTCTTATTTTTCTTTATTTATTATCTTTCTTCTTCCTCTTATTAGTCTTTTATTTTTTATCATCATCATCATATCCATATCATTTTGTTTTCCTATTTTGTTTTTTTTTCTTCTTCCTCCTTCACTTCATATTATTCTTATCATTCTCTTTGTTCCATTTCTCCATCTTCTAATTCGTGTACTCATAATTCTTTTTCATCTTCATTATATTCATATTCTTCATATTTCTCTATCATTTTCGTCTACTCTTAGTATTCAACATCTTCATCATCATCAACATCATTATCATCTTCAACTACTTTCTTTTTGTAATCATCATCTTCTACTTCTTATTCCTCTTTCTCTTTTTATTCTTTTTTTTTCTCTTCTTTTCTTTCTTGTTGTACTTCTACCTCTTATTTTTTTCTTGTTTATCTTGTTATCTTATTTTCACTCTTCTTTTATTATTATTTTTTCATTCACATATTCATATTTTTCTTGAGTTTATTTTTCATTATTATTATTATAATCTTATTATTCATCTTAGTCTTTTTTCTTATTCTTCTTCCTTATTTTTTTATCTTATTCATTTTGTTATTTTACTCCTCTACTTCTTACTCTTCTTATTATTTGTCTTCTTACATTTCTTCTTCTTTTTTTTCTGCTTTTTTTTCTTTTTTATTGTCTTATTTTTCTCTTTCTATTTTTTCTTCTTCCTATTACTATTTATTCTTCTTATTTTTTTTTCTACTTCTTTTTTATTATTCTTCTTATTTTTCATCATCATCATCATTTTATTCTTTATCTTTATCTTCATCTCATTCATTTTTTTTCTTCTTCCTCTTTTTTCTCCCCTCCACCTTCTTTTTCTGTTTTCTCTTAATTATTTTCATCCTATTCTTCTTCTACTTTTTCTTCTACTTACTTTTTATCATATTCATATTCATCTATTTCTTCTTATTCTTCTTCCTGTTTCATCATCATCATCTTCTTCCGCTTTGATCTTCTTCTTTTTCCTCTTACATCTTATTCTTCTTCCTCTTATCTCTTCTTCTTCTTCTTCTTCTTCTTCCTCTTTTTATTCATCTTCAACATATTTTACTTATTCATCTTATTTGTATTATTAATCTTGTTCTTTTACTTCTTCTAGTTTTTCCTTTTATTTTTATTTTATATTCTTTTTATTCTTCTTTTTCTATTTCTTCTACTTTTTTTGTTTTTTCTTTCCCTTATTTTTTTTCTTTCCTTTTCTTCTTTTTGAACATCAACATCATCATCTTCTTAATCTTTTATTCTTCTTCTTCTTCCTCTTCTTCTTCCTCTTCTTCTTCACCTTATTTTTCTTTTTTTTTCTCCTCTTTCATCAGCAACATTGTCATATCTTTATTATATACTTTTTTTCTTCTTCTTTTTTTCACTTATTCATCTTCTTTCTTTCTTTTTTTGTTCTTCTTTTATTTCCCTTTTTTAAATTTTCATTCTTTTTGTTCTTTATCATATTGATTAGCATTATTATAATCATCATCTTTGTTTACTTCTTTATATTCATCATCTTCTTTTTACACTTCATTTTCTTCAAAATTTTTATTTTTCTTTTCTTCATATTATTCATCTTCATTTTTATCTTCTAAATCATCATTAGCATCTTCTTTTTCCTTTTCCTAATTTTTTTTTCTTCATCTTACTTTTTTTATTCATTTTCTTCTTCTTCCTATTCATACTATTCTATTTCTTCTTCTTCTTTTCTTTTTTATTCACTTCTTTTTCTTCTTCTTCTTCTTCTTATTTCACTTCTTCTTGTTCTCTGACTTATTCTTTTTTTTTCTTCTTATCCTTTTCTTTTACTTGTTTTATTCTTCTCTTTTGTCTTCTTTTTCTTCTCCTCTATTTTTTTTCTTCTTAGTCTTTTTCTTCTTATTCTTGTTTTTCTCTTCATTATTTTAATTCTTTTTTTTTCTAGTTCTTCATTTTCTTATTTTAGATCTTATTCATATTTTTTCTCTTCTTTATCTTCTTCATCTTCTTCTTTTTATTCTTAAACTTTCACTTCTTATTTTCTTTCATCTTATTCTTTTATTTTTTCAACTTTTTTTTTCTTATCTTCTTCTTTTCCTTTTTCTTCATCTTAAATTTCTTCTTCGTCTTCTTTTTCTTTCTCTTTTTCTTTTTCTTTTTCTTTTTCTTTTTCTTCCTCATTGTTTTCTTATTTTTGTTCTTCTTCCTTTGCTCCTCCTATCTTTTTCAATATTTTTATTCTTCTTCATATTCTTTTTCTTATTCTTCATTTTCATCTTTTTTTTCTTTTTTTTCTCATCCTCATATTTTTGGTAACCTTTTTTTTATCTTCATCATAATATTTTCTTTATTTTGTTTCTTCTTCCTCATCCTCCTCAACTTCTTCTTCTTCTTTTTCTTCTTCTTTTCCTTTTCTTTTTATACTACTTATTCTACTACCACTTCTTTTTCTTTTTCTTATTTACTATATTTTTTTTCTTCCTCTTCTTATTCCCCTTTAATCTTCATCTTATTCTTTTTCTTCATATTCTTCTGCTTCTTCCTCTTCTTCCTCTTCTTGTTCACGTTCCTCATTTACTTCATATTTTGTTTTTTCCCTTTCTTATCCTTTATTATAATTATCTTATATTTATTATTATTATTCTTTTTCTTCCTCCACCTCTTTTTCTTTGTCTTCTTTTTTTTCTTCTTATATTTTTTCTTCTCCCTTTTTTTTATTTGCCACATTATTCCACTTCCTTTTTTTATTATTCATCTTTGTATTGATCATCTTCATCAGCATCATTTGTGTCATAATCTATATCTAATTCTTTTTTTCTTCTTGTTTTTTCTCTTCTTTAACTTTTTTCTTTTCCTCATATTATTTTCTCCTTCTTCTTCATCTGCTTCTTATTTGTCATCTTCATCTTCTTCATTTTTACTTCTTCAATTCTATGTTATCATCATCATCTTCTTCTTCCTTTTCTACCTCATCATCATTATCTACTTCTTCTTTTTCTTCATCTTGTTTCTTTTCTTTTTTTTCTTTTTCTTCTTTATATATTCATCCTTTTCTACTTCTTCTTTACCCACTTTTTCTTCCTTCACTTTTTTTCTTCTTTATCCTCTTCATCTTCTTTCCATGTTCTTCTTTATCTTCTTTCTATTATTCTTCATCTTCTCCTTCTATTTCTTCTTCTTCTTTCTTTTCTTATTTTTCTTTCACTTTTCCATTTTGTTGTTTTTCTTCCTATTCTTCATCTTCTTCTAATTCTTCTTTATTTACTTCTTACTTGTATATATATTATTCTTCCTTTTCTTCATTTTCTACTTTTTTCTTTTCTTGTTCATCTTCTTCTTTATCTTTTTTTCCTCCTCTACTACTATATATACTACTTATTCTTCATCAGGATCATCATCTTCTTTTTCCTCATCTTATCTTACAAATTTGTTAAAATGCTAAAATTGATAATTCATGGCATAATTAAATAAACTTATTGTACCATTGATATTGTCTAATGGAGATCCAAAAGTTTTAGGGTCGTATAATTAATCAAGAGGACATAAGTCTAGATATCAATCTCATAGGTATTGCATGAGATCTAAAACTAATATTGGCTCAAGTTAAATAGATAAACTTGAGTCTAGAAAAGATAATTAGTCCCCAGTGTTAGCTTACTTTCTTATGTCTTATTAGAATTATATATTATTGGGGCAATGGTATGTTTGATTATTGCAAATATAGTAGATAGATATTGAATTGACCTTATGTCTACGTGGAATACAAGATGGTTATCATCCTTTTAAAATCACTATCAAGAATGGTCCTCTCATTTAGAGGTGTCAAACGGGCCTATAACTCATTTATTGCAGTGAGTTATAGGCGGGCACGGCACGGCCCGTAGGCACGGCAAGGCCGTGCCGTGCCCGGCCCGCTCCGGCACGCCTTGCCAATACAGGCCAGGCAAGGCGGCACGGCACCAGCAGGGCTGGCGGGGCGGGAGCCGCACCGCAACACGTGACCGGGTCAACCGGGGTCCGGGGTCCGGGTCCCGGGAGGCCAGCCGCCAACACGAGCACGGGCTGAAATTGCCAAAATAAAATGGCAGATTAGAAATTTTTTTTTTTTTAATTGTAAATTTTTTTATTAAGTTACTGTATAGACTTTAGATTATTAGTAATAATTAAAAAATATAATTTTTTGTAAAAATTATAACATTTAAAATTTAATAAAACAAACAAAAAATAGAAAAAAAATTTTTTTTTTTCAATTTAGTTTAGCTTTTTTTATTATTTTAATTTATTAATTATATATTAAAATTTAAAGTTATTAAATTTTAAAATAAAATTTAAATCGTAAAATAATAAATAAATACATTAAGTTAGTAAAAATTATAATAATAAAAAATTAAACTACACAAATGAAAAATTATCATTCATGCTTTTGAAACCAATAGTCCGAAGAAAACAAGTATAAGTTTCAACACAACGTATGGTACAAACTACAAAGTAGAAACAAAGCGTATAAATAAAAAAATATCGAAAAAAAAGAGCAGATGAGCATCAATCGTCAAGCGGCATATAATGAGAATCATCAGCCGCAACATCAAGATCAGTATCATATGGATCATCATCATCGGCAATCAGCTCCTCCGCCATCGTAGTGGATGTGGATGCGACTGCAGTGTCTGTCACGGTCCCAGCTTCAGCAGGATCACTGATGCTAAATCTCGATTCCTCCCAATCCTTCAAACATGCCAAGGCCTCAACCATATCTGGACGTAATCTCGATCTCCTATCCGAAATCACGTTCACTGCAACAGAAAAAGCAGAATCCGATGCTACGCTCGACACCGGAGGAGTCAGTAGATCCCGTGACATCCTAGATAGCATGGGATAGGCGGACTCATATGATTTCCACCACTGTAATAAATCAAGATTCTTATTATCAGAATGTGATAAGATTGAGCAGTAATCGGTATCTAAGTACCGAGATAGCTCGCTCCTATGTGAAGGTCCACCCCTACATTTCCCCCTCGCTAGGTTAATGGAATAATCGTCATCTCCGAACAAGGTATCAGTGTCCGTACTCACAGTCTCACCACCACCACCACCATACCTAGTATCGTAGTATGTGAACAGGTCTGTCAACTTCTCGTAAATGAACCATTCAGGTGGCTCTTCCAGGTTCATGCACGAGGAAATGAAAGTCATGGTGTTTTCAACCCCTTCCACCTTAGCCCTAGGGTCCATGCATGCTGCGAGGCAATAAAGAGATGGAATGGTGGACTAGTACTTCATGTACATGGTCTCCATCTCTGCAACCATATGGCTAAGCGTCGGGTCCGCTCGATACTTCCTAAACATGCTACTAATGTTGCATATGTAACGAAGTGCAATGCAAGTGGTGGGCGTATACACCGACGAACACATGTTCGTCGTGTCATAAAATATCTTCAGGAATTTCATTTATGAAATTCCTGAAGCCCAGTCAGTGTCGTCAATAATAAGTTCGCCACTCTTACTATTGACGTAGTCGGATATCTCGTGTTCGTATCCAACACATGATTCCAACATCAGGTACGTGTAATTCCAACGATGTCTCACATCCGATTGGAATTTTTTCTTCTTAAGATTCGCAGACAAACAGAGATTACCAAACTCTTGTAGTCTGCGAGGAGTGCGAATATACTTGAGTGTATTGCGTATATTTTCCAACACGGGGGAACAGACCTTCAAACCCGCTTGAACTATCATCAGGTTAATAACATGACACATGCATCTGACATGAAAGATCTCTCCTAATGGTGCGTCTCTAATATTCCTAACAAACATATTGATCGCTACTCCATTATTCGCAGCATTATCGAAAGTGACACTATAAATTTTATTTTGAATTTTATATTCCCTAAATATTTTCATCATACACTCAAAAATGGCCGGGCCATCATGAGGATGAAGAATCTCAGTGAATCCTAATATTTTTTTATTGATTGTCCAGTTAGAATCTACATAATGACTCGTGAGACATGCATAAGAAGAATCATCGTGACATGTCCATATATCGGACGTCACGGACACCACTCCACTACTTGCCAAAAATTCCTTAATTATTTTTTGTTTTTCTAACTTATATATCTTTAGTATGTCACTCCTAGATGTGGACCTAGGAATCCTACGATAGGATGGCTGAAAATAAGTCTGCATGATGCGCACTACCCTCGGATATTCCGAAAATCTGATCGGAAGACCCATCAATATGATGAGCCTGGCCATGCCGTCCCTACCCAACTCGCTGGAGTATACGAAGGGAGTAAACTTTGAGACTGAACTCGATCCAGTCTCAAAAAATATAGTGCCAAGTTGGGTTTGCCTAGGATCTAAGGGTCCATGTTTTTTGGAGCATATTTCAGCATGCCTCTAGAGGTGCCCAGTCCCACATGTACTCTTGCATGTTAAAAGTCTCATACAATATTTGCACTGTGTCATTTCATGTTCCTCACCCCTAACATCTACTTGTGTTATGATTTTAAAATGTGTCCAAACTACAGAAGTCCTCCTAGTTTTTTGTTTTTTTGAACTTTGGGCTGAGACGACAGGAGAAACCAAAGTTTCAGGAGCCACAGACGTCTGTGTAACACTAACATTTTCATTTTCCAAATTTAAATACGTGTTAGGTGTATTTGTCATTTTTTATTTTTCGTAAGTTTTTCTAGAGAGAGAAGCTTTAGAGAGAGAAAGTACAAAAAAACGTAAATATATTACCCGGTAAAAGTAATGAGGTCAGTCACGTGCAAGGTTCACCGCAGGAAGCTCTGATGTTCAAAACTCAAGTTGAGTTTCACGAAAATCGAAGCCGAAATCAAAATCACGAGGCCCAAGAGAGAGATGCACGGTTTATGTAAGAGAGAGAAAGTATTGAGAGGTTTTATGTTTTTGAAAAACATAAGTATCATAGGAAGGGGGTAGAATTTATAGGCTAAAGATTGTTTTTTTTTTAAATAGATATTTTTTTATTAATTTTTTGAATTTTTTTATGATTTTTAAGGGGAAGAATCACGTGGACCATTGGATTCTGCCCCCTAACCGTTGGAGGTGAATCCAAGGGCTGAAATCGCTCAAGTTGAATTTTTTTTTATTGCCGTTGGAATTGCTCGGATCGGGTCTATGGGCGTCGGGAATCAGGTTTCGGCAGAAAAGACCGCGGATCGGGTCTGTTTGGACCCGACCCGCGGTCTTTTTACGGGGGGGGGGGGGGGGGGGCAGCCTGGCCGGATGGGTCACAGACTCACAACTCACAAGGCGTGAGTCGTGACTCACGAGTCACGACTCACGCCACGGCACGCGTGCCTGCGTGAACCGGCACGGGTCCATCCCGTGCCGGCGTGCAGTGCCAAGGCACGGCACGACACGCGAAGATCTTAACCCGGGCACGGCACGGGCCCGGGCACGGTTTAAGAACGTGTCGGGCCGGCCCAGGCACGGCCGAACCATGCCATGCCTCGTGCCGGGCCGGGCCAGCCCGGCACGTTTGACACCTCTACCCTCATTGTTATGTTTTTGGTATTTTATCACCATAATCACACATATTCCATTCATGAATCATCCAAATATCTATTCATTTTTGATAATATATCAATATTTTTGATAACTTATTTAGGTACGCATCTTTATTTTTTGACCTCTAATATAATAAAGGATGTAATGTGATGTAGTAATAATAGTATTTATACTTTTGACTTCATGAGTATCATACTCACAATAATTAATATATGTCTTATTATTTATTTCACCTATGGAGATAATATAAGAGACAGTGACTCACATGATCATCACTATCTTATAAAATACCTCTACTTGCATGGGTCCTTTAACTTTACTATAAATACCCATCATGGCCAACATGTAACTCTCATACTATGGTAAAATCTCTAGGTTAGATATTCTGCATAATCTTCTCATCATTTTGAGGTCAATTCTACTACAATATGCACGATGGATTAGTTGTCAATTCATTTGTCATTTTGGCTTCTTCTGCCTCACACTTGTCAACAACTTAGGGTTTCCATACATAGGTTTATATCATTACATAAGAGTAGAAAGATTGTCACTTCCTTTAGATCGAATGTCAAGAGTGTATCTCATGATTTACTTGTCACCATCTTCCATGACTAATATGGATAAATGTATGTTAGATGTGAAAGCCTAAATTGGTATTCTAAAAAACATTTTCATCTATCAATATTCCAAACATAACATTGCCATGAATAATATAGTATATAATCATAATAACCATACATAAATATAATAAATCAATCCTAGATTTTTATTTTATTTGACATTTTGAAAAAATTCACATGACTTATTTTATGGTTAATCTCTTCGAATTGAGAGTTTTCATTGACATCCAACATGAGGATCTATGTTTCAAATATTATTCTCAAACAATCCTTGCCCATTTTTACCTTAGATTTGCTTCTAAGTAGAGGTTGGATTTCACATTACCTAGGTTTTGCATTTTCTTGGCCTCGAATTTTGAATCCTCCTACTCCTTTTTTTGCAAAAACTCTAAGTCTTCCTTTTCCACCTCAGGACCCCATCCAGCTATTATATAGCTTTTTAAGCTAGAAGTTATGACTTTAGGTTGAAGTCATGACTCTATTGTTTCTATGAATCTTTTCTAGAGTGAAAAAGTCATGGTAGCATGGAATACCATGACTAAAATAATTTCTCTAGAACTCAAAGATATTGTGGCAATAACGTTGTGATTAATGTATTTTTTTTGGAATCAATTGTCATAGCTAAAAAAATGTCATAACTAATGAACAATCTTTCAAAAGCACAAAGTCATGATAATAAAAATATTGTGACTGAGATAATTGTTCTCTAGAGAATAAAGTTGTGGTGTCATGAATGTCATAGTTAAGGATGTTTCTCTTTAGAATAAAAGTCATGGTAGAAAAAGTGTCATGACTAAAAATTACTCTGTTTTATGCAATTTTGACACTATAATGAGTAGTCACGGTGCTACAAAACACTGACTTTAAAGTATCAATGTGCCACTTAATTGTTGTGATATGAAGATAAAATTGTTATGGACATTATTTTATTTCTAATGAGCAATGACTCCAAAAAAAATATTATGGCCATGAAAAAAGTATTATATAGTAAAAAGATTGTGATAAATAGGTAGTAGAGTCATAGCGTGTAAAAATTATTATGACTTATTTTAGAGTCGTGACCAAGAAAAATTGTAATGATTACTCAATAGGCTTATGCTAGTGTAACCAAATAATGGTATTAGAAATATCATAACTTTTTGTTTGTTGTTCAATCCTCCAAATCAGCTTTTCATTCAGTCTACAAATCATACTCAAATTATATTTTTTTCACTACTATTTATTATTCTATCAAAATTACCATTTAGTGAAATCATTTCATTATAATTCCAATTTCAGTATAAAATTCATTAAAATACTATTAAATAACCCAAAATATTAGTAAGTTTAGTGTCAAACAAACTCTCACACTAAATATATTATTTATCCTTGAGTAATGAATATGTATATATATATATATATCTCTCTCTCTCTCTCTTAAAAGTTATCATGAATAGTAGAAGAACACAATACAACATCACAAAAAAATAAATACATAAATTTTCAACCTGGAAAAGAAGGTAGACATTGTGATCAACCCTTAACATTTAAATCCTTCAATGAGAATTGTGCTCTAGAGGGATAAAATCTGGGCATGGATATGGAAGGTCTTTCAGTGTCTCCTTTATTACTCATTGACGAATCCATCATTTTCAAGGTCATATTATATAATGCATCTTGTCTTCTCCTAATAGAGTTGAGTAAATCTTTAAAATATCCCAATTCAAAGTACATATATTCCTAGTTCTTATTAATCTTATCTAAGTCTTTAATCCACTATTTCTCTCTATAATTCACAGTATCACCAATCTCAACATTACTTCCTTTATCATTATTTGTCACTCATTGGCAATATAAGTGTCAAATGGGCCGGGTGGCCTAGGCCCAGCTAGAAGCCTGACATGGTTCAATCGTGCCTGGCCCGGAATAGCATGCTATAGTGTTGTGCTCGGGCTCATGCCAGGCATACCCTCGGCACGAAACATGTCATGCTGTGTCGAGGGTTTTCAGCCCTCGTGTACTACCAGGCACGACACGGATGCCTGGTACGTGGCACGGCACGGGACCTTGCACCGAGTGACACCCAATGGAGGGATGATGCAGCAAAGCCTGTTGGGCGATAGCTCTACATGCCTAACGGGCGAAGGCGATGCGACGGTGCGCCACCCGAAACCCTAAATTTTTTAAAAAGACCCAACCCAACCCTAACTGCTCCAACCGACCCATCCCAAACAAGCCCGAACCTGAGCAGATTTTAGGCCACGAGCTGGGCTGGGCCTACCTTCCAAGAATCTATGTCATGCCAAGCACACACAATACTATAGCATGTCGTGTCTAGCACGGCACGCCAGCCCGGCTGGGGGTGAAAAAAAGGGTCGTGCCTACTCGGCCCAACCCATTTGATACCTTTAATTGGCAATGGACTCAAAGCTTCCCAAATATTTTAGCATTTCTCATCACTCTAGTCTCCACTCTTTTTATCACTCTTCCAAGATTTTTATAATCCTATCTTTGAATTTGTTTTGAGCAATCACAATCATCACTCCTTGTGGAGATGTAACTCTTATGATACATCATATTTCTCTACTTTGACTTTGACTTTTTCTTCCTTTCTCTACTCGGCCCAACCCATTTGATACCTTTAATTGGCAATGGACTCAAAGCTTCCCAAATATTTTAGCATTTCTCATCACTCTAGTCTCCACTCTTTTTATCACTCTTCCAAGATTTTTATAATCCTATCTTTGAATTTGTTTTGAGCAATCACAATCATCACTCCTTGTGGAGATGTAACTCTTATGATACATCATATTTCTCTACTTTCCATTTTGTTTCTCTTTTCTCCAATTTCAGCACTAATGAACTATGAATCACTATTACCTACACCTTCAAATGCAACTTTCTATCATTGGTATCCAGATTCATATTCTTAAAAAGGGTAAAGACTTCCTCCAAGTTTCCTCCCCATCTACCCATTTTCAAATCATATATTAGATGAAACTTTTCATCAAGTCTCTTTCAAATTCCTTTCATTGCATATACACTAGCTTTAGGGAAGGCTGATAATTTATGCCTCATGTTGCTTGATTCTTCTCCTTCAAGAACCAGCTTATTCTTTTCATCACCTTCAGGTTCTCACTTCATGTCCACCAATGTCAAGGGGTGCATGCATGAGTATATTTCATCTGTCTTTGAAAGTTGATACTCTTTTGGCTCGACATAGCATTGTAATCAAGGAGAGTTGGATGATATGACCAAAGAATTCCACTTCTTGAAAGCTAAGAATTGACTTCTCTAATATCTTTCTCACATAGATTTTTTAACCTCTCACTAGGGCATAAAGCAAGATCATCTTATTTTGCATGATAGTAGAGAGGTGGAGAGTCGACTATAAGCACTCCTTGTCCTCCCTCACTAATATTAATTAATTTCTCCCCTCACTAAGTATCCATAAGCACTCTTTGTTGAAAATCTTTAACTCCCATTGCCTTCCATCAATGTCTTGATGATTACCTTGTAGTTTGGTTGTATTTTTAGGATTTTGAAGGTTGTACCATTCATAGTCTCATACAATCTAAACATAATATTAATTAATTTTCTATCAAAATATACTCAGATTCTGTGTATATAATATTATTTTTCTTGTGTGTTTTTCATATTAGAGTAAAATTCTCTCATGATCAACATGTTTCCACTCTCTATGGTATATCTCAATTCCTACTATGTATTATCTACTAGAAGGGCAGGATAAATTTTATGAATCCCCACATACCCACAAAGCTTTTCTCAGCTATGATATAAGTCTTGTAATGAATGTAAAGGTGTCAAAGGGATCATGCCATGCAAACATGACATTTTATTTTTGCCTAACTAAGCAACCAAGCTTGACACTACATTGTTTATGTCATTGGCCATGTCAGCATGGCTCTAAAAATTGGTAGGCCAGCATGATCCATTGGATCACCATTTTCTCAGGTTGTACCCATTCATGTAGGGACATGTCTAGGTATTGCCAAGCTAGGTGAGGCCTAGCTCAACTAGCCTGGGTTAGGTCTAGGCTAGCATTAATTCATTCTAGGTTAGCTTTCATTCTTGGCTAGCTTAGGTCAGGTCCAGGCTAGCCTTGTTTGGCCTATAAGCCAAAATTGGCCACCACAACCAACCATGTTGCATCTTCTATAACACTCAGGCAAGAAAGCTAGACTCAGAAAATCACAAGTCATGCCATGGGCAAGCATGACCATGGTCTAGGCATGGTTCTAGACTATGTCATGCTCGGTCAAGCATGACATTTTCATGATGTACCTCATGTCATTCTTGGGCTGCCTGACCTAGTTGACACCTCTAAGTGAGTAACTTATGTCACCTTCTTTTTACCTTGTGACTCATATCATTATTTTCTCTTCTCACCCTAAGCATCAAAATTAATGTTTTATCCTTCATTTTAATTTTAATTTTTGAAAGTATGTACCGTAAAAAATTTCATTGGAAGTGAAGAAGAAGAAGAAAATTTATTTCATAAAAAAATAGATTTGGTGCATTTTATAGTGTTAGGGTATAGTCGTGCCTACTAAAAAAATTTTCATGGCTGTGTCATTGTGACTTCATTTGTTGTGAAGAGAGTCATGGCTAAGTTTGAGTGTTGAAACTTCATTTGGCTTGATAAAAAGTCATTGATGGATTTGAGTGTTATGACTTATAGTGATGTATGTACAAGTATTTGATGTGGGTGTATGCATTAAAAAATATTTCAACACACTACATAAAAGTAAATCTTGGGTTCCCACTCAAGTAGAACTATGTTTAATGTTTTTAGCTAGATGTTTGGTGTCTTAATTACTAATATTCTTGATTTTTTTTTTGGTTTTTAAAGATAATATCTAAGCACTGAAATAAGACATAAATGGATTGATTTTAATGATTTTCAAGTTTTGATAGGTTTTAATGAATATTTGTGAAATTAATAGGTTTATAGAGACTTTAGGCTAATTGGTAGATTATGGATGATAGAGTAGTTTTGACATTTATTCTTGGCTAAAACTCTACCTATTTAGTCATTAAAATCTTTGTACGTCATGACTCTACCACCTCTTTATTATAATTCTTTAACTATACAATATATTCTTTATAGCTGTTATATTATCATAGAGTCATAGTCATACTTATTTCATAAAAATTAAATAGCTATAACATTCATTTCACATCTTAATAACTAAGTACCCCCACTTATATTAAAAGTCATTTCCACTTCCTCGTGCCATGAATTTATCTATAACAAAACTTTGTAGTTTTTCAAGTCAAAGTCATGAACTTTTTATGAAGCTATAATTTTTGAGCTACATAAAGCTACAAAGTTAAAAATAATTAGGCCAAAGTCATAGTAATAATCTAGAAATATGAATTTTGGATACAAACTATTATGGAGATCATTCACTCAAGTAAGATCATTCTCCAAGGCCAGGACTCTTATCCTAAAGAAAAAGTAAAGCCACAACTTTTGAGTTCACACTAATTATTAGTGCCACAACCTTTTTGAAGTGTCCTAGTCATATGATATATGAAATACATTAAGGCCAGCACTATGGTCATTCCTAGTGTCAAGACCATTTCATTCATAAAAGAGTTCATTCTTTGTTTCATGGTCATTCCCAATGCCAGTCATATAATATACACGAGAGGTCACATTTCTATCATAATGGCTATATGATGATTGAGAGAGATCAATCTCAACATCATGAATATTCTTAGCATCATGTCCTTGTGATACACATGAGAGGTCATTCTTAATATCATAATCATTCTTAGCATCATGGTTATATAATGAATGAGAGAAACAAATGGAAATGTCATGATCATTCTTAGTATCATGATTTTATATTATAGATTCATTAAACCTATGTCACTAACATTTTTCTATTCTATGAATTTTTCTAACAAAAAGATTGAGAAACATTCTAGAGCTACCAGAACATTCTAGAATCATGACCCCGAGCTGAATGAAGACTAAAGTTATAGCTTTCATTCATAAGTTGTGACTTTTTACTTTAAGAAATACAAAAAATTTAGAGTATAAAAGAGAAATACGAAAAGATGAATAGAATAATTGTTTTCTTTCCATGTAGTAAGTAGAAATCAAATAGCATCAACAAAATCCTAGTGATGATTTTGACACTCCCTAGAGGCTCCAAAAGTAAACAAGAGGTACAAGACATAAGCTAAATCCTAGAGTTGGGGATGCAACTTTTAAACCCCTCATCTCTAGGGTAGATTTGAAGAAAGCAATCAAAATAATCTATGGTCTGGGGTTTGTATAATTTTGTTTATGTATTGCATACATGATTTTTACACTAATAAATATGTTTGATTTATGTTATGGAATAGAAATTTATGGATATAATGATTAAATTTAACATGAATTAGATATTTGACAATTGGTAGTTTGTGTGAGTTTTCATGGTAGATGGTAACAAGTAAACCATGAGACTCATGCATATGGTAGGAAGGAAGTGATAGTCAAATTTTAGGATATTAATCATTATAAGTAAGGTGCACATGAAGCTAAAAGTATGAATATTTTTATATCAATCTATTATACATGTCATAGAAGAAATGATTCTTGATTCATATATTCAAACTCACTAATAAAGGTTATCACACCACACCGGCAACACAGGCTGTGACAAAAGTGAAGATTGTAACTAGCAATATAAACTATGGTGGTAGACTTGGCTGACATAAGTGGTTTTGCGGTATCCTTGAGGCAAAAAAGATATAAATAGTAGAATTTATGGTGGCAGAAGTAGATGGTGATTGAGTTCACGGTGGCAGATATAAATGGTGGTAGAGTTCATGGTGGATAGTAATGGAGTTCACAACCAACATCTAAAACTAAAATAGATTACATATCTATTTATTATAAACACTACCCCATGATCCAATGATGATAAAATTAGATAGATTATATCTGATTTGAGGCACTAACCTAATTCTTGAAAAGTCTTAGGTTGTATGTGTCCTAAAACCTAAACAACCAAGATGTTCAACATTCATATATATGTGATGCATAGTCATTATGTATTTGTGGCATGAAAATATTTGTGGCAGAAAATGTGTATGTATCCCAATGGGAATGTGTATGTTATGGCATGAAAATATATATGGCATGGAATGCATGTATAGGAATGAAAACTAGTATTATAGTTTTGGGCCAAATAAAAATACACATATTTTAAATGAAAACTTTTAATTTTAAAATATATAAGCGGGCGAGGAAATTCATTAAATAAATCACATTATCTCCATCACTAGTTTGAAAGTTATGAAAGTTATGAAAGTGAGTTAGCATATTAATCTTGGTATCTTTCCCATACCGTACTAATTGGTTTGTAGTTATACTTAGCACAAACCACCATAAATTAATTAAATGTATCACTTCTCCATCTAAAGGATTTAATAAAGAATTAATCAGTTTAGAATTATGTGATAATTTATACTTAGTTATAAAAAATAGCATCCCCTATGTCTAACTAATTTATATTATTTATAAGACCAAAGATAAGTCATCAATTTAAAATTATTTGGTATAGCCATTACTTGAATAACATGATTAATATAAATTTGCATGTCTAAACAAATAATCAATAGTAGATATCATCTCATCGAGGCATACTATTCATTGTGTGTTAGACTGATAAAGAATTCTTTCAAGAATTATTGGAGAGAACTAATTCTTGTGATAAAATTCAAATTAATAATCTTATTATAAATTTTTTTCAAAAAAATATATTTCAACCCACTCATCACCATTCTCAAAAATATTGTCCTAACTATTGAGAAGTACAAATTGCTACTCACAAATCCATACTCATGATAAAGCTCAACATGGGGCAACCAATGAGGAAATCAAACCATATGAGAAATGAGTAAATGCTAATGGGATGTATAGATGTTATATTTTTGCTTCCATGTCAAATATACTCCGATATCAGCATCAGTCCATGGCAACTACCTAAGGTATAATGTTGAATATCAAAGAAATATTTGGGAATCAGTCTTGTTATGACATGTAGAAAATCATGAGTGATTTGATTAATATTATAATGACTAAAAGCACCCTAGTGAGGGATCATGTTCACAAGATAATTTATCTTCTAAATGAACTAGAGATCCTTTGAGTAGAGATTGATGTGGATTTTTAGATTGATTCTATTTTAGATTCTCAATTCACTCATACAGGACCTTGAAGACAATGTCATTTTTTCAACCACCACCCAAGGGACAATGGATGACATTCATGATCATTTTTCTCAAAACAATGCCCCTCGTATTTTTCAGATTGAGAGGAGCATTGCTTGTCTTGCTCATGATTTGATGACTATTACAACTTATTACACGATTTAAAAAATTATGAGATAAATTAAAGTCCTATAATGATACCACTTGCTCTTGTGGAACAAACCATGAGAGAGAAATTGATGCAATTTCTCATGAAACTCAATGAGTGCAATCTGATGGCAGATTCCATTGATGAATCTGCAACCTTATGTTGCTAAAGCTTACTCTTCCATTGTAGAAGAGGAGAAGCAGTAAGTTCTAGGATCTGTACATTAGCTGAAAAAAAACTCAGCCATGATAGTTCAAAGTGCTGAACCGGTGGCTCTGCATGTTCAATTACCCCTGCATTGTTCTTATTATGACCGTGATCATGTACAAGAACCCATCAAAACACCCAAAACATGTATCAAACATGTCTACTCAAGAAAGCACTCATTTCAAGTGCAACAATGACCATAAACCATCAACTACTCACGGAAAACCCAATAATGTGGGAAGTGCTGTCAGTGACAAATGATCTCTCTGATTATTAAATCCAGCATCATAATTATCTCATATCTTGTGTTCACTAGATGCAGTAACAATGATAAGAGACAACAATGGCCAAGGCCATCAATCGTTAGGTACACCCCCTAACCCAGTACAATTTCTTTAGGAAAACCAAATAATTCAGATTTGTGTCCACTAGATGTGAGACGTTAGGCATTGAGCCTATATTGTTACTCATCACATAACTTTTTTATTGTTACTGTCAGTCATGATATTGAACCTATATCTGGAGCTCGACGATGAGCTCCAGGTAAGAAATAATGCAATCTGAATTGACTGCTTTAAAAGCCAATCCACTTGGTCCTTCACTTCTATTCCTAAAGGCAAGGAACCTATTGGGTTGTCATTGAATTTATAAAATCAAACGGCTGTAGAATAATACTATTGCGCATTTCAAAGCTGATTTGATCACAAAAGGTTAAACACACCTGTAAGACATAGTCTACCGTGACACTTTTTTCTCCCACTGCTATAATGATTACTATTCACGATTGATTGGCTTTAACAATAAAGCCAATTACTTATTATTCACGTGTCAGAAATACAACTTTGTTGATATATATCAATGACATTCTTATTATATGAAATTATGTCAATGACATTAAAGATTCAGGTGATTTAAAATGGTTTATAGGCATACAAGTTCCTCAGTTGAAGCAAGGTATTTTCATCTCGCAATAAAAATTACTTTATCCTGCCAGCACGAGCACGAGCACGACCAAAGAAAGAACACAGCCCAACACTACCACGACCAAAGCACGGCCCCACACGACAACCACATCCTGGCCCCACACAACCACGACCAAAACATGGCACCACAAAAGCATTACCACATCATGTCCTTGTCACTGGCTAATGGCTGGCATATGTTTGGACTAAAACCAGAGATATAGAAACACGACCTCACTTGAACAAGATAAGTCCTATAGTTGTACAGCATTGTTATGTGAAAAAAAAAAATAGAAAACTAAATATGATTAAAATTTTAAAACTATGTAAGAGAAAAAGTTATTTAAAACATACAATATATAATTTAATAAATTTCTTTAAAAATTAAATAAATGAGCATGAAATAAAATGAAGGAAAATACAAAACATCAAAAAATTTAATATATTCTTCACAAGTTATAATGGTTATGTAAAAACAAGCACAGCCAGAATTTATACCATTACTCATTCAAAAATTTACATTAAAAATTGACATATTCACAAGCACGTGCTATTCTCAGGTTACAGGTTCATGGGCCCCATTTCACAACCAAATCACATCCTATGGTGGTCGGGTTTGGGGCCAAATTCAGCAGGAATGCCAGCATGCCCGCTAAAAATGCATGTTGCCCCTTGAGGCATGACAGAGGTGGCACCTTCGTTTCCAAGATACATGTGATTCATTCCACTCACAGACCAAGATAGGACTTGCCACTCAGAGAGCAAGCTAGGTCATGCCATTCAGACATAGCTTTGTTATAATTCTTTGGCAGGTAAACACGTCTATCCCATGTTGGGGGGTCATCCAGCAAAGCCAGTAGTATAATGGAGTTATTTTTGGAAACAACAAAAGCCATAACAAAAATGAAGCATTTCCCATAAATAACAAACATAACTCCCATACACACGTGCAAAATCCTAAAACCTGAGCTTCGTAAAGAACCAACGGTTCTTACCAGTTTTGAATCGCTCCTCGAACCTCTTCTTTGTCTCCTTGGCCGCAGTGACCTTTTTGTCACGTGATTTCAGAACATCAACAGTCACCACATCCTTCAGATCAACGTCGAGAGTGTACCGCGTTGGCATCACGTGCTGATAGTTCACAACCTTCAAAAAACACTTAACACGCGACTTCTTCGCCATCTTCTTAGCCGAGTCTCGTTTTATTATTTTTCCAGGATACTTAGCTAGCCCAGCAACCAAACAGTGCCCATATTTCCGATCAGATATCTCATCAAAGGCCTTCACGATAACTGCTTTGCGACCTGCAAATCTTCCTTTCAGGAGGAGCACCACTTTGTTCGGCTTTAGAAACCGCACCATGCTTATCACCCCAGTTTAAGCTTTAGGATAGAGAAAAAAAGCATAAAATGTCATTTTTATGTATTTTTTAAGATAGAGAATTCTCAATTTTACGTAAGCTTAGTCCTTGGACTCGATTAGAAATGAGACTCATTATAATGCTTGAATTAGTCTAAAACTGACTTAATAATTAGTTGACGTAAAACAGTAGTTTCTAAGATTTTTTTTTTTTTTAATTCTCTAAAAATAGTCATTGAATTTAGGAAAAGCCCAAAGGTCTTAACAATATTTATTGATATAATATAAATATTTATTGATTAATAAAAATATTTATTGATTTCCAAGAAGCAATGATCTATCTCATGCCCAGTCTGTGCAGACATATAAGCTGCGAACCAACTGCAATTAGGAGCCATCACAGAATTCATTCATAATTATCCAAACAGAACAAGTGTACAAGACTCCTGGATTAATGATTTTATGAGCTAAAAAATATGTGATAGTTACTTTTTATTATTTTTTATTATTAGCATCATCACGATGTTATCATTGTTAATGATTACATTTCTAAAGTCATGAGATACCATAATAATCACTTTAATTCTCACTCGTATTCATGTATTCTACGCATCTGTTTTTCAATCTTATAATTTATATGTGCATTGCATTGAAAATTAATTCAGTACATAAATTTGTTTTTCTTTATTTAATTTGGAAGTAGCAGGAGAAGTCAAGTCAAGCCAACCAAGCACAGCACAAAGCACAACCCAAAAAAATATATAGGCATGTCACGGAATTACCCACGAGGAAATGGTGAGGGGCAGCCAGCATGCAGCCAGAGCAGGCAGCATGGCACGACCAAATTTATAGCGTCACACTGGAAAAATGTGGACCAGGTCCATGGTCATGATCAGATCATGCCTAAGAGCAGGGTAAACCCATGACTCAAGTACGACAAGTGATTTCACCCGCTAAATTTATAAAAAAAAAGATCAAGAATCAGGTCATTTCTAACAAACATTGAACCACTACTACATTTCATATACTTTAGCTTATGTTTAGGACCTTTCTATAGCTGATGACTATTATAATAAGAGAAATGAATACGTGGTAACATTCATAAATAATTCAAAAAAAGTGAAATAAAACTTTTTTTTTCTAATTAATAGAAAAGATATAACATTATGAAAAGATCATAAAAGGATACAAAGCAAAATTTTAATCACTCAGAATATTTTATTCATTATTGATGTCTTGAAAAATACTATCATAAAAAAAATAAATAAATATCTGAAAATAAAATAAATGAAATTAAAAAAAAATAAGTATTTTCAAGAAAAAAAAACTAGATAAAAAAATTAATTCACATAGAGAAAATATGTGAATTGAGATAATTTATATAAAAAAATCTAAAAAGATTTTAGACACAATAAACTATTTAATCACATGGAGAATCCTAGTAATTAAAAAATAAAGTTATACAAGCTATTAAGTATAAATAGAATTATTATAAAGCAATACAAAAAAATAAAATGAATACATTATGAAATTATATTAAGAAAAAAAAATTAAATAAAAACATTGATAAAATTAAATATAAAACATATGATGATTTTTGTGATAAACTACAAAATATATAAAAAATAATAATAATTATAAATTAGCTGGGATTAGAAAGAATATGAGCAAAGATATTAGTAAAGTAAAATATATTAAAAATAAAAATAATTAGATCTTAATAAAAAATTAAACAGTCCAAGATAAATAAAGGAAATATTTTCATTATATTTTAAACTAATTTATAAATTCAAATTCAAAATTAAATATATAATGTGATACATAACTAAATAATTTGAAGATAGAATCATAAAAATTAAAGAAGTTCCCAAAAAAAATATCATAAAAATCCTAGAGCTTGAGAATCTCCCTATTAAAATTTGAAAGATGATAAATGAAATGACATAATATAGTTAACTAGGTTGTTTAACAAAATAATGCATGAGAATGAAAAAAAAATAGAATAAATAAAAAATAAAATATTATAATTATTATTTATAAAAAAATGAGCTGTTCAAGATCATAATAACTATCAATATATTAAAATCAGGAATCATACTATAAAATTCTATAAAAATAATTGAACAAAATAATAAAAATAAAAAATTTTAAAAATCAATTTAGATTTATATCAGATAGATCTACATAAACTATCTATTTGATTAGATATTTAATCAATGAATATAAAAATAAATAAATAAAATTATACAAAATATTTATTGATTTGAATAAAACTTACGGTGTAATCGAAATAGTCTTAATTCAATAAATATTATATAAAAAATAAATATCATTATATCAAATATGTATATTAAACTAATATTACAAATTATGAACATATATTAAGAAGTGATGTCCATAGTTAGATTAGTTTAAGACATCATTCTGAAGTTTCCAATAACTATATAACTATCAAACTACACAAAATACCATTAATTAATTATATTTTAGATTAATTATATAATAAATTAACAAAAAATCTCTACGACAAATTCTCTTATTATATGTTAGTTGCAGATAACATATTGGATGATTAAACTTGAGTTGTAGTAGTTTAAGATTAATCACACCAAGAATAAATACTTGAAATATGTATTTAAACAATTAAAAATAATAATAATGTAGTAATCAAATTGGAATAGCAAAAAATATCAAATATCAATAAATTTAAATGCATAGACTCAATATTATATAACGACATACAAATTAACACAAAAGATCACATATGACATATGATTAAGGTTAGAAAACCCAAATAATGAAAAACATTAAGTTACATTATGATAAATAAATACAATATAAATTAATATATATATATATATTTTTTTATATAAAAACAATAAAGACGACCATAATGTATATAAATGAATATTTAGCAACCAAGAAATAACATATTTAAAAAAAGATAGAAAAAAAAATAAAAAAATTAATTTGTGAAAAGCATATGAATGATAATATTAAAAATAAAATTATTATAAAATTTTAAATAACTCTTATAGATGGTAAAAGAATAAAAATTATTGGAAATGATTAAGTCACATCCAATGCATAACACTTAGTACACTAAGAAGAAATAAGAAGCTATTTGAATGGAGTAAGAAAAATAAAATTAAAGATAAACCTAAAAAATTTAATACAAATTATATTTTAATATTTAATAAATAAAGAAATGAGAACAAATATAATTTTTAATAGAATTCATTGAAAAAATAAAATATTTACAACCAATCAAAACTAGCTAAAATAAAATCTAAAATAATAATAATGTTTAATAAAAAAATTTAATTTATTTTGTTACTAATCCATCATCTCTTGCTCACTTTGTTTAAGTTTTTTTTCTAATTAATTAATACAATTATATTCAAAAAAAAATTTTAATTTTATTTTGTAACTTATGATACATCAAGTTCACATTAATTGATCAGCATATAATGATCAACAAAAATAATGACAAAAATAAAAATATATTTTATATTGAAAATATTAAAATTATTGATGTGTTTGAAGTATAAAATATAGATAAAAATCTATTCAAATTTTAATAGATTAATTAGACAAAAAATGTTGAAAATTAAATATCCATGACAATAACTAAAAAAGACAATAATCATGATGGAGAATCAAAAGTACACCTTTTTATTTTAAAAAAAGAAATTATTTCATTAAATATTATTGTACAATTTAAACATAAAATATAATTTTATTTATTTTTTAGTCATTTAATTTTTTTAGAATCCCAATTTTACCTGAGCTAAAGGTAAACAGGCCATCACGAACCCAAGTCCTACTCCTAGCAAACCTAGCACCCAATACCAACTTCCACCTGGGCATGTCCATGGGCACATGAACGCATGGTTGTAAAATATGCGCTTAAGGTGCGCCTAGGCTCAAGGCACAACTCCCTAGCTATAGTTTTTTTAAAAAACATAAATTTTCTCAAAATTTGTAATTATATATTAAAATTTATATAATTTTATTCATTTTTTTCATCAAATTTTCTATAAATAATAAAAATATTTATTTTTTTTTATCAATAGAATCGTATTTTATAAAAATTTATTTGCATCCAAAGTCAGATTCACATCACAAAAACTCACGCCTTGGGTGCGCCTTGCGCCACAAGGCTCCAAAAGACCATTGCGCCTTAGTGCGCCTTTTAAAACTATGCATGACCGAGCCAGCACATGTAAGATCTGTTGCAGACTCACTAGACCCAACATGACCCAGGTCATGTTAACCATACATGCCAAGATTGTGGGCACCAAAAAATAAGCAGATGTGCCAGTTCAACACATCCCCAATTAACATTCCTAATTTATTACCATCTTACACGATCAAAGAACTTCTAAAACTTCTTTTAAGATTGAAAGAAAATGTGCCAGCAATGTTTAATTGCTGTTAACCCACATTGTTTACTTACAACTTGGACATCCTTTCATGTCCAAGATACTAAAGATTTACATTCAATATATCTCACACTCACAAAAGTCAAGTTCTTTTCTATTCAACTTGGACCCAACAAGAGTATTGTTTATGATAATTTATTATTATTATTTGATAAAGATAAACTCCAAATATCTAATAAACTCATCAAAATCAGTGTAAGAGTTTGTGCTTGTGTAATTGGGAAAATAAATTGAAACAGTTCACAGATTAGGTGCTCTATTCCATGATAAATTTAATAATAATAAATAAAAAAGACAAAATAAGTTAAAAGTGTAACACATACTATTCAAGGTGATGCAAAACAACCCAGAACATTCAACTTAGGAAAAAATAAAGATAAATTAAAATTTTTTTAAGAACATTCAAATATTATCTAGAAAATTTGATATAGAAACATATACTATCACAATAATGTTTTCTTAAATATTTTTATTAAAGAAAAAATAATTCATTTCTAAGTATTTCATCCATTCATAAAACAATAAATTTAAAGTTATATGTTTCAATATCATTGTGTTGCAATTTTAGGTTATATAATATATTATATCCAAAGAATCTCACACCTAACTTTCGTTGTCACCTCAAAAAATACATTTATATCTTAAATTTTTAGAAGATAAGATAATGTTATTGAAAAATAAAAAAAAATTGTTATGAACCTCTTTGAACAAGCTAGTGACTAACTGAAATATACATATCTGGCCAACTATAAATATTCATGATAGCTAAAAGTAACTTCTAGCACTTAAGATTTTCTTCTCATACCTCATCATATGAGGTTATCAAAAAAATTTTAAAAAAAAATAATTAATTATAATTCATAAATAATAATTAAGAAATTATAATAGATTTAATTATAGTTAAATAATTAATTTTTTTGTCACATAAGACAAAAAATTAATATATTAATCAATTGATGATTATTTTTAATCATAGTTTCATAGCAAAGTAACAACATAAAACACAATCCAAAAAGTCAATATTTATAAAAATATCAATTCTATACATCTTTGCAACAACAAATTTTTTGGCAGAGTATATCGCTTATATTTCACGAAAATATTTAAATATCTAAAAAACTTTTATATGAAACAACAATTAAAAAATATTTCTTAAGTTAAATGATTTATAACTCATCGTCTCCAATAAAAAAAATATCATTCACATATAAAATAAACAATATTAAATTATCATCATAGATTCTCAAACAAAAAAAAAAGTCTAACATAGATAAACCACATGAAATGAGTGCATATGAGTATTTCAAGATGTGCAATATCTTCCGTTATATGTAAAATAAATCTAATTGTACGGCTTAAACCTTAGATGATTGCTCTATATAAATCACATCATAAACATTTAAATGAGCTGCTTCTTGAAAAGTCTCGTCATAAAATAAACTTTATTTTAATTTGAACATATTTTTTTAAAGAACAATCACATATAACTAGCAACATTCCTTCCTAAAAATCAAGAAAATAATTTTTAAGTTTAATTAGAGCGTAAGATAATATCTCTTTTAAATTTGGTTTATTATTATCATGAGTAATAAATTATCTCAAATTAAGATCAAATATCAGTTATCATGTATTATCATGAGAAATAGTACAACGAATAAAACATATAAAATAAATGAGTATGATAATATTTATAAAATCAAGTTATGAGTAAAACTTTTATATTTTTTTGAGAAACTCTTCTCTAAACAAGTTTTGTATATCTCACCATTCTAGTATGTACTAAAAATCTTATATGATCAAGTCACTTAATCTCTATCTTATAAAAAATAAAAACTAGAGTAGACTTATAAACTATCATATCATCTAAACTCGAAGTTAGATTTCATCTTCTACAAATTATCACTCTCTCTGTAATCAACACGATATATACAAGTAGTTTATGCATATAATAACTCAAAAGTAGAGTCATTATAATGCTAACTAATAAATTAAAATATAATTAATGAATAAATCTCTTACCGAATTAGAGATTTAAGAAATATAATACAAGAAAGAAATTATATTTTCTAGAAGTTATATATGTCTTTATTATTTTAAGAAATAATAACGAGACCAATAACCAATTAATACTCGGTCAAAACATAAAAAAGTACTTTAGATCATTTTTGAATAATAAAAAAACCAAATAAAGTCAAACATCAAAACCCTAGATGTCATCTTATTTAGTCCGAAAAATATATTATCACCAAAATATATACTCTGAAAACCCTGTGAGATGGGATAATCTTTCTTAATGATATATAATCTAAAAAAAATATATATCATAGGAAATGATAGAAAACAAAAACATATGATTGATAATTTAGTAACTATTACCATATCTCACAAAGGTGATTTTGAAATATTTTTATCAAAGAGAAATAGTTGAATTATCTCATTTAGTATGAGATAATCTATCATATACTCTAATTCACTATCAATTATTATTTTAATCTATATTTATATTAAATTTATTATTTTATAAAGTGATAAAAAAATTTGATTTAAGTAAAAAAAATAACATAAAATATATATAAGAATTAATAAAAATAGAGAAATATTTAAATTTTTATCAAATATTATCTCTATTAAGTCGAAGCCATCATACATTCGAGTATATTAAATACAATGAGTCCTTACATATATATATATATATATATATATATATATATATATATAACAAGATAAAAAACAAAGATATAATTTCTTAACTGATACGTCTCACACTATAATGCAAAAATACCATCAAAACTACAATATAATATTTTCATCTAATCAAATTTTAAGTGACCAAATAAATTATAGTGAGATGATCTAGTGAGATGATCTACCAGAGAAGAAAAAATTATCATCCCACGCAACTTAATTCTAAAAGAAATTTGTATATTCTTATGATCTTACAAACATATACTAGGAATAAAAAATAAAATAAAATTAAAGTCAAGCTATTTGAATTAATAATTAAAAAAAAAAGAAACTAAACATATTCAGGAAAAAAAAATAGGTGAAAAAATAAAAAAAATTGAGTGATTGCCACTTATTGCCTCAATTATCAAAAGATAAATGAAGAAATAATAAAAAATAATAATATGTAAATAAACAATTAGCTTATGAGTCAACAAACTACATACTTTTGAAAAATGAGAAATATTTATCAATGACCTACATAAAAGAAATCATGAATATCATCATTGGGTAAAAGTAATATTATAAAAATTTTGTGAACATTAATATATGAATTCTGAAAGTCATCATGTCTACAAATATGAAAAATGAATCATGTTCACTCATTAAGTCCTAGTTTTGGGGGACCCATTGAAGTCATTGTGTCATGTTGTACTGGCACAAGAAGAAAAATAAGTGGCCTGGCATTGTCCATTGACATGGTTTCAAACAAAATTGTCCTACTATGTGTGATTGAATAGAGCAGTGAAAAACCAGCTTGATCCAGCCATGTGTGTGAATTATGCCTGGCCCAGAATGAAGCTAACCCATGCTAACCTAGATGTTGAACAGTGCATCCACAACTAGCCTAGAGGTGTCAAACAAACCGTATCAGCATGACATGACCTATTTTAAGTAGAGATGTCAACCAGGTCGGACCGGCTCGGACCGGCACGAGGCACGGCACGATTCGATCGTGCCTAGGCCGGTCTGGCACGAAAATTTCCCTTGCCCGTGCCCGTGACGTATCTATCTACGGCACCAATCGTGTGATGCCGTGTCGAGGCCAACCGAGGCTCATCTTGTGCCTGAACCGACACTATATCATGGCCCGTGGGTACGGTACCTCACACGAGACGAGAAACTATCTCAGCGGCAGAAATTGAGCCCAACGGAAGATGCTCTCCCAACCCCGAAAATGAAACAAAAGCATGTGGTGCGGCACCGCGGCGGCGCACAGCTGAAACTGCGACCCAAATTTTTTTTTAAATTATTGTTTCTACCCGACCGGGCCGAACCCACCGGATTCATACCAAGGGCCCATGTCGCAGGCCCGTGCCAACTATAACTCTATAAGTGTAGTAATAAAATAAAAATTATATTTCAAATCAAGATCCAAAAGAATAACAATATTATGTATTGTTATTCAAATACAAATCATGGTATAAAAATAACAATAAAAATTTCTCTATGAGTGTGGTAATAAATAAAAATAATAAATAACACCAAAAAAATACAATTATAAATCATGGTCGTAATATCAAATACAAATCGTATCGTATAAAAATAATAATAATAAAATAAACACATCTATAAATAATAATCAAACACAATGTCAAATGGTGTATGTATGCAAATCAACATTATTATGTAAGTATTTGATAGTTTATCTAGCATGACCACAATATCCTTCAAGTCTCTGGAGTCATAATATGCTAACAACTCTTACATTCCTACTCTATTCAAAATACTTAACTTTGAATCTTTCTAATATTTCATATATACAAATATTTTAAAGATATTTTATCACAGACTCAATCATATATCTAGAATGATATTAACTGCGAGAGAAAAAATAAACTCAACAGCTATGCAATTGATGTGGTCGAATATCAATCTTTCTAGTTTTGTATCTAGTCAAAATTATTAATGATAAATTTATTATTTTTATTATTAATGTGATTGAATATCACATTATCATATCTAGCACGTGGGTCTAACATCAAATAAGTAAATTCTAATAATATCTCAGATTCATTTAAAATTTTTTTCTTTAGACCCACAAACAAACAAAGACTATTAAATTTATATTGTCTACTAGGCATTCTAAGATATTTTAGCAAGTTTTTTAATTGTAATCATACTATAAAAATAACATTAATTCTCGCTTATACTATTAAGTTAATAATATTACACATATGCCTAACATGAAATATCTCATCGAGTAAATCTTATTTAATGATCCTAAAAAATATACTAATAACAACTTCGTTGTTAAATATATTATCAAATTTTATACTAAATATTATATTGTGAATGTCATAATTTTTATAGATCATCATCATGTATTTATATATAACAGCGTTATCATAAGAATAGAGTATCTCAAAATATCCAATAAATTTTTTATAAAGTTTACATATAGAATTAATATAATGAGCAATGAAGTATACAAATAATACATCATCACAACTAATCCAAATATCAGACGTTATAGACATCATTCTAGTATATTTTCTAAATTATAATATTTTATATGTCGTTCCAATATGAGATCCTAGGAATCATACGAAAAATCAGCTAAAATTAGATCTGGATGATAATGACTCCCATATGATTCTTCAAAAATCTAATCGAATAACTCATGATCATAATCTTAGTCATATCTTTTCTTCCTAAATCATTATGATATATAAATAAAATCATTAAGTTAAACTAAATTCAACTTTAAAAACCCCACCACTCGGTCTCTGTTGAATTTGCACAAGATCTACTACATAATATTTTTTAATGAATTGATCAAAATGTCACTTTAGGTGATCTGTGCTACTTGTACTTCTACATTTATATATTTTTAATAATATATATATTATGCCAATTTTTCATTGATACCTTTAAAATTTTTATTTTTTATTATCTTAAAATAAGTACAAACAATTAATATTTTTTTATGTTTTGTTTTTAGGTATTTAAGTTTGAGTAGAAATCATGGGAAAAAATATAATTTAGGCCTCAAACTTTTTTATAAAGTTATTATTATTCATATTTAAATTGATATTAATTTCATTATCATTATATTCAATATTAGCCATTAATTATTTTTTTAGAATATATTTTAAAAATTAATTTATTGTATAAATATAAAAAAAATACCCAAATTTTGATACTATTAGGCATAAGCATAACCACAACAAAAATTAGAACTACTACTTGTGTGCACTAAGTTGTGAATTGTGTTTGTTGTAAAAAAATATTTCATGATTCTAATTTTTATACTTCCAAATAACAGGGCCACAAAAAAAAGAATAAGTAAACAAAAATTTTAAATTGAGGATGAGAAGGAAAGAGAATAGAGAAGAGCAGAGGACATGAAAGATAAAAATGAGAAAAAAATACTCTAAATATATAAAATCTTTATTTATAATTTATTTTATTATTAAAAATTATATTTTTTATTTATTTTAAATTTTTTTTATATTTTAATGAGAACAAACTCGAAAACCATAAGATTTCTACTCCTAGTTGTTAGAATACATTCCTACAGCTAGGATATTCTAATCTTTTTTTTTATTTTTTTAAATGAAAACCGACGCATTCACTCGACAATGACTACTATCTATGTTGCACGGACACAGATACGGACACGAGAATACGACACGGCAGGATACGGGAACACGACAAATTCTAAAAAACTAGGATACGAATACGACTAAGATATGTCATGATAAAAAAAATAAAATTCAAAATAAAAATTATTAATTATATATATTAGGTATTTTAAAATAATTTAAAATTATTAATTATATAAACCATGTCGGCATAGCCTGCCTTGAAAAAACAAGCCGTGCCAACATGGCACGGCCCACTTGACATCTCTACTTTAAGGTATAAGCTAGTCTGAGTGCGAACTAGGCGAGCAAAGCCCATCGCACAGCCCCCAGGCTCCTGGATGGACCATGGCCCAAAAAAACAAGCTGCACGAGCCTCCAGACCCTTAGCAGGAGCAATCATCAGCCAAGGCCAGCAGGTTGCTGTAGCTTGTGTCTGGAACCAACCCAGCAGATGCACATGCATAAAAGTAAGCATAGCTTAAGCTTTGTTATTCTGTACTGAGCAGTGCAGCAGTGCAGCAGTGCAGCAGTGCAGCAGTGCAACCAGCTCAGTGCCAACTACATATGCTACATGCATGGCAGTAGCGTGTGGGAGACTGGCAAAGCACTGAATGACTGCAATGCTAGTGTAGTTCTCATATGTGTGTGTGTGTGTCTTTATATATATTAATTACATATAATTATTTATATAATATTAAATTTGAAATCATGAATTAAAAATAATAAATGATATTTAAAAAATTCCTTTATTTCAAATTGAAAAGTAACTTAATTAAATTATAAAATATTAAATAAACACAACTCATAGTTGAAAAATAAAAAATTATAACATCTTTTAAAATAAAATATAAAAATATGACAAATGATAATATCATAACGTGATAAATATAATATAGTGTGCTGGAAGATAACGATCATCTATCATTCTAATAATTCTGATTTTCATATCTCCAAATTTAATAAAAATTAAACTCGCAGCCCATTTATGCATCTTCACAATTTTTCAAATATTACGGAACTTTTATAATATCTGACTTGTAGGTTACAAGCATCAAATAGACCATGGCATGCCGGCACGGCCCAAATGGCCCACAGTCCAGCACAATAACAGGTGCTAAACAGGCCATGATGGGCCAACACAGCCCATTTTTTCATGCTCAAATAGGCCCATGCTATGCCAGGCACTTCCCATTTCACTAAAGGGCAGACCCAGCACAGCCCACCACCTAAAATCAGCTCAATTTTGGGCTGATTCTAACTTGAAATAATTATTAACCTAGAAATGAGATTTGGGATGGCGTGCCACCATCACCCATCAAGAGTCGTCGTGTCGACCGGCACAGATAATACCGTCGTCGCATCGGCCATCAGGCGTCGCCACATCACCCGTCGGGCGTCGCCAATGTGTGCCCACATGTCAAGCACCCGGGTCATGCCTAGCACGGCACACAAGACGAATTCCCTTAGCACGGCAAGGCACGACACGAGTTGTACCAAGGGTTGGCCCGACACTGGCCCGGGCAAGGTCATGGACCAGGCTGTGCTTCGTGACAAGCCCGGGTCGCCAAGCTCGGTTGACACCTTTAAGCACGACCATGCCAAGTTGTGTGTGATCAAAATCAAATAGTATTGGGTCATGTCAATTTTATATGTCCAATTGGGCCAATAAAAAATTATAAAATATTTAATGCCTTTAATATAAAATATTAACATCAAAATAAAAAATTACAATGCAAACTGCACTATAAATTTAAATGTATAAAATCAATAATTTAAACAAAATATTTTATATTCAGCTCATAATATCATATGAAAAATAATAATATAATTAAAATGATAAGCTTTAAAGAAAAACTCAAAAACATAAATAAAAAATCATGAATCATGAACATAAATGCAATACATAAGCCAAAAAAACTAAAAAAAGAATATAAATCACATTTCAAACGGAGGGCATCTAATAGTAACAATCAATTTGTATCTATAATATTAGTATGGTGCGGATACAAATTATGATCATTATCATGATCACGTATGATTGCAAAAAATGATGCTAATGATAATCATAATATTATCAATGTCTCATAAGTCATCATTCATCAATAACCATTTAGTTTTATCCAAAATTTTCAGCCTAAAATAATCTCAATTATTTAAGGAATGAAATAAATTCAATATATCTAGTCATAATCCAAAAATCATATCTAAAATAATATTCATTGTCACAAAAAAAAAATTAACTCTTATGTTACACTATAGGAAAGGAGTTAGCAATCAATATCTGATATCAAGATAGATTATTCTTATTAAACAAACTAACTAGACATTTACCACTAACTAGCTAAATAAAAAAGTAAACATCTTTAAATAAAAATTCATGTCCTTACTCAGAGCCTCCCAATAACTATCAATCCTAACATCATAACATTTAAACATATTATCCACTTTTTTTTTGAAAATCCACTATAAAGTTCTTCTACTTGATTCATATATATAAATATATATCTTTAAATATTTTTTATCCCTTCAACACTAACCTAAAATACATACATACAATCAAACATATAAAGAATTATAATAAAATACAAATATTTTAGTACATTATTTTCATTTCACATTCACAATACTAAATATAAGATATCTTCTATATTTGTTAAATATACTATTAATATTATATATACACCTAAATATAATGAAAATGATCAAAATAAACATTGACAAACGAATATTTATCGTATCATAAAAAATATTCATAAAGTTCAAAAATAATATTATATATATATCACTCTGAATCATTTATAATAAGAACTTCTTTCATACAATTAGCATAGTAAAAAAGTATGTATTGATAATCAGTACTTAGCTCTAACATTAAATATGAATAATTCCACTGTCTCACATCTATTTTGAATATTTTCTTTCTTAGACCAATTAAAAAACAACTCTTGTTTGTTAGTTACATATTAAATATAGACATCTCACATAACATACAATGCTTATTGTATGTTATGTATTCTAATATATTTTAATGAATTTCTATATTTTATAATTCAAAAAAAATTCATTATCTCTTGTAATACCATATTAAATACATAATAAATAAACCTAATGTAAAAATTTACCTAATAACTTGTATTTAATGATTTTGACAAGCATATTCATTGTGATACTAATATTCAAATATTATTGAATGTAATACTAAAATTTTATTTTAAATATTATATTTCTAAAAAATCATTATTACTCATATATGTCAAGATGATCATAAAAATTGAGAATCTCAAAAAATTTAAATTTTTTATTACTTTTTTACTTGAAATTGATTTAGTCAACAGTAATAGATATATTATTTTAAATATTTTATTACTTTTTCACTAGTCAAATGATACATCATTCGACTAGTCCAGATGTCAGACTTCATGGACATCACACCAATATATTTTATATGTTTATTAATTATTAATTATGTTTCTAATTTATAATATTTTATTATATTAATCTTATTGATAAACCTAAGAATTTTATAATGAGAATACTAAAATATAATATTAACTATCCTAAAATCTTCCAAATTTTTAGTTTTAAAAAATATCATAATAATTAATTTGATCATGCAATTTTTCCTAAATTTATTATGAAAAATGAAAGAAATCAATAAAATTTAAGTTAATCAAATTTCGAAAACCTCATGGCTTATTTACGTCTGTTTAAGATCTAATAACTATATTTCTTAATATACTGATCAACATATCTCCTAAGATGATTAATGCCACTAATACTCATATAAATATATAATTTTTTACAATATATATATTATATCAAATTTATGTCAACATAGCTAGCATTTTTAATTTTAATTATAATACTAACTATGATAAGAAGGCTAAAAATAAGTTTATATGATACTAATAATTCTAAATCCGCCAAAAATCTAATAAAAAAATTCATCATAATAATAAATTTGATCATTTCTTTTCTTATAAAATCATTATGATAAATAAAATAAATTAATAAAAATAAATGGATTAAACTTCAAAAATCTCATTACTCATTTAAGTTTGTTTAAAATCTAATATGTTATATTTCTTGATACATTGATCAACATATATCTTAAGATGATCAGTGCTACCAATACTCAATTATTTTTTTTAATATATATATTATATCAAATCTTCTTCTACAGACCTAATATTTTTAATTTTAGTTATCTTAAAATAAATCCAAACTATTAAGTTCACCTATTTTAAAAATTTTCAAGCAAATTAGTTAAGACTATGAAAGATAATCTATTTTTAGTGTAGGAACTTTTAATTGAATTATAATCATTATCTATAAGTCAAATTTATTATAATTAAAATCATTATTTATTATTTTTTATCTTATTTATTATTTTAATTATTTAAAAAAATATAAATTTATATGTTTATAAATTATAACACAAAATCAGACCTACAATGTTATAACTTAACTTTATGTGTACAATATCAGTAATCCACCATTTTTCCTTAACTAGCACATTGTTGCCTTTCAGTTACAATTAGATATTAGGATTTAAAAGTACTCACTAATTAATAAGAAGAGCCAACCAGCCAAAGCAGGCAAAGAGAAGAAGAAAATAATAAAATAAAAAATATAAATGAATGAAAATATTATATATTTCAATATCATATTTATATCTTTTTTAATTAAAATTAATTAGTTTTTTTCATTTTATTCCATTTATTTATATTTTTAATGTAGATTTCTAAAAGTCAGCAATCTCTTCCTGTAAGTAATTGGAAGAAATATGAAAGCTAAGAAATTATTTTATTTTATTTTTCTAACATTGACAACAATAGGACAACATTTGTAGCTATCATTGTTGAGGCAAGAAAAATAGTCCTTTACAATAGTATAACAAGTAAGGAAGGTGATGGATTTTAAAAAAATCATGTCTAACATTTACGTGGGCCATATCAACATGTCATATATGTGTGACGTGCATGGAAAACATGAGGCACCATATTATATAAAGAATAATATTTACTTTATATAATATACAAGTCAGCATGCTTAAAAAAATTCTAAGTGAAAATAAAATATCATTAGAATTATACATATCATATATTAAATTTATTTATTAGCTATCAACATGTAATATCTGATTACATTAATAATAAAACAAATAAAATAATAATTAACAAATTAGATTATGACATAAATTTTATTTTTATATTTTTTAAAATCTTTTATAATAAAACAATCATGTATTCATCCGTATGTACTACCGCCAAATATATTGCATTTATACACATGTAACATTAATAGTTTCTTTAATAAATATAAACACATCAATTTTTATGTAATGATTATTGAGATATAAAGAATAATTAAAATAATGATCATTAATTTCATCTATCCATTGCTTGGCAACATATATAGATCGTATAATTAAGATAGAATAGATGAAAAATACTATCAAATACATATTTATTTGCATGAGCTAACTACAAAATTCAAAAGACAAGATTTATAAATAATTAAATAATCTATTTAAACATTATGAATAAATATAATAATTTTAACAAACTAAATACTAAATTCTAAATTCTAAATGTGTCAAATGAAATGGGCCGGCTAGATACTGCCTGACTCAGCCGTGCTTGGCCCAACATGGCATGGATGATGACACCTTACGACCAACAAAACAACGCTAGACGGAAGACAATGCGGCGTCACCCAACAAGCGATGGCTCGACAGGCCCGATGAGAACGGCGAAGCGGGTCTCAAATCCTAATTTTTAAATTTTAACTTAGCCTAATTTTATCCCGACCCAACATAAACCGGCCCAAACCCAGGCTAATTTCAGGCAACAGTCTGTGTCGGGGTTGCACTCCAATTAACCGTGTTATGTCAGGAACGACACGGTACTATAGTGTATCATGCCTGGCACAACACATGAGTATGGATGGGCCTAAAAAAATAGGTCAGGCTAGCTCGACCCGACCCATCTGACACCTGTAGTTATTTATAAACAAATAATGAGAAAGCATGTCAAATATGAGTAAAATATCAAGATAATCAGCATAATTAATATTCTATTATACACCTAGTGACATAAATTTTTTTGATATTTTTATCTTATAAAATCATATAAATCAACATTTTCCATACTATATAAAATCAACATAACTTAACCAACTCATGTCTAACATAAAAACGAAATATATTTTTCTTGTAACTGTGAATATGACTTCAGATAGAAAACCTCAATAATTCATGATTAATGTTCTATTTTACACCAAAGTGAATAATGAATCAACATTTTTCATGCTATATAAAATAATATTTGATCAACTTAATGCTCTCATATCTAACAAAACATCAAAGCTTATTTTTCTTATGAGTATGAATATTATTTCAAATAAAAAAATCACAATATGATAAGATATCATTAAAATACTAAAATAATTAAAAGGCAAAAAAAAAAAAACACATTAGTTTTTTAGATAAAATAAAAAAATTATAAATAAATAATAAAAATGCAAATACGATTATACTGAGATTGAACTATGACAATCAAAATTAGACACAACGACTGATGACATTGAATGACGTGTTAATTCAAAAAAAAGTTTTACTTTAAATTTATATTTTTATATCTTGATATATTTTTTTCAAATTTTTTCTTATATTTCATATTAATAATATTTACAGTACATTTTTTGTTTACATTTTAAAAAATTGTTTATCATATTCAAAAAATACAAGTAGATACTATATATATAAGATTCAAAATGTAATTATAAAATTAATTAATTTTAAAGTAGACATAGCCCAAGGCCCATAGCAAGATTGTTATCAGGGCTAACCCAACTACCTTTATTAGACTGCTGGTCATGTGTGCCAATGTTAGTCAAGGTGGCTAACATAGACCCTAAAAGGGCCAGGAAGCCTTATTCGCTATAGCATGTTGTCTGCAACAGCATACCTAAGCTAGCTCAAATTAGTCATCAATCAAGCAGGTTAGTCATTGCCATAGAATGTCATATTCATTTCCGACATGGCACAATGCCCAAGTTGGACCTAAGAATTCAAGTCATGCAGCCCAGCACAACACATTATGGGCAACTCTAAAAGATAGAAGCATATATAGACAAACACAAATAAATTTTATCATTAAAAAATTATAAATTTTTTAAAAATAAAATCAAAACATCCCAATTCAATTTATTCATTATTATTTAAAAAAATCATGCAAACACAAGAAAATCATTCATGTTGGTAAACACCTAGGTGTCAAATGGGCCAAGCCAGGTCAGCCAATATTTTCCAGGCCCACCAGATCTCACATGTCGTTCCAGGCAAGACATGATACATTACCATGTCATGTCTAACATAGCATATTTATTTAGAGGACAGACCCAGCATGGGCACGGCCCATGGCCCAAAATGAGCCCAGGTACAAGCTGATTCGGGCTGGGTCAAGACAAATTTAAGTTAAATTAAATTTTAGAAATTAGGGTTTGAGATACGCATTACTGTCCCCATCAAGCCTGTCGAGCCATCGCCTGTCAAGCAATGTCTCGTCGTCCCCCATTGGGCATCATTTTGTCTGGCGTCAAACATCATTTCGTCGACTATCAAGCATCATTTCATCAGCCGTCAGACATAATTTTGTCGGCCATTGGTGTCATTTTGTCGGGCACATCGCCCAAGCCATGCCCACGTGCCAGGCAGTTAGGTCATGTCTGGCAAGGCACCCCGGCTGAAGACCCTCGGCCTGACATGGCACGGGCACTGGCATAGGTCTACACCGTGCCATGCCGGGCCAAGCATGGCCAAGTAGGGATGTGCCTCAGGCCGAGCCCGAGCCCGAGCACAGCCCGTTTGATTCCTCTATAACTACTACATGAATCTAACATCAAATATGTTAAATTCTAATATTATCCAATATGTTGAATATAAGGTGGAACTGCAGAAGTCAGAAAAAAAAAAGGTTCTTTCTCTCTTTTTCAACATGATATCAGAGCCGCGGAAGAAAACATAATTCTCTCCTGAAGCTTTCCGACCAGTCGATCCACCTCAGCGCCCACTCCGCCTTCTTCTTCACGCACGGGATCGTCTCCATCGCTCGGAACAGCCGCCTCTTCTCCCCCTTCTCAATGGCTCTGGTACTGTTACTGGCTGTGTCTCCGTCAATGGCACCAGAAGAAGTGTACTTTATGTTCCATAAGTGTGCATAATCAACTAGTTTTCTTGCCACATCTTGCACCGACGACACAGCTTGCTTTGCGTTTGCGACCAGCTCCATCGCATTTTTCCAGTCTCCTCATTCAATCACACTTGCCAAATCAGTTTGAAGAATTTCATTTTTCAGCCTTGCTAGAGAAACTTATAATTTTTGGAATCCGTGGAAATCAGGACTTGGACAGAAGCTGGAGCAGGCACAGTTAATTGAGGAACAGAAACATAGCATTATGAAGTGGTTTTCCTCCGCCGTCAAGCCTTCCCAGCCCTGGAGATCATAAGAAAGGTCTACCTCCTCTGCCGTCCAGAACGAAGCTTTCCGACTATTTTTTTTCTCCACCCCAATCCATGCACGTGCCGTCGGAAGTGTTTTTCTACCTTTCGGGTGCTGCCACGCCACAATCTGAAGCTGTACTAGGGCTCTTTTCAATCTAAAGTAGATATGGCTGCTAAAACTTCTATTTTTTCCTCTATTATATCTGAATCTCCTATGATTACTTCGGAGAAATTGGTTGGCAGTGATAATTATCTTTCATAGTCAGCTTCTGTTGAACTATGGTTTATGGGTCAAGGATATGAGGATCACCTGATTACACGGAAGACAGATATCCCTGAGATTGACCGCGTACAGTGGAGGAAGATAGATGCCCAGTTATATAGTATATTGTGACAATCAGTTGATCCTAAGATTTTTCTTAATCTTCGAGCCTATAAAACTTGTTTTAAATTTTAGACTCAGGTCAAAGGATTATACGCGAATGACATCCAGCGTCTTTATAAGGTGGCTTCTGCTATTGTCCATCTCAGCCAACAAGACTTGGATCTATCTACTTATATTGGCCAGATTACTTCTCTTAAGGAAGAGTTCTTGACTGTGATGCCTCGTACTTCTGATGTTGTGGCTCAACAAACACAGCTTGATAAGTTCTTCATGGTCCTTACTCTTATTGGCCTCCGTCCGGATCTTGAGCCTGTCCGCGATCAGATTCTGGAGCTTCTGATCACATATCTGGTAATAAGGATCTTTTCTCCTCTATTTCTATTACCTCTGCTTTACCTACTGTTACCTTAGCTAATGGGTCTCAAACTGTGGCTAAAGGTATTGGTTTGGCCCTTTCTCTACCTTCTCTACCTCTCACTTATGTCCTTTATACTCCTAAATGTCCTTTTAATCTTATTTTCATCAGCAAAATCACTCGTACTCTTAATTGCTCTATTACCTTTTCTGATAAATTTATGACCTTGCAGGACCGAAATACAGAGAAGACGATTGACATAGGACGTGAGACTCAAGGCCTCTATCACCTCACCTCGGATTCATCTCCTGCAGTTTGCATTTCCACTGATGCTCCTCTCCTCATTCACAGTCATTTAGGCCACCCTAGTCTCTCCAAGTTCCAGAAGATGGTCCCTCGTTTTTCCACTTTGTCGTCGCTTTCATGTGAGTCATGTCAGCTTGGGAAACATACTCGTGTCTCGTTCCCAAAGCGTTTGGATAATCGGGCAAAATCTCCTTTTGAGCTTGTCCACACTGATGTTTGGAGTCCTTGTCGGACTGCGTCTACTTTAGGATTTCAATATTTTATCACTTTTATTGATGATTATTCTCGATGTACTTGGTTATTTTTAATGAAAAATCGAGCTGAGTTATTCTCTATTTTCCAAAAATTTTATGTTGAAATCCAGATCCAATTCAATATTTCTATTCGTGTGTTACGCAGTGACAATACCAGGGAATATTTTTCATCCCCCTTTATTTCATTTATGTCTCATCATGGGATTCTTTATTAGTCTTCTTGTGCTCATACTCCTCAACAAAATGGGATAGCTGAACACAAGAATCGATATCTTATTGAGACAGCTCGTACTATCCTCCTCCATAGTAATGTTCCTCTTCGTTTTTGGGGGGACGCAGTTCTTACAGCTTGTTATTTGATTAATCGTATGCCCTCCTCTGTTTTACATGATCAGATCCATCATTCCCTTCTCTTCCCTAACCAACCACTTTATTTCCTTCCTCCTCGTGTCTTTGGTTGTACTTGCTTTGTTCATATTCTCACTCCTGGACAGGACAAGCATTCAGCCAAAGCCATTAAGTGTCTCTTCTTGGGATATTCCAGACTTCAGAAGGATTATCGTTGTTATTCTCTTGAGACTCATCGCTACTTTATCTCCGCTGATGTTACTTTCTTTGAGGACTCACTATTCTTTTCCATCACTTCTGAGTCTCTTCATGTTTCTGCAGTCTTACCCATTCTCATTATCTCTTCACCTGATGTTGTGCCTCCTAGACCACTTCAGGTTTATCATCGTCGCCCTCGTGTCGATGCTCCTCTGTCGTTTGCTGAGGCACCTGCTGACTCACTTCCTATCCCTTCGGCTTCTTCTGCCCCGGCTCCACCCTCTCCTGATGACTTACCCATTGCTACTCGGAAAGGTAATCGCTCTACTCGTAATACTCATCCTATTTACAATTTTTTGAGTTATCATCGATTATCTTCACCCTATTCTGCTTTTGTCTCTGCTATATCCTCTGTTTCTCTTCCAAAGAGCACCCATGAAGCTCTTTCCCATCCAGGCTGGCGACAGGCAATGGTGGATGAAATGGCTGCTCTACACTCTAATGGCACTTGGGATTTTGTTGTTTTACCCTCTGGTAAATCTACAGTTGGTTGTCCTTGTGTCTATGCAATTAAGGATGGTCCTGATGATCAGGTTGATCGCCTTAAGGCCCGCTTAGTTGCTAAAGGCTATCCTCAAATTTATGATTTTGATTATGCTGACACATTCTCCCATGTTGCCAAGATTGCTTCTGTTCGTCTGCTTCTCTCCATGGTTGCTATGTATTCTTGGCCTCTTTATCAGTTGGATATTAAAAATGTCTTCCTTCATAGTGATCCTGCTGAGAAAGTTTATATGAAGCAACCTCCTGGTTTTATTGCTCATGGAGAGTCTAGTTTAGTGTGCAAGTTACGCCGTTCTCTATATGCCTTGAAACAATCTCCTCGAGCATGGTTTGGTCGTTTTAGTTCTGTTGTTCAAGAGTTTGGCATGCTTCGCAGTACAGCAGACCATTCAGTTTTCTATCATCATAACTCCTTGGGGCAGTGTATTTATCTGGTTGTTTATGTGGATGACATTATCATTACAGGCAGTGATCAAGATGGTATTCAGAAAATAAAGCAATATCTTTTTACCCACTTTCAGACCAAAGATTTGGGGAAACTCAAGTATTTCTTGGGAATTAAGATAGCTCAATCCAGTTCCGGTGTGGTCCTTTCCCAAAGGAAGTATGCTTTAGACATCCTGGAAGATACTGGTATGTTAGATTGTAAACCAGTAGACACACCTATGGATCCAAATGTCAAACTTATACCAGGACAGGGGGAGCCTTTAGGAGACCCTGGGAGATATCGACGACTCGTAGGTAAATTGAACTATTTCACCATTACTCGTCCAAACATTTCTTTTCCTGTGAGTATTATTAGTCAATTCCTACAGTCACCATGTGATAGCCATTGGGATGTCGTAATCTATATTCTTCGATATATCAAAAGTACACCAGGCCAAGGTGTGTTGTACGAGAACAGATGTCATACTCAAATTGTTGGTTACACAGATGCAGATTGGGCTGGCTCACCCACAGATAGACGTTCCACTTCAGGCTATTGTGTTTTTATTGGAGACTGTGTTGCACGGATACGCCTAAGTGCTGCCGTGCCCACGTGTCCGACAGGTTTTGGAATCTGCATCATGAGAGGGAGAGTTCGAAAATCAAAAATCAGGTGGAAATGAGGTTTCGGGATGGGGGAGGGGGTTTCGGGATGGGGGAGAGGGTTTCGGAAGGGGGGGTGGGGTTTCAGGAGGGGGGGGGGGATGGGGTTTCGGGAGGGAGGAGGGGGGGAAAAGGTTCGGGAGGGGGGGAAGGCTCGGGAGGGGGAGGGTGTTAGAGGGTTTAAATTTTTTTTACATTATTTTTATATACAGAATTTTAAATTATTTTAAAATACAGTATTTTTAATTATTTTTAAAATATCTAATATTTATAATTAATAATTTTTTTTTATTTTATTTTTTTTATCATGACGTATCATAGCCGTATCCTAGTTTTTTAGAATTTGTCGTGTCCCCGTGTCCGTATCCATATCCGTGCAACATAGATTGGAGGTAATCTAATATCTTGGAAGATTAAGAAACAAGATGTAGTGGCTAGATCTAGCGCTGAAGCCGAGTATCGAGCCATGACTTTGGCAACATGTGAACTCATATGGTTGAAACATCTTCTTCGAGAGTTGAGATTTGGAAAGGATGAAGAGATGAAACTCATCTGTGATAACCATGCCACATTACATATTGCATCCAATCCAGTCTTTCATGAAAGGACCATACATATTGAAGTTGATTGTCACTTCATTAGAGAAAAGATCACATTAGAATGTGTTGCTACAAGTTTTGTTAATTCAAATGATCAACTAGCAGATATCTTCACTAAATCTCTCAGTCGTCCAGTATTAAATACATTTGTAACAAACTTGGTGCATATGACGTATATGCTCCAGCTTGAGGAAGAGTATTGAATATAAGGTGGAACTCCAGAAGTCAAAAAAAAAAGGTTCTCTCTCTCTCTTTCAACACAATATTTATTTAAATTTTTTTAGACCTACTAAATTATATATATTATAAAATTCTTATGGTTTATTAGATATATTAATATATTTTAATGCATTTCTAATTTATTTTGTTGATCATAAAATTATTTCTTAAAACTAATTATACTAACAAATTCATTATGTGCATGTCTAACATGAAAAATTTTAAATATAAGCTTATCTACAATAATTCTTATAAATTTATCAAAATCATTATTCAAAGTAATATTAAATATTATATTATAAATTTTATTATATATTTCACATTCTCAAAAAAATCTTTGAAAAATTCATATAATAAAAATAATCATGAATATGAAGAATCTCATGAAACTATAACATAATAATATCTCTTAATAAAATTAATTCATATAAAAATATTATTTTTATATTGATAAAATTCCTAGCCCCACATTGGGATCTTACTATTTAGAAATGAACCACTTTAAAGTTAGATAGGAAAACTTATCTTCAGATGCAAAAATTTTCTATTGGAACCCCAACACCCAATTTTTATTACTAATTCTACCTAAAATACTTGAGAATGCTAGCCTGTGTAAGCCCCTATTATAGAATCTTGGATATGGCATCCTTCATCTTCTAAATTAAAAGAAGAAAAGCAGTATGATCTCCATCATGCATTCTTGTTGCATCTGAAATATTTCCACCATATCCAGATAAATGAAACATCTTTAAAAATGACCTAGAGTGACGGGTGATTATCATCGCCATCTTCCTATGTGATAAGATTATTGTTCAGACAGACATCAGGAACAATATCTCTCGCACATCCAGCTAAAAGAAACATCCTTAACAATGACCTAGAGTGGCGGGTGACTATCATTGACATCTTCCTATGTGATAAGATTATTGTTCAGATGGACATCAGGAACAATATCATTGTCCATTGGCATGTAGCAAAACATCCTGCTCGAGAGGATGATTATATATGTTGCAGATATCCACAAGGTTATATTAACGCAAATGTTGGATTTTCCTTTCAGAGTCAGCAATTACAGCTTGAACTTCAATGTCAATTAGTGTAACTTTGTGGTTGAGCAGCTAAGTGTGGATTCTGCAGTGATTGTTGGATTGACATCCTCATTCCAAAAAGCAACTGCCATCCAAATTCCCTTAAGGATGTCAATTTTATCAATGTTGTCCTCACTTCTAGATTCCAACAGAAGATTGTTAAATTGGTAATCTGTGAACAGGAATCAGTTGCTATTGTTTGACAATATATAGGGAAGAAAAAGAGAATAAATGGAAAGAAGAGAAGTACCCTTTTATACCTTTTTTTTTGTTTGCTATACTATTTTTTTCATGTTGTATCTCTAAAGAAATACACTGAAATTTCCAAAATATAAGTAAAAACTAAAAAAACATTCCAATAAAATTGGCTAGAAAATTCAACAATCCATCACTTTTTACATCATTGATGAACTTTGAATAGTAATAACCTTTCAGCAATGAGAAAATGTGTCGATGCCAAAGGCATGAATAATTAATGTATTAAACATCACTTATAGAACTCACATATTTTTATAATTCATTAATTATTAATTATGTTTTAAATTCATAAAATTTTATTATATCAATCTTACAAGTTAAACTAGAAATTCTATAATAAGTTAATTAAATATATTTTTGCACATAATGAAGAAATCTTGTATAAACTAAACTAGCAATTCATTCTCAAACAAATCCATTAAGATAAATTGTAGGGATCATTGAACATTAAATTGTTTCAAATTCATAATTTTATTGTCAAGCTAAGCTTGTCTAAAATCCATTCTAGCATATTTTTTATGCATTTTTCAATATCTCCTAAAATTTTCAGCCTCGTCACTAATTTTGTCGCTATACATTTTTTAGAAACAAAGTTAAATTTTATCCTAATCTTATAATATTTTTATTCTTAACAATGTTAAAATAATTCTAAACTTAATTAATTCGTTTATATAACCTAAATTTTTTAGGTAAATGAGCAATATATTACTAGGTCATAAATCAATCTCAAATATTTTGATCAAGTCATTATTATTTATATCAAACTCATCTATAATATTTATTTCATTTTTATTATAATTATTAATTAATATTTTTAAAAAATGGAAGAAAAATATTTAATTATCTAGCATTTTTAACAAAAAAAAATATTGAACTTAAAATGTGTACATTGTAAATTTATATACTCACAACTATAATTCCAAAAATTGATACCATGATTCACCAAATCAAATGCTCTCCATCACCATTATAGATTATAAATATTTATAAAAAAATTTCAATAATAATATATCCTAATTTCTAAATGTAATATAAATAAAAAACTTAGAATTTTTAGAGAGAAAAAAAAATTATAAATAAGAAAAATAATTGATGATTTTGCTTAAGGTGGAGAATGAAAAAATCAAATATTTATTCATATATATTTTTAAAAATTAAATAACCATTTTAATTTTTTTTATTTTGATATTTTAAGTAGAGAAAATCATTATGACCTCTAATACTTAGCATGCTTAAAGTATCTACATAATACTTACTATTTAAGAATCCTTCAAATTTTAATCAAAAAACTCATGATAACAATCAATTTAATCATGATTTACTTTCCTAAATCATTTTGGAATATGAACGAGATCAATGAAACTAAACTAGATTCAACTTCAAAAACTTTACCACTCATTCTCAATTAAATTTATCTTAGATCTAATGCATTGTATTTTTTATTATATTAATCGACATGTCTATTTAGGCATCTCAACCACTTGTACTCCTACATTTATATATTTTTTGACAATATATACATTATACTTATTTTTCATAAATATCCCTAAAATTTAAATTTGTTTTTTGTTTAGCATAACCATAACTAAAGGCACCATTACATTCTAGTTTCCAACTTCCAATTTTCAAAGAAATGGTGAACCTCAATCCCACAGAGAGATAATAAAAAAAGAACAAAAATAAAACTCCAAATTCTAATTTGAGAATAAGAGAAAGGGAAAATAAGAAAGAACATAGAGCAAAAGAGAAGAGAGAGATAAAAAACTAAGAATAAAAAACTATAAATATTTAATCTATAATTATAAATTTATGTTATTAAAATATTATATTTTCTAATTTTTTTTTATTTTTTTTAATATATAAATGAGCATAAACCCAACAACCATCAAATTTTTACCCCTAGTCATTGAAATAAATTCCAATGGCCAAAATCTTTAGATTAATATATTTTATTTTATTTTTAAACACCAACATCAATGGATGCACTCGACGGTGACAGTGACTAATGTCGCTATCAGAAAATTGACTTAGCTGTTGGGATATCTATTCCAATGGAGTAATGCACCATGTCAATATGGTAGATCAAGTTTATTTAAAAAAGAAAATCATTGTGCCAACATGGTAGGTTACAAGTAAAATTTTATTTTATTATAAAAACCTAGTTTTATTTTAAAAATGGGTCTGAGCATGATCCCGATTCACAATGACCCGTGACCCATTTCCAAAGATGTGGTCCCAAGTCATGATCATTAAGCCAATATACCATGAGCTCCCAAGTCATGCAAGTCATATTTGGCCCTACATGAGGCACAACAACCTTTAGCCCAACATAACATGAATTGTGTTTCAAGCCAACATGACCCAAGTCTAGGCAGACTTATTAATCATGTCGTGCTAGGCAAGACATGACTCAATCGAGTCGTGCCTCATATAGTGCCCAAGTCACCCAACACACTTGACACCTATAACACACCAACACCACTAAGAACCATCTACCCCATTCTCATATGCACAAGCATTAAATGTTGAACATTAATTAAAAAAAATAGATATAGTATACTATATGTAAATGTACATCTAATAAATATATAACAAAATAATATAGCAAAGAAAGACTACATTACACTTAAAGTTAGAAGACAATGATTGACAAAGAAAGATTGTATTACACTTAAAGTTAGAAAACAACGACAAGAGTAGCCAATCATTGTCCATATCAATATCCCACAACATGAAAATGCAACTAATGGCCAAATGACATGGTCAACCAATTGCAACCAGTCACATGACTAGATTAAAAAAAAAATACTTCATCAGGTGGTCGCCCAACAAAACATGATCTGTGACTACAGGTGTCAAAATCGACCTGCCAGCCCAAGCCCGGCTCGAGGCACAGCATGGTCCAGAATAATTCTTGAGCCCATACTGAGTTGGCTCGAGGCAAGGCTCTTGTCGTGCCATATCGTGCCGAGCTAACCCGAGCCTCATGCAAAGCTAGGCACATCCCAATACCCTAGTTCGAAAGCAAGGTTAATCAACACAACTCAAACTGTGTCCCAGCCCTTGGCACAGCCCCCAGCCCCTGGCACAACCCCCAGCCCCAGATGGCCAGATCTTGAGCTGGCCATAGCGCGAATCTGCGTCTAGACCCCGAAGTCTGAACAACCAAACCCGTCCACCTAAACTTCTTACACATTCCAGAAAACAAAACTTCTTGAATGTATGATCGTTAGGTTGATTAAACAATCTAACCAACCAAACAATCAAAAAAAAAATACATTTTAAGCTATTGAAATCGACCATAATGACTGGGGACAAAAATTCAATGGTGGTCATGATTCTACTCATTTAAAATATTAAAAATTCAAAAAAATATAACAAATTATGATTATTTTAAAGTACATTTTTTAAAAATATATATACCTCCTCTCATTCTCAAATATATATTTATTTTATCATATCTCCCTCCCTAATATTATCTCTCCTATTGGCTCTTTTGTCTCTTTTTTTTCTCACATTTTGTATTTAACTTTCGGAACTCTAGTGCGAACAACAATTACAGTGCAAATATCATAAAAAATATGAGATTTTACGTATAATAAAGTATTAATTTTTAAATTTTGTTTAGTTCAGTTATTTTTATTTTAGTTAAAAATTTTAGTTTAATTAATATAAATTAATATTTAATTTTAAAAACAAAATTTATAATATAATTAATAAACGAATACAAAATTAAAATGATAAATAATAATTTTAATGACGATAACGAAATTAATTTAAATATAAAAATAAAAAATTTTAATATGAATAACGATAATCCTACAGAAAAGTCCAAGACCACCGAAATTTTATTTTCTCAATCATCTCAACACAAATATCTAAAAAATTAAAAACTAAAAAAATTAATAATTTAGACTCACTTTAATTTTATATTAAAAAATATTAAAAATATCATTAAAAAATTAGTACAATACAAATATTATAAAAAATATATATTAACATGTATGAGTTCATATGAAACTGGACATTTTATGAGATATATCAAACAATTTAAGAAAAATATGTTGCATTAGATCCTTAACAAACCTAATCAGTCATGAATCTTTGAGATTATATCCAATTCAGTCTTTATGTTGACCCCCTTTATATATTACAATGAGTTAAGAATAAAAAACATGACTAAAATAATAATTATGATGAGTCTTTCAATTAAATTTTCAAAGGATCCAGAAATAATTAATATTAGAAAGACTTATTTTCAGCTTACATATCATATGATTCATAAATTCACATCGAAAATATATACTAAAATATTATAACTTAGAAAAAAAAATAATTAATATATTTAGGAAAAATAATATAGTATCCATGATATTCGATATCTAGATTAGTCACGATATACATCTTATGCATACCTCGATGCCCACTATATAGATTATAAATGAATATTACATATAAAAATATTAATATTCTCAAAAATTATCTATCCTCATGATGACCAAGTCATTTATGAATACATAATAAGAATTTTTTGAGAATATAATATTTAAAATAAAATATATAATATCATATGAGATAATATATTTAATAAAGTAACCAATAACATATTTATTTTGATTATTAAAGACAAACTATTAGAAAAAATTTTTCTCATTAAATACAAGTATCACATTATTAACATTATAATATAAGCGAGAATAAAAATTATTCTCTACTTTAGAAAATAAATATAACTCACTAAAATTTTTTGGTATATATCACAGACAAAAGAGTTTGGTAGTTTCTATTTGTCTGCGAATCTAAAAAAAAATTCTAATCTGATATAAAATATTATTAGAATTACATACTTTATATTAAAGTCATGTATTGAATACGAACATATGATATCCAACTAAGTCAATAATAAAAGTGATGAACTTATTATTAACTATATTGATTATAGTACAAAATTTTTAATTATGAAATTCCTAAAAATTTTTTAAAACACGACAAACATGTATTTGTCAGTTTATACTTATATCATTTACATTGCACTCAAGTACATATACAACATTAATAATATATTTAAGAAATTTAGAAATGACTCAATAATTAATAACATATTTGTTAAAATAAAAATCAAATATTTAAAATACTGATTAATCATTTCATCTCTTTATTATTTGACTGCCTACATAAATCTGGTGATTAAGGTGAAAGAAATAAAAAAAAATTTAAAATACATATCCTTGTATATGAATCAGGAACACATACCTAAAAAATTCATTCAAAGAAATAATTAATAATATATTAGTTTTGAAGCTCTGAGTATATATATAGATATCATATTCAAAAACAATAAATTTTTCACTCGATTAGCAAGAAAAAAATAACAAGATGAACAATTAAATATGAGCAAACTATCTCATTACTTAGATACTAATTCCTACTCAATCTTATCACATGCTGATAATAAATACTTTAATATTTTATAGTAGTGAAAATCATATGAATACACCTATCTTGTGCTGTCTAAGATGATAAAAGATCTACTGACTTCTCTGATATCACGAGTAATATCAAAGTTTACTTTTTTTATTGTAGTGAATATAATTTTAGATAAACAATCATAATTATAGCTAAATATTATTGAGATACTAAAATGCATGAATAATTAAAAAATTAAAAAGCTTTAGCTTCGAGGATCTACTACAACTATAGCAAAAATAAAAAAATTAGTTACTGATAATGATTTTTGAGACTTTAATTCAATTAAAGACTAAAATTGAGCCAACTATACTGACTACGACTACTGCTAGTGATACCATATTACACATACAAGGTTAATCATTTTTAAATTATCTTTATTTATTTATTTTTGTCATTTGAGGTTATTATTTTTATTATTATTTTATTTTTTATTTATTCAGATACTTACTTATGAGATTAATATTTTATGTTTATGAGTTTATATTTGATATATTGATTTTATCTTTTAATGATTTAATCTTACTTTATTATTTTATAATCTATACATATTTTTAGTTGTGATTTATGCCTTATGATAATAATTTTATAATTTTGTTATATTAATTAAATTAATTAATTTAATTAATTAATTTAATATTAAAATTTATTTTAAAATATATTTAAAGTTTGAAATTACCCAATTCCAAAATAACTGAAACAACAGGACCAAGCACATCCCAACACAACCCGACAAGTCCAAGCAAAACTTGGCTTGAATTTGGTACGAGCCGAGTGAAGCCAGTAGTTTTCAAGCCATGCCATGCTCGATACGGCACAATTATTGTACCAGGTCATGTCGGGCATGACATAGTGGCCCATGCCACCGGGCCAAACATGCAGATCATTAATAGCTCAGCATAACTTAGAGATGTTAAATAAAACATGCTAGGACAACTTGGCCCATTTTTTTGAGCACGCCCGGCACAATTTATCAAAGCCAAGCCCAGCACGGCCCACCTGCCCGACGGTAAAAGTATCGTGCCGAGTCAGGCCCATACGATCCTGGTTAAAAAAAATAAAATTTTTTTAAAAAAAATTAAAGTATTTTATAACTTAAAAATTGTTTAAAATTTTTATTAAACTATATAATATATATATATATATATATAATGTTTAGAATTTTAAATTTATAACTTAAAAATTGTTAAAAATTTAATAAATTACAAAATTTAAATTTTTTTATTAAAAATTTAATAAATTACAAAATTTAAAATGTAAATTGACAACTTTAAAATTATTAAAATTTCGTAACTTAAAAATATTAATAAAGTTTAAATTTTTTTTAACAATTTTTAATAAATTTAGATTATAATATATTAGAATTAAATTATAGAATTTTAATTTTTAAATAAAAAATTTAAACGTAAAAATAAATTAAACAAAAAATTTCATTAATAAAAATTACAAAATCACAAAAGCAAAAACAAATCAAATGTCCAACTGGCCATTAAATACCAAACCAAAGCAAATACAACGTAACATAAATAAAAAAACATACAATCAATACAAAATAAAATATCAAAATCAAAAAGTAAAAAATAAATAACACAAATCATCAACTATATCCGTGACGTGAGACATCAAAAATCAAAATCAAATGGCAATAACAAATGACATGTGGCGTGGTGTGGTATAGATGTGTCAACTGGCATCTAGCAATGGAAAGAAAATACTAGTAATCACGTCAATCATCAATCAGCATTTCATGAGCATCATCAATCACAAAATCAAAATCATATGAATCATCATCAATAATCAACTCTTGTACTTTCACGGCAAATGTAGTCCATGTCCTAGCTCCAGCATGATCCTGGATACTAAACCTCGAATCCTCTTAATCATTCAAATAAGTCAAGGCCTCAATAATATCTGAACAAATCTTGATCTCCTATCCGAAATCATATTCACTGTAACAGAAAAAACAGACTCAGATGATACGCTCAACACCAAAAAAATCAATAGATCTCGTGTCATCCTAGATAGCACTAAAAAAAGTGGACTCATATAATTTTCATCACTGTAATATATCAAAATTCTTAGCATCAGAATGTGATAAGATTGAGTAGTAATCGGTATCAAAATAACGAAAAAGTTCGCTCCTATATGACGGTTCACCTCGTCATTTTTTGTTCGCCAACTGAATGAAAAAATCATCATCTCTGAAAAAGATATCCATATTCATAATCAGTCTCACTACTACTACTACTATCATCATATTTAGTATTGTAGTATGTGAACACGTCAATCAACTTCTCGTGAATGAACCCTTCATGTGGGTCTTTAAGGTTCATGCACGAGGAAATGTAAGTCAAGATGTTATCTACCCCTTCCATCTTAACCCTATGGTCCATGCATGCAGCGAGACAATAAAAAGATGAAACGATGAACCAATACTTTAAATACTTGGTTTCCATCTCTGTAATCATATTGCGAAGTGTCGGGTCAGCACGATACTTTCTAAACATGTTACTAATATTATATATGCATCTGAATACAATGCAAGTCGTATGAGTATAAACCAACGAACACATATCCATCGTGTCATAAAAAATCTTTAGAAATTTCATAAATAAAATTCCTGAAGCCTAGTCAGTATCGTTAATAATAAGTTCGTCACTCTTACTATTGACGTAATCGGATATCACATGTTCATATCCAACACATGACTCCAACATTAAGTACGTATATTCCAACGATATCTCATATCCAACTGGAATTTCTTCTTAAAATTCACAGACAAACAAAGACTATCAAACTCATGTTGTCTGTGAGGAGTGCGAATATATTTTAGTATATTACGTATATTATCCAACACAGAAAAACACACTTTCACATCCACTTATACAATCAAGTTAATCACGTGACACATGCATCTGACATGAAAGATTTTTCCTAATGGTGCGTCTCTAATATTCCTAATAAATATGTTAATCGTTACTTTATTATTAGATACGTTATCAAATATAATAGTAAAAATTTTATTTTAAATTTTATATTCTCTAATAATTTTGATCATACACTCAAAAATAACAAAGTCGTCTTGATGATAGAAAATCTTAGAGAATCTTGGAGAATCCTAAAATTTTTTTATTTATTATCCAGTTAGAATCTGCATAGTAGCCGGTGAAACTTACATAAGATGATTCATCATGACTTATCCAAATATCAAACATCACGGACAGCACTCCACTATATATGATAAACTCATTAATTATTTTTTATTTTTCTAACTTATACAATTTTAGTATCTCATTCCTAGAAGTGAACCTAAGAATCTTGCAATAATCAGGCTGAAAATATCTACATAATACACACTTTCCTTGGATTTTACGAAAATCTGATCGGAAGACTCATCAATGTGATAAGTCTGGTCATACCTTCCCTACCCAACTCACTGTGGTATATAAAGAGAGTAAACTTTGAAACTGAACTGTATCCAATCTCAAAAAATACAGTACTAAGTTGGGTTTGCCTAAGATCTAATGCACCATATTTTTTAGTGCATAATTCGGCATGCATCTTGAGATGCCCAATCTCAAACAAACTCTTACAAGTTAAATTTCTCATATAATTTTTATACTGTCATTTCTTCTTCCTCACCCCTAATATTTTTTTATTTTATTATATTAAAATGAATTCAAACTACAGAAATCATACTAATTTTTTATTTTTTAAATGTTTGGGTTGAGACGACTGAAGAAACTAAAATTTCAGTAGCCTCATACCCATGTGTAAGATTTGCATTTTCTAAATTTAAATATATTTTATTAGTATTAATCATTTTTTAGAATTTTTGTTAAACAGAAAGTAGAACCTAGATGATAAATTTTAAATTTTTAAATTTGAGATACTAGAGAAAAAGAAAACAAAAAAAAGACTTAAAATACTCAATAAAACAGTAAGGAGGATCACATATATGGTGCACCACAATCTAGTTCAAATTTCCAAACCCGAGTTACAAATCCTGAAAAATCGAGCCAAATGACAAAATTCTGAGTCCCGAGAGAGAGAAAAGCAAGAGTTATGAAAGAGTGAGATTTGAGAATAATTATTTATGAAAAACAAAAATGTTATAGAGGTATAGAAAATTTTATAGATTAAAAAAAAAAATTTTAAAAAGTAGTTTTTATGTTTTTGTTTAATTTTTTATTGAATTTTAGGGGGCATAATCATGAGGGCTGTTAGATTCTGCCACCTAGCAGTTGGAGGCGAAATCCAACGACTGATATTCAAATTATTTTAAACTATTGGGAGGGGAAATTCGGGTCTGGGTGGACCTATGCCCGCGTGTTTTCCCTATCCGAACCAAATGGCACTGGCATGGTGATGGGGTGGGGTGGGGTGGGGTGGGGTGAGGACGTGGGGTGTGCGGGTCTATGGAACATGTCCCATAGGATCGTGCCACATGCCATCGAACCATGCCAGGTCAGGCACGGCACAGGGCCCGATTGACCTCGGCATGACACGGCATGATTGGTACCATGGCTGGGCACGGCACAGGCCTAGGCACTAGAAATTCCCATGTCAGGCTGGCCCAGGCACGACCGAATCGTGCCGTGCCTCGTGCCGAACAGGGCCGGCCCGTTTTACACCTCTAGCATAGCTCAAACCATGTCATGGGGCAACATGATTTAAAATCATGTCGTGTCCAAGCTGCCCAACCCATTTGATAACTCTAATAGTGGGCTCCAAAGATAGGCCCATTTGGCCTAGCAAATTTTATCTACTCTAATTTGACCCTATGCCACTCTCACCATGGCTGGAGCCCCAACATGGCATACAATTTGTGATCATGGAGACACACCTTGTTTAAGCCCTTGTTTTAATTTCAAGCCACACACACATATATATACTACTAAAGATATCCCATACTAATCTATACATTAATGATAAACAATATTTAGCTGTTACCTCAAGATTTTGATTGTCCATAGAATTATAAAGATATCAAATGAGTTCAAATAAACCTAATTTTCAACTTGAAATCATATATGAAACTCAAACATGTGTACTATTGACTTTTTCATATTATTCCATACATACTTGACAATTACATATCAAACCAACATCATATTTTATTTTTTCATAAAAAAAAAGCTGCAAATTCATAAACTATTACTCGACAAGCAAAATTTTAAATTTGTTTTTTTATTTACTTCTTGATGATCAAGAGTTTGGTGTTTGTGCCGGACTCAAATTACATTATGTTACTTTTTTTAAAAACAAGAAAGTCCAACTGCATGCTACACTGCTCTAGACCCGTCACATTCTGCACTGAAGCCATTTTATACCAATGCAGGTTTCGGCTAAGAAGCACGGATACAGACACGGACATGAGAATACGACACGACAGAATACGAAAATACGGCAAATTTTAAAAAACTAGTATACGAATACTACTAGGATACGGAATGATAAAAAAAATAAAAATAAAAATAAAAATTATTAATTATAAATATTAGGTATTTTATAAAATTTATTAAATTAAATTAAAATATGTTATTATATAAAATAAATATATATTGTTTATTTTATAAAATAAAAATATTTTATTTTATTAAAATATTTAACTTTTATTTTATAAAAATATTTTATTTTATGCCACATCCCTACAGAAACACACCCGCCACTGCCTCCCTCTCAAACACGCCCACCCCTGCCTCTCCCCTAAAATCGTGTCGCCCTTGCCTCTCCCCTCATATCGCGCCACCTCTGCCTCTTCCTTCAATTCGTGTCGTGTCTGCCTCTCCCCTCAATTCGCACCACCCATGCGTATCCCCTCAATTCACGCCGCCCCTTTTTCTCCCCTCAAATCGCACCCGCTCCTGCCTCTCCATCAAATCGCGCTCGCTCCCTGCCAGTGGCCAACGTCGCCCATGCGGCAACGTTGGCTACCCGACGTCGTCGGACGTCGGGCACTATAGACATGGATACGGCTGCCGATGCAACCATCTGATACGTCACGTGCCGTATCGGATACGGATTGTGCAATGATACGTCACGTGGCGTATAGGAAACATATCCGTGCCATGTCCGTGTCGTGTCCACGTGTCCATGTGTCGGACACGTGGACACGACAGTAGGAAACCGTGTCCGTGCTTCCTTGGTTTTTGGTATAGGTGTCAAACGTGTCGGGCCGGCCCGACCCGGCACGAGGCACGGCACGGTTCGGCCGTGCCTGGGCCGGCCCGGCAGGTTCTTAAACCGTGCCCGGGTTAAGAACATCCCGTGCCGTGCCTTAGCACGGCACGCCGGCACGGGTCCATCCCGTGACGGTTCACGCAGGCACGCGTGGCACTGGCGGCGTGTCACGTGTGGCGTGGCGTGACTATGAGTCGTGAGTCACGACTCGTGACCCGTCCGGCCATCCCCTGGCCCCCCCCGGTAAAAAGACCGCGGGTCGGGTCCAATCAAACCCGACCCGCGGTCTTTTCTGCCGATACCCGAGTCCCGATCCGAGCAATTCCAACGGCAAAAAAAAAAAATTCAAACTTCACCGATTTTCAGCCCTTGAATTCACCTCCAGCGGCTATGGGGCAGAATCCAACGGTCCTTGTGATTCTGCCCCTTAAAAATCTTAAAAAAATTCAAAAAAATAATAAAAAAATATCTTTTTTTATAAAAAAAAACTTTCTTTAGCCTATAAATTCTACCCCCCTCCCTATAACATTTATGTTTTTCAAAAACATAAAACCTCTCAATACTTTCTCTCTCTTACATAAACCGTGCATCTCTCTCTCGGGCCTCGTGATTTTGATTTCGGCTTGGATTTTCGTGAAACTCAACTTGAGTTTTGAACATCAGAACTTCCTGCGGTGCACCTTGCACGTGACTGACCTCATTGCTTTTACCGGGTAATATATTTTACGTTTTTTTGTACTTTCTCTAAAGCTTCTCTCTCTAGAAAAACTTACGAAAAATAAAAAATGACAAATACACCTGACACTTATTTAAATTTGGAAAATAAAAATGTTAGTGTTACACAGACGTCCGTGGCTCCTAATACTTTGGTTTCTCCTGTCGTCTCAGCCGAAAGTTCTAAAAAACAAAAAACTAAGAGGACTTCTGTAGTTTGGACACATTTTAAAATCATAACACAAGTAGATGTTAGGGGTGAGAAACTTGAAATGGCACAATGCAAATATTGTATGAGACTTTTAACATGCAAGAGTACATGTGGGACTGGGCACCTCAAGAGGCATGCTGAAATATGCTTCAAAAAACATGGACCCTTAGATCCTAGGTAAATCCAACTTGGCACTACATTTTTTGAGACTGGATCAAGTTCAGTCTCAAAGTTTACTCCCTTCGTATACTCCAGCGAGTTGGGTAGGGACGGCAAGACCAGGCTCATCACATTGATGGGTCTTCCGATCAGATTTTCAGAAGATCCGAGGGTAGTGCGCATCATGCAGACTTATTTTCAGCTATCCTATCGTAGGATTCCTAGGTCCACATCTAGGAGTGACATATTAAAGATATATAAGTTAGAAAAACAAAAAATAATTAAGAAATTTTTGGCATTTAGTGGAGTGGTGTCCGTGACGTCCGATATATGGACATGTCACGATGATTCTTCTTATGCATGTCTCACGAGTCATTATGTAGATTCTAACTGAACAATCAATAAAAAAATATTAGGATTCACTGAAATTCTTCATCCTCATGATGGCCCGATCATTTTTGAGTGTATGATGAAAATATTTAGGGAATATAAAATTCAAAATAAAATTTTTAGTGTCACTATCGATAATGCTACGAACAATGGAGTAGCGATCAATATGTTTGTTAGGAATATTAGAGACGCACCATTAGGAGAGATCTTTCATGTCAAATGCATGTGTCATGTGATTAACCTGATAGTTCAAGCGGGTATGAAGATGTGTTCCCCCGCGTTAGAAAATATACGCAATGCACTCAAGTATATTCGCACTCCTCGCAGACTACAAGAGTTTGATAATCTCTATTTGTCTGCGAATCTTAAGAAGAAGAAATTCCAATCAGATGTGAGACATCGTTGGAATTATATGTACCTGATGTTGGAATCATGTGTTGGATACGAACATGTGATATCCGACTACGTCAATAGTAAGAGTGACGAACTTATTATTGATGATACTGACTGGGCTTCAGGAATTTCATTAATGAAATTCCTGAAGATATTTTATGACACGACGAACATGTATTCGTTGATTTATACGCCCACCACTTGCATTTCACTTCATTGCATATGCAACATTAGTAGCATGTTTAGGAAGTATCGAGCGGACCCGACGCTTAGTCATATGGTTGCAGAGATGGAGACCAAGTACGTGAAATACTGGCCCACCATTCTATCTCTTTATTGCCTCGCAGCATGCATGGACCCTATGGCTAAGGTGGAAGGGGTTGAAAACACCCTGACTTTCATTTCCTCGTGCATGAACCTGAAAGAGCCACCTAAAGGGTTCATTTACGAGAAGTTGACAGACCTGTTCACATACTATGATACTAGGTATGGTGGTGGTGGTGGTGAGACTGTGATTATGGACACTGATACCTTGTTCGAAAATGACGATTATACCATTAACCTAGCGAGGAGGAAACGTAGGGGTGGACCATCACATAGGAGCGAGCTGTCTCGGTACTTAGATACCGATTACTGCTCAATACTATCACCTTCTGATAATAAGAATCTTGATTTATTACAGTTGTGGAAATCATATGAGCCCACCTATCCCGTGCTATCTAGGATGGCACGGGATCTACTGACTCCTCCGGTGTCGAGCATAGCATCGGAGTCTGCTTTTTCTGTTGCAGTGAACGTGATTTCGGATAGGAGATCGAGATTACGTCCAGATATGGTTGAGGTCTTGGCATGTTTGAAGGATTGGGAGGAATCAAGATTTAGCATCAGTGATCGTGCTGAAGCTGGGACTGTGACAGACACTGTAGTCGCATCCACATCCACTACGATGACGGAGGAGCTGATTGTCGATGATGATGATCCATATGATACTGATCTTGATGTTGCGGCTGATGATTCTCATTATATGCCGCTTGACGATTGATGCTCATCTGCTCTTTTTTTTCGATATTTTTTTATTTATTTTATTTATACACTTTGTTTGTACTTTGTACCATACATTGTGTTGAACCTTATACTTGTTTGGTTCGGACTATTGGTTTTAAAAGCATGATTAGTAATTTTTCATTTGTGTAGTTTAATTTTTTTTTAATTTAAATTTTTACTTACTTAATGTATTTATTTATTATTTTACGATTTAAATTTTATTTTAAAAATTAATAACTTTAAATTTTAATATATAATTAATAAATTATAATAATAAAAAGAGCTAAACTTAATTGAATTTGATAAAAAAAAATTTTCCTAATATTTGTTGGTTGTATTTAATTTTAAATTTTATAATTTTTACAAAAAATTATAATTTTTAATTATTACTAATACTCTATACGGTTACTTAATCAAAAAATTTACAATAAAAAAAAATTATTCTAATCTGCCATTAGCCCGTGAGGCCATGACCGTGAGGCCTCACGGACCCCGGTTGACCAGGTCCCGCGTTGCGGCTCCCGCCTGCCCGGCCGTGCCGCCTGGCCTGTATGGCCAAGGCGTGCCCGAGCGGGCCCGGCACGGCACGGCACGGCCTTGCCGTGCCTACAGGCCGTGCCGTGCCAGCCTATATACTAACCGTGCCGTGCCGGGCACGGAACAGCACGATAGCACGATCGTGCTCGTGAAAAACGGGCCATGCCATGCCGAGCCAGCCCGTTTGACACCTCTAGTTTTTGGTATTCTGCAACAACCTTAAAATCACCTTTTTTTTTAAACGTCCATTGAAGTTGCATATTAACACTCCATTCAAAAGCATACCCTAAAAACACATCCTCGCCTAAATTTTGAATATTAGCACCACTCAATTTTTTTCCCGTGTCTTGCAAAATTAACACCACTTCCTCATTTATTCTTTAGGGGCCGAAACCCTAACAGTTAATTCGTCTGTATTTTTCCAGGATTATTAAAACTGAACATCAATATATTATTATAACTGTTAATCTATGTTTAATCCATTGTAGTTGCATATTAGCACTCCATTCAAAGGCATACTCTAAAAACACATCCTTGCATAAATTTTGAATGTCTCAGTTGCAATGCCTAAAACACTATATTTTTCTTATATTTCCCTTGTCTCGCAAAATTAACACCAATTCATCATTTATTCTTTAGGGGCCGAAACCCTAACAGTTAATTCATCTGTATTTTTCCACGATTATTAAAACCGAACATCGATATATTATTATAAGTGTTAATCTATGTTTTCTCCCAATTTTAACTCAATTCCACGAGGTTCCGACAGACAACCAAAACTTTAGTTTCACAAATGTACTTCACAATAAAAATAAAAGTAAACATACCATAGACCACAATCAATGTATCAGTAAAAGGGAGCGGGAAAAAAAGAGAGAATTGAATATGTAAAGTTGTGAAAAACTCACTTCGATTCCTTTCAAGTCTTAAAAACTGAAGCGAGAGAAAGAGAGGGGAGACGTCCCGTTAGCGCCTCTTACCACTAACCAGAAACCCTAATATAGGTGATCCGACAATTTCCCTCGTTTATTAGAGATTCTTTTTCTGTTTCATTTATTTATGTTTATTTCGAAAATACCTAAGTTTGAATTGACTTTTGAGCCCTTGGGATATATTTTAGGTAATTGGATACCAATACGGGTGTACCATAAATATTGTGCTGTTAAATTGAAGTTTCCATGGTTTTCTGAAAATAATCATAATTTGGTTTCAATGCTCCCTCAAAATTTTGTTTCTAAATATGTTCATCAAATTTAAATAATCTCTAATTCACTCAATTAAAGTCATACAATAAAATGCAGCATCTTTCGTTTTAAAAAAAATTAAAAAAATAAAAAAATTTAAAAAAATTAAAAAAATTAAAAAAATTAAAAAAATTAAAAAAATTAAAAAAATTAAAAAGATTAAAAAAAATACAAAAGATAAAAAAAATTAAAAATAAAATAAAGAAAAACAAAAAAATAGAAAAAATTATTATTTCTAAGGTGCCATTTTTTTTATTTAATACTTAATAGAACTTTTTTTGAGCTTATTGTTAAATGATACTTAATAGCATTATGTATTAAGTTGTTTATTTTTTTTAATATTTTATTTTTATTAAGGATTAAGTTGTTTATTTTTTACATACTATAAATTAACATCTAACAGCTTAATATATTAAGAAAATTTAAATACATATATTCAAATATCTAAAGATATCACATTTGATGTTAGTATTTAATCTCATTTCATTACCATTATATAGTCAAAAAACATAAATATTTATTAAATTAAAATATTTTAATTCAACTACAAGTTCATATATATTTAAAGAAAAATAATAAAATTTAAGTATAAATTTTAAAATATCTAAAGCCATAAAATTTGATATTTATATTTAACATCACATTTCACATCATGAAAAAAAACTAAAACGACAAACATTTGATACTAGTATTTGATATCTCATCTTTATATAATGATAAAAGTTAAAATTACAATTTAATTGAATACTTGAAATAGTTCATTTACAATATGGTCTCAAAATATAGCATGAACTCTTGATCGGCTGCGGTAAAAAAGTTATTTATAGTTGAGCCTTAATTTCGGGTCTCACTATCACTTTCTAATTCCGTTTCAGTGTCATATTCAAAAAAATAATCTATCTGTAACTAAAACTTGTCGAAGAAAATTATGAATGAAGAAATATGTCTTAACCATATTTGGGGGAGTTGTGAAAACCAAGGGCAAGTAAGCTGAGGGACGAGCGGCTGAATCGGGTAGCTCCATTGTATTTCAGTCAATAAAATGGAGTTAGATATGAGAGAGAATGTTTTTGAACGGATAGGGAGGAGGATTTTTCATTTTTGAATGGGAAGTCAAAAAATGTTGGATCGAGCATTTTTAGATCCAGCATTTTCGAATGGCTTTTTATGAATAGAAAAAGCCAACAAAATTTGATTAATACTTTAAGTATTTTTTATAAATTTTAAGTAAAAAGTCTTTAAAAAATAAACATGTTTCGGCTTAACGCTGAAAGTGATTTGATTTCAGCATTGAGCCGAAAAAATAAACACAACCTAAGTCTCTAACTCATTTTTTTGTAATTATAAATACTTATTCAAAATTATAATATCTTAATGAATTTTAAAATATAAAATCATTCCATTTACATTTTTATAAATAATTTTAAAATTCATGAACTCTTCAAAATCAAAATATCAAGATTGTAAATATTTCAAAAAAAATATTGTTCATCCATTTAAATATCAAAAAAAAAAAAACATTTAGGACAAAAACTAAAATTTTTATCTTAATTTTACTTTTATCTCAATAATTCAATTTTTGTGATAAATTAACATAATTATCATAATTTTTTATGTTGATAAGTGTATTCTTAAAGGATAACAAGACAATTACTTAATAATTCAACCACATAAAAATTGAGCAACAAAATTTGTGATGCTAAAGATGAGACGATAACAAGACAACAAGAATACAACTTTGTGATAGAATTAGCATGATGTTTTTTGGGTAACAAAATTTTGCACAAGGTCAAGCCAAAGAGCTTAAGCTATGAATGCATGTTCGAATAAAGCAGAACATCCCAAATTAATCAACGTTATTATCAACGAATCTAATATTGCACTCTAGAACAAATCAAATGTTATTATCAGTCATATATTTATAAAGATGAGAATGTAAAAGTATTCATAATCTTCCATGGGTTCCTTCTATTAAAGTGGTGTGGTGGCCCGAACAAGCAGCATCATTAATTCAAGAATAATTATTTAGCTAAACAAATAGTAATTGATTCACTAATCCTATATTGAATTTTTGTTGAAGAAATTTTATGATTTTATTTTTCTTTTAGAATCACAAATTTTCTTCATAACATTTAAATTATTATGATTCTTTATTTGTTTTCTTTTAGATATTCTCGTGGAGAGTGATAATTAGTTTTTAAGAGTCAAGTTATCCTAGAGTTCACTTTGCCTTTTTTTTTTTGAATTGTAATAATTAGTGATCCAATCATTCTTACCAACTATGAGATAAAGTAGGATTAGACTGAAATCTGAAAATGTGTTGATGAGTATAAATGAGAGACAAAGAGAACAACAAAAAGGCAACAAAACAAATAAAAATGCAGACTCCTAATTGTGCTCTTAACTCAATTAGATAAGTACCTCACATCGAAGGTATGAAAATCTACTTCTTCTATATAAGATTCATCATAGACCTAATCCATAGAAAATCCAAGATAATCATGATTTATATACATGACTATTACAAAATAGTGCTGGATTTTTAGCTAATTTTATTTATTTTTTGCAGCACATAATTCATTAAAAAATAGATTTTTCTATATTTTTGAAATACATCATTATTATTGTCGATATAATTAAATATAGTTTAATATGTAGAAGTGTATCATGAAGAATACATAATTAAATATAATATAATATGTAGGAGTGTACCCTGAAGAATACATATAAATAGTAACATAAAAAATTTTAAAAATAAACCTTGTGAAACCTAAATCTTAGATGTTTTGTTAATGAGTGTTTCATGAGTTTTATCATTATGTTGAAACTTTTGGCCAATGATAAGTGATATCATAGACGGTTTGAAGTGTTAATGCATAAGAAAAGATTCTTCTTAATATTATAATCTTGGTGGCCAAAGAGTAATATTTTTCAATAACAGTATAAATAGCTAATAAAGCTCGAGTGGTAACATTTTAAATATAATCACTTCCTTATTGATCAATATTACAATCAAATAACCTTCCAATGATAATAGGTTGTTTCAGATCAAGTAGTATCATTTTTTATTTTAGTAGTGCATGGGATATTGCCTACTAAGGATAAAAGTTTGGAGAGCAAATATTTGGATATTACTAAAGTAGCATGACAAGTGAATTGCACATGAATGTGCAATGGATTTGGTATAGAGATTGTCATTGATGCATAATTATAATATCCGTAACTCTGTACAAATATATTTTTAATGATTAATATGTTGATTGATTAAAGCATAAATAATATGTGAAGCTTTAGAGGGGGCGTGTAGGATAAATTTGTATGATTCTTCAAGAGTTCGGGTAGGCTAAACTAATTAAGTTTGGGAAGTTTGTCACAAGTTGAGGACTTAACAATAATGAAGGATTTTAGCTAACTCTACACAAATTAGTCAGGATTTTGAGTTATTCATTTGACAAGTCTAAGGTAGGACAAAACTAGTTTGACATAGAGCTAATGTTTGATATTATGTGAAAATTGAACTTTTGATTTGTTAATGGGGTATCATACTATGACCTATTGTAACCATGATAAATCAATTTAATAAACTGACTAGCTATCTAGTCTTTGATAGTAACTATAATGATCTAAAAATTTGAAAACAAAACAAAATTCTTTTTTTAGAATTTACCTCCCGCAAAAAAAAACATCTACACACACACACATAATTTTTTTCTCAAAAAAGTATCTCTATGATGTCACTCCTCTATCCTTTATTTAGTGCTCAATGTCATGACCAATTTCATAATATTATAACTTTATTTTTATATGGCTTGGTAGTATCAAGTTTAAGTCACATCCTTTTAACAAAGTCAAAGTCTGTTGAGCTACAGAAAATTACAGAGCCACAACTATTTATAACTCATATTTTTAAAGGAAGACATATCAAGTTTAAGCCACATCATTTTACCAAAGCTATGATAATTATTCAAATGCATAACTTTTTGGATACTAAATATTATAAAGAACGTTACTCATGTATGTCCATTTCCAAGGTCATGACTCATATCTTTAAAGGAAGACATATCAATGACTCATACGCTCAAACTCAATGCTAATGTCATGAAATCATACTATTATCATGACAACATGATATATGAGAGAAGAGAATATCACTACCAAGTCCATCTACAATGCTACATATACTTAAGATATGAAAGAAAATTTTTGTGCTTTGGCCATTTTGAAGAGCCATAGTCACATGCAATACAATAAAATATCTTCTTAGCACCTTAACTATTTCTTAGTACCATGACTATATAAATTTTAAGAAAGACTATTTTCTAATGTTGTAACCTCCACAAAGTTATTTCCTAGTGTCATGACAATTTTATGGACTACAAATAGACTAAGGCATGAATTAGTGCCTATTTCAAAATATTATAATTTTAACTATATGTTATAAAGATATTAAGCCTACATCATGATTATTACTAGTATCATGACTTTGTGTTATAAAAAGATCAAGATATAAAATATAGTCATGGCTATTTTTTTAGAGGCATGGACTCAAGCTAAAGAGATAAAGACTGAAGTTGAGACTTTCTTTTGAAAGTCATGACTTTCTACTTAAAGTAATGCAAGGCCATTTAAGTATAAAAGGAAAAGATAATTTTTTAAAAATCTCTCATCTATTCTTTTTCTCTCCTATGCAATTAGTAAAGTCTATGATAACTATCGAATCCTAGCAATAAATTTTACATTTCCTAAAGGTTTTAAAAGAAAGCAAGTGAAACTAAATTTATGCTATTTTTTAGAGTTGGATGTGTAGCTCTCAAACCTCTCTTCTCTACAGATGAATTTTGGAAATTATACCAAACTAGCGTGGGTTTGTGTTTTGTGTAATTTAAAGTATGTGATGTGAATTAGTTTTATCTATTGTTGAATGATTTGTCTATGTATGTATATTGATAGATCGTGATTAAACAGTACTTCATTTAAAGTTTTAACTATTAGTAGATTTATATAAGATTGTCATGGTCGATGACAACAAGCAAACTATAAGGCTTACTCATGCATATGATAGGAAGGAAGTGATAGTCCTTTCGACTATAATGCATGAGATGAACTTATATATTAAATCATAAAATTTGGGCATATTTATCATTGTGAGTATGATATTTACAAAGTTAAAAGTGCAAATACTTTTATATAACAATTTATTGTACATATCTTAAAAAAACTATTTTTCGATTGAGATATATAAAGTATTTTTCCAAGGAGTTCACTATTAGTGTGTTAGTTATATCATCACAAAGAAGGATAATGATCGAAAATCCTAGGGACATACATGACTATGTTGTGACTTGTAAGTTAGTGATAACCATTTAGGCTACATTTACTTGTATAGTTATCACCAATAAAACTTGAGAAAAATATACATTAATTATAAGCATGATATTTATGAAGCTAAAAATTAAAATACTAGATGACCAATCAATATGTGATCTTTATGATATTTGATACTAGAGAATAAAAGTATGCATATGAAATAACCATCAAAAGAAGTTGATAAAGTTTTCTACAAGATATGAGATTATGAAAAACTCTCGAGCAAAAATAAATTATTGTCTAAATGGTGACATACTAAGAGGACATCTATGAGAAAATCACTATTAAGAAGGACTCAATGATGACAATCACCTTGAATGTTATTAGGAAAAAGAGTCATTGTAAATACTAAAACCTTCTATATTTGACTAACATAATATAAGTCAAGCAATTTAAATTGCATCACATATATTAAATGATAACACCATAGACCTGAGATTGTCTAACATTTTTAGTTTTTGTTATACTGAAAATGAATTTTCTTTTTTTTGAATAACCAAACTACCGATACAATCTCTATGGAATTGATATCTAGATAAAGTCTTTTTAACTGCTTTTATAATCTATCCACTTGTAGATCTCAGTTGATAAAATACTCTCATTAGCAAACTTTTGGAAAATTGTCTAACTAATAAAATTAAGTGACATAATAAATTCACAATAAATTTTTGGTACCATTATTAAGGATTATTTAACTTAGTTAATCAACATGAGTTAATATAAGTATTCTTGTAAAAGGATAATTCCTATTTAGTTGTGTATATAGTATTAAGTTTGATAAATATTCTTAGATCTAAAAGCTAAATCTTATTCACTTATTTAAATGTTGGTAGTTATCTTTTGGATTAACCTTCTTTTTTTTCTTTCTTTATAGCCGCCCATATATAAAATAACAATGTCTAGAAATTTTTTCTAAGACATCATAAAAAATTATCTTAAAAAGCTATGATAGGATAATGAATCATATGAAAGGTACTTATGAAAAATTATACTAGAAGTGGGCAAGAATGTCTCAAAATATAATTATAATGAGATGTATCATGCTCAAAGATGTAGTTTCTATTATGAACCATATGACAACCATTAACAACCCTATTATTAGTATGAAGATAGTTATAGAGATAATGGATATGGAATATAAGAAGGAAATATATATTATGGATCTCAACTATCTTAAAAGATCTTATTGGATGGTTGAACTTGATAAATTATAAAACGAATAAAGAAGAGACAATGCTCTTGAAGAACAAAAGATAAAACAATTGAGAAAGAAAGAGAAGAAGTCATAAACTAATTTAAGTCAAAATAAAGTGCTACATTAAAAATTAATGTAGCTAAGGAAAAAATAGTTATGATTGAAACTATAGTAGAGGATATCAAATATATATCCTTAATTATTCAAAGAGAAGGAGGAAGCAAAGGAAGAAGTAAAGGATGAAACTTTTGTGGCTGATATGAAGATAGTTATGGTAAAAAGCCTAAAGATATAATTAAATTAAAGACAACCTCAATTATTCAAGAAAAAGAAACTAAAAAAATGATAAAATTTCTATGGCTGGTATGAAGATAATTATGGTAGATATTTGTGAAGAGGAAATACAAAATACATCCTCAACTATCCAAGAAAAAGATGAAGTGAATGATACAGTATCCATAGATAGTATAGAAAAAATAATGGTAGAAAATCTTGAAGAGGAAATTAAATATATAATCTCAATTATTTAAAGAAGAAGTTGAGGTGGATTATAAATTTTTGGTGGCTGAATTAGAAGAAATTGATGAATTATATTTTTTTGAATTTAAAAAGCCAAGACTTTTCATAATTTAAAGGCTAAGAAGAAAATAAAGATGAAGAATAATGCACAAACTAATTTTATGGATTGAAAGAAGTTTTTTAAGTTATTGCTATGGGCATTTAAATTTTTTTTTATGTTTGTATGATAAATTTTGGTTATTGTGAGAATAAAAATGGCATGTACATATTTACCCTTATACTTCCTCCCACACACAAAATAATAGATGATTCAAACCATTAGAAAGAAGTAGGGTAATATTGCTTAGCAGGCAACTTAACTTTTTTTTATGTGTGTGATGAATTTTGATTATTGTGAGAATAAAAATGATATGTACATATTTACACTTATGCTTCCTCCCACATACAAAAGAATAGATGATTCAAACCATTAGAATTTTTTTCTCAAAGTCCTGATAGTTTTTCAGAGTCATGACTTTAGTATTATAGAGATAAAAATCTCATTAGAAGCTACTTGACAAGGCCATGATAGTTTTTTAGAGGCTCGACTTTAGTGTTATAGAATAAAAAGTATCATAGAAGATAAATGACAAAGCCGTGATAATTTTTCAAGATCATGACTTTTGTGCTATATAAGAAAGGCTATATGGAAAAGTCGTGACTTTGATGCAATGCCACAACTTGAAAGGTACTTTAATCTATAAAGCTGTAACTATTTATTTATAAAAGAAAAACAAACCTAAAGAGTTGTAGCCATTAATTACCATGTCGTGACTAACATAAACCTATAATCTACTTCACAAGCCTTGATTTCCTACTACTATCATGATGATCCACCCTAAATCCTCATCGCTTGCTGATTTATTAATGGAAGGATGAAAATCATCAAACAAAAATATCATAGATATGAGCTATAAAAAAAAGGAAGAGATAGAAACCCATCACCACATAGATGCTACTTAAAGGCATGATGCCTAAGGTGACATTCATTATAGTAATTGGGCAAAGATGGAAAGATTTAGTGCTTTGCAAAAAAGGTGTTTATTAGATAGAGTTGATTCAGCAAATTCATTCCTTCCTTTGGTAATATTATTAGAAAGTAAAATTGGATATTATTCTATAAACATATAGAATGAAGGAATGAATTAATTATGAAGTAGTTCTATATGAATTTGGACAATAGGTAGGAGAAGATGTGCTATGTAAAAGAGATTTGAGTTTATTTTGATAGAAGAATCATTAACGAGTTGCTTATAAATATTTCTATAAGGAAACATATTGAAAATATTGATTCTCAAGGGGAAAAGATAATGTTGATTTAAAATATCTCTATAAGGAAACATATTTCCCAGCTATCATTAAATTATAAACAAAAGGCAATGACACTTGATGATGATGACATCAAAAAGTACTTATAAATATTTGATGAGGAGAGAACTAATGGATGTGAGTAAAGTTTGGTGTTACTTTATAAGCTCATTTTGGTTACAATCTTTTCTTAATTCTATGATTTTTTTTTGAAGAGAGCAATATTATTATATGCCATTTTTATTGGGCACCATTTTGATGTATACAAGATTTTAAAGAAATTGATTCACAAATTTCTCATGGGTCAATTTTTTGGCTAACTAATTTATCCTTCATTTATTACTTTTTTGTGTTTAGCCAAGAAAGTTCCTATAAATAAAAAAGTCAATGAAATTTGTCCGATAGTTTCTCACTTGACATTGTTGAGTGTAAAAAAAGAAATAGGAGACAGAAAAGGAAGAATCAGCAAAAATTTGGGAAGAAAACCATTTCACTGTGGGTGACACACCAGACAAAAATAATGGAAAAAGCATAAAAAGATGAGCTAGTCTATATTGAACATTCCTTAGCTTAAGGGGATGAATTAGTTGAAATTTGGGAAGAAAACCTATCTTTCACTATGGGTTATACACGAGAGACGAAAAGAATGAAAGGAATATAAGAAGATGAGCTAGTCTATATTGAACATTTCTTAGATGTACATGGTAGCATATTTATAAATATTTTGCATATTTTGGAAAATATGCAATGGAATATAGAGTAAAATAAAAAAGTGCTGAAAGAAATATTTATTCCTTACACACAAGAGTAGCAAAAGAGGTTGGAAAGCATGATGTGATGTGAGAAAAATATCTTGATAAAAAAAGAGATAACTTTTGTTGTAACATAAGAAAAGCTTGAAGACATGATATATAAACTCTTGAAAGAAGGAATGAAGCATGTGGATGTCTAATGAGTAGTACTAAATTATTTCGAATTATGTATGAAATGTTTATGGTAGATTAGAAAAGAATAATGGGAGAAAGAGACAGCAAATAGGAATAAAATGACATATAGGGAGCACAAGTGGATCAATGAAATATGAAATAGAAGTGAAAACCAAAAAAAAATTATTTTGTAATGGAATGTTTTGAGGTTGCACTAAATTTAACTAGGTGAAGACATTAGGCTCTATATGATATTTGTGAAGATATTGGATGAGTTATCTATATAGAGAGGGGATTCAAAAATGTCATCTATTTCTCAATCACCTTTTGAGTACTTGATGTTAGATTTCCTTTTCAAGGAGTGATCCTAAAAATAAAATCATTTTGACCACCTCCATCACTATTGTGATTTATATTTTTATTATTTATTCTCATATTGTAATGATATACCCATTGTATGGAATTGAATTGAGATATTTGGATGTTGTGTTTTTTTTTGAGGGGAAACTTTATACTCGGGAAATTTCACGTGTTTTAATGTGTTTTTTTTGTTCAGATTACCAAACAATTTTGTGTTTTTAGTAGTTTATAAAGATACACAGATATGAAAATAGAACTAATATGTGTTGATTTTATGATTTTGATATTTTGAAGAGTTTTGATGAATCATTATGAAATCAATAGTGTTGGAGATGTCTAGTAGATGGGATAGATTTTTGAGTCTCACTTAGTTTTGATATTCTTTCTTGGTCAAAACTATACATAATTGGCTAAGTTAATTTTTGAATGTCATGAACCTACTAACTTATTTATATAAATTTTTCACTATACGACAAATTTTTAATAGTCGTGATATTATCATGGATTGTAGGCATACATAGCTAAAAAAATTTACAAAACTATGACGATATTAATTCTTCATCATAGTAAGCAAGTATCCTACTGGTGCTCAAGGTCATGACCAATTTTATAGTATCATGACTTTATCTTTAATTGAATCGATGGTCTCATGTTAGAGTTGTGATTTTTTTAAAAAGTCATGACTTTTGAGCTATAAAAAATTATAGAGCTAGAACAACTCTTGTCAATGTCATGATAATTATTTAAAACTATGCCTTTTTGGATACTTAATATTATAGAGAATATTACTTAGGTATGACCATTTCCAAAGTGAAGATTTTTATCCCCAAAGGAAAGCATAACCATAAATTATATGCTCAAGCTAAGTACCAATAATGTAATATTTTACAAGCATCACTATAACATGATATATGAGAGAAGAGAAAGTTAGTGTTTCTTTTATCCATAGTGTCATATACACATAAGAGATATAAATGATAACTTTTGCATCATGAATATTTCCCAAAACCTGTAATCACATCTAACAAATGAAAGATATTCTTAGTAGCATGACCATTTTTTAGGATAATGACCATATAAATCTCAAGAATGAACATTTATAATGTCATAACCTTTACATAGAATTGCAACTACATAAAAAAATGAGAAGTCATCTCTATACTATGGCCACTTTCTAGTGTGATAGCCTTTTTATGAACTATAAATAGACAAAGAAATAAAGCCACCATTATTTTATAGTGCCATAATTTTATATTATAGAGAGATTATGCTCACATCATTGTCTTTACCAGTACCATGAATTTATGTTTCTAAAGAATCAAGATGTAGAATATAGTTGTGGCTATTTTCTAAAGTTGTAATCTCAAACTAAAGAGATAAAATCATAAGTTATGACTTTATTCTAAAAGCTATGACTTTTTACTTAGGGCAATGTAATGCTTCTCAAATATAAAAGTGAAAGATAAAGTATTTTCAAAAATTCTATTGCAGCTACTAGATTCTAGAGGTGTTAAATGGGCCAGGTGGCCCAAGCCCAGCCCGAAGCCCCGTCACGGTTTAGGCATGCCTAGCCCATCACGACATGATACTATAGCATGCCAGGGCCCATGTCGGGCAGACCCTTGGCACAATTCAAGTCATGTAGAGGGTCTTCGGCCCATGTGCTATGCCAGGCATGACCCAGGTGTCTGGCACGTAGGCACGACATGTGAGATGATGCACCAAGCGATGCTTCATGATTGTTGCATCAATGCCCAATGGGGGATGACACAATGATGGGTGATGAGCGATGATGGCGTGGCAATGCAACCCTAATTTTATCTTAACTTGGAATGGCTTGACTCGACCCAAACCAACATGAACCCAAGCTGATTTTGGGCCATGGGTCATGCCGGGCCTACACTCTAGTGAACCGTGTCATGCCAAGTAAGACACAATACTGTAGAGTGCCATGCCTGGCACAGCATGTGAGCCAGTATGGCCCGTTTGAAACCTCTACTAGATCCTAATTTTGAATTTCACACTTTTTATGAGTCCCACAAGCAAGAAATAGATGCATGATTTATGCTAATTCCTAAAGTTGAGATGTGGCTTTCAAATATTTCTCCTCTAAGGATGAATTTAAGAATTTTACCAAACTAGTATGAGTCTATAATTTGTTCAATTTGAGATATGTGATGTGGATTAGGTTTATCTATGAATAAATGAATGGTTTGATTTATCTTATGTATTGATATTGATGGATGTTGATAAAATAGAACATGAATTAGGGTTTTGAGTATTTATAAGTTCGTGTGAGATTATCATAGTGGATGATGATAAGTAAACCATGAGACTTATTTGTGTATACAATAGAAAGGAATTGATAATCCTTCTAGCTATGATACAAGAGATAAACTTATATGCTAAACTTGAAATTTTGGGTATATTAATACATGAGTATAGTAATTATGAAGTTGAAAGTACAAATACTTTTACATGATAATTTATTGTATACATTTTAAATAAATTTGTTTTTGATTAAAATAAATGTTATATATAATGTTTTCCCAAGAGATTTACCCTCAGTGTGAAAGTTTCTCTTCACTGAGCATGATAATAGGTAATTCTCGAGACATGCACGAGTATGTTATGACTTGCAAGGTAATAATAATCTATGTGAGCTACTTTTACTTGAATAATTCCCACCAATGAAACTTGAGGGAAGTATATATTAATTATGCGAGTACGATACTTATAAAACCAAAAGTATAAATACTTATTAATTATATTGATCCATTATCTTTATGATATCTCATGCTAAAGAATAAGAGTGAACATATGAAGTAACCATTAAGAGTAGTTGATGAAGTTTTCTAAAAGATATGTGATTATGACAAAATCTCAAGTAGAGAAGAATTATTATCTTAACAGTGATGTATCAAGGAGATAACTATGAGAGGCCCAACATTGGGAAGGGCTCAATAGTGACAATCTCCTTCTATATTGTTAGAGAAACAAGGTATTGCACAACAACCTAACTATCATTATGTGTCCAACATAAATATGAGTTATGCAATTTAAATGATACCACATAGATTAAATGAATAAATCATAAACCTAAAATTATGTAACAATATGAGCATTTATTTTACATAAAATAAGTTGTCTTATTATTGAATACTTAAACTGCCGACGTAATCTCTATAGATAGATATCTAGATGAAAATCTATTTTACTAGCATGATTTGTACACTTGTAGATCTTAGTTAATGAGATACTCTCTTTAACAAGCTTTTGGGATATCACATAATTGATAAAATTAGGTAGCATAACAAAGGCACAACAACATATAAAGAAATAAAATTATATGTAGAAGATAATATAGACTACTAAAGTTACCGATTGAGAATGAAGATCAAAGTATTGGTCTTGCTAAAGACATTTAATATAGCACAACTTGGGATGCAAGCTAAGATTTATTTTTGTATTAGTGTGCTATACATTCTTTTATATATTTTATACATTCTATTTAGATGATTTTACATTCATCAAAACAAGTCATGGAACTATAATTCAATCATGACTTTCTTTCAAGATTAATTGAGTCATGATACTCAAATTAATTGAGTCCTGATTTCCCATCATGACTATATTTTTAGTGGAAAATCAAAATATTGTGAAAAATCTGTTATTTTTTTCGTAACGTCTAAAACCATAATCTCATAGAATACCATAAATCCTAATTTTTTAGCAAACATTCTTCTTCTTTGTCTCCTACCATTAACCAAAAACTACTATGATGCCCATTTTTATGATTTAAAACTAAAATAGATGAAGAAACTTCAATTTTGAAGCTTAGGGGAGAAGAGAGAAAGTTTAAGCGAGTCATAAGAGTAAATGGAAGCATTATAAGTTAATTATCACTGAGACTTCCTCTTAATTCTTGGCACCTAAACCTAATTTTTTGATAGATAAGGTGTTGAGATTGATGTATATTCTAGCCATAAAAAATTTTGTAGTTGAGCATTAATTTGTAGAATTATATCCCACTTTTCTAGTCAATGATTGAGTGGAGGAATTGGGAAAAAATTTGTAGTCACATGGAAATGAGAAACATAAAAATTATAAGGGAGTTCTACTCCAAGCTTGAAGACAAGGCAAGAAGTACTATGTGTATGGGGAGTCTGAGTATATTTTGATAAAGGATTTATAAAAAAGGTTTTTGGATTGTAAGGGACTATGGATGATACAACTTTAAAACTCTAAAAACACAACTAAATTACAAAGATACTACCAAGACTTTGATGGATGGTATGAGAAGTTAGAGAGGGTCATCAAAAAACATATTTAGACACCTAGTGAGAGAGTTGATGAAAAAGAGCAAAGAATGATTGTATTTTTTGTGTTATATTTTATAGTCGACTCTCCACCTCTACCATCATGCAAAATAGGGTGATCATATTTTTTTTCCTAGTAAGAGGATATAGGATCTTTGTTGGGAAGATTTTAGAGAAGTTGATTCTCAACTTCCAAGAAGGAAAAGTTTCAGGCAATATAATTCATCTCCATGATTGCTATGTTATGATGTGTTGAAGGAGTTATTAGTGGTAAAAAGTATTAGTGGGTATAAAGAAATGACTTTAATAAGATTCTCTATAATATTCTCTATAATATTATAGAGATAGAAAGATAGTTCTATCTCTATAATATTAGTGGGTGTAAAGAAATGACTTTAAGAAGATTGAAATATAAAGATAGTTCTGGATGAGGAAGAATCAACTGATATGTGGTAAAAAGTATCAACCTTCCTTGAAGCCAGCATAGATGAGATGTTGCGATTTGGAGAGAAATTTGTTGAAGAATCTCTACTCAAATATGAGTTTCAAATGAGAAGATGGGAAAAAGACTAGGAAGAAATCTTCACCTTACTGAAAAATATAAATTTGTTAGCTGACAAAAGAGAAACTTGATTGAAGGCAGAGCTACTAATGATGCATAATTCCTTATTAGTAGAATTTAAAAAAAGAGATAACAAGTAGGATGAGTATGTAAACAAAAATGAAGAGGGAGATGAACCAATAAAGAGCAATGTGATGTATTATGGGAGGTGCATCTCATCATATAGAACTTATTGATGTCAACCCAAGAAAAATTTAGGGATCTCTTTATATTGATTTTGAAAGAGATAATAAAAAGAGTGGAAACTCTATAAATCCATCCAACCTGAGTGATGAGAAGTGCTAAAGCCTTTGGGAAGCTCTATGAATCCTCAGAAATGAGTGGGAAATAATGATAATGGGCATAGATAAAAAAATAAAAGGTGGTATGATATAAAAAACGAATTAATGAATAGATGACTTGGAGAAGTACAATTAAAACTAGAAAAATATATATTTTGCACAAGGTACTTGTGAAAATTCACTCAATGAGGAGACAAGATACGTTTTGTAATATGATTCCAAAGATGATGGAATAGGCAATGAGCAAAAAAAGAGATGCAAACAGACCTTTCATATTCTTGCCCATATTTGAGCCTCCAAGAGTATAATTCCCCCTAAATGATCTACTAAGGGTCAATCACTTAATTGATCTTCTTTCTCAACTTTGATGCATTGTATGTTTGCTCTTTTGTTTGTTATTTTATTCTTTTTTCTTCACTATTCAAATTAGAGCTTTATAGAGAGGCAGAGATACTCTTTGCTCAAAAATGAGTAATTAATTTAGTATATTAGTCTATTCGACACTCAAAATACTAACTTTTGTGCATGTTTTATATAATTTTAATGATGTTGTATTGAATTTAGACTTCAAATGAAAGAATTTCATTGAATAATGATTTTTATTGAATTATATGAATAGTAGTAAAATCTAATATAAATTGAATATAAATGGACTTAGTGGTAAGTCAAAATAGAGAGCAAAGTAGCAAGACAATGTCATGACATTGAAAATTTAACGACTCATTTACACTAATACATATATGTTGAGAAGTCCCAACAACTTTTCTTGGTCATGATTCAACAAACAAATCATGATAATATTTGTATTACATGACTCTACTACCCGATTATCATAATTTTTTAATATGCAATATATTCTTTGTGATTATGACATTATCTTAAAATCATGACCATATTAGTTAAAAACTCAAATTTACCCACAATCTTATTTTTATAATATGGAAACAACATGTCAAACATGTACAAGAAATCATTATATTTTCTAGTGTTGTGACATATTCATTATAGAATCAAAAATTACCAACACATTATAATTTTTAGTTGTGGAAACCTTTTCTATCATGACTGTGTCATAGAGAGTAATTATTTTATTCATATCATTTTTGCCACCTTGACTTTGTGATTTATAAATGAATTATCTTGTTCACAACCAATCTTGATGTCATAAATTTATGCTCTAAATAGTGATTATCTTGGTCATGGTATTCTTGTCATCATAATCACATGTTCTAGAGAGGAATTTTTTTAGTTACAACCATTCTTGTCACCAATACTTTGTGTTCAAAAGAGGAATTACATTAGTCATTATATTCCTTTAATATTATGACTCTTTGCTCCATAGGAAATTCAAAGAATGTCTAGAGTTGCAGCCTCAACATAAAGTCATGCCTTTCAACTTAAAGATCCACATAGCAACTCAATGGAACCCCAATGATATAAAAGAAAGACTTGGACACTTTTAAAAAGAAATTCGATTTAGGATTTTGAGATCAAGAACAATCCAAACCTAAAAGTGCATGATTTCCAACTACCAATTAAGGGCAAAATTAAGCCAACACAAGCAAGGATAGATTGATAATTGGATTTGACAATTAGATCCTTATACTTGCTATTATTTTGAACTTTTGATTCGATGAGATGATATTATAATTATCTAGCATAAAATATTTTCGAATATTAAGATAATTTGAGATCTAGGATTGGTTTATGTGCATATGTATGATGAATATGGTTTATAATGTTTAATTGTGGATTTGTTGTGTTTTGAATATTAATGGATATAAATATTATTTAGAACAAAGATTTATAGTTCCACACCAAATATGTTTATTTATGTTGGTCATTATTGATGGTGACATGTAAATTATGAGACACACTCATGAAGTTTGATATGAAGGAAGTGACATCCTTTCTATCTTTACATCATGAGATAAACATATATATGAAAATCATATATTTATGTAAGTTTAATTGTTGTGGGTATGATATTTAATGAAGCTGAAAGCACAAAAGAAATTATGTTTATTTGATTATGCATATTCTAGTAGAATGGCCTATAAATAATATGAGTTATATTGAATGTCTAATATAAATGTTCACCATATTGTGAAAGTTATATGCTAACTATGGTGAATGGTGATAGGTAAGTCATGAGGTACACTCAAAGATATGTGCTTCATAAGATGATGACAACTTATTCAACACTCCACATATTGAATTTTTTTTTGGGTAGTTTGGAGTGTAATTCTTGGAATGTTTGTATATATTTGTTCTTGTATTAGAGAGATTCCACTAATTTTATGTTTTGATAAATTTTTTTATTAATGTTAGTGATATCATATTTATCTTGAAAGAAATTATTAGACTTTGTGGAATTTGGAGGAGAAAAACAAGAGATGAAGAGTCATAACATTTTTCATGTCATGACTTAATTTCACCTTCCACCATCTTATCGAGTAGTTATGATATTTTTTTCTCATTCATAACTCTATAAAAGTAATCTTGACAATCTTTCTTAGCTATAACTCTATGATACTAATCATAACCATATTTATTCAGCCTAACTTTACCACCAGGTTGACATAATATTTTTACTATACAATATCTTAATGTCCAAGATATTATCCTAAAGTCAATGCTATACTATCTCTAAAATAATTTAATGACAACAATTTTATTTTAACATTATAGCAGCCATGTGCTCTACAACTATAATTAGTTGTGACAAATTCTAGTGTTATGACTTATTCATTATAAAGTAAAAATAGTAAGTATTGACTAACTAAATTATTATATGGTGTGACATTTCTTTCTAGAGAGCATTTCATTTGGTCATGGCCTTTTTCATTTTATGACCTTTTTATTCATAAATAATTTACCAATATTGTGGTCATTCCTAGTATCACAACTTTGGGCTATAATGAGTAATTATCAAAGTCACGACTATTTCCAATACTATCATATTTTATCTTAAAAAGAAATTATCCTATTCATGACCATTTCCAATTACATAATATTTTTTTCTAGAGGGGCATTACTTGAGTCATTCCACTCATCGTTATAAAAACTCTAGTACTTTAGAGGAGATTCAAAGAAACATAAAAGTTACAATTTCAAGTTAATGTCCAATTATTTAGAATGTAAAATATTGAATAATACTTGTCATGGTATTCTTAATGTTTTGTTTGCTTGAAATAGGGCTTTATTTAACATAATTTCACCAAATCTAAAATTTTAAAGATTTTTATGAATAATTGTGAAATTAAGAGTTTTTAGAATGAAAAGTATGACTTGTTTGAGTTGGTGACAATAAGTAGAAAAAAAAAGTCATTGAAGTCATATCATATAACATGCTGTGATTTGATTATACCTTTGGGTACTTATAAATTGGTTTTGGTATCCCTTCTTGATTTAAACTCTACATACATAATCATGGTAATTTTTGTACTCTAACTCTACCACCATATTGTTTTTACTATACAATATATTTTTTGGTTGCAAAGATTTTATGGAGTCATAGTTGAACTAGCTCGAAATAATTTTTATGGCTATGATATTAATTTTATATTGTAGCCACTAAGCACCCTAATGATACTATAAGTCATGGTAGCCTCCATATGCCACACTTTTTCCTTTACTAAACCACATAATACTCATTCCATGCTGACTCTAATCTATTATCTTGAATTTTGGTTATAGAATGTTATAAAAATCAAACTTGAGCTGCATCCTAAACAAGCACTGCGATTCTTGGCTCAAGAGAGAAATCAAAGTCATGATAATTCTTCAATATTGTTACTTTGGCTTACAGAAGTGAAATGGACAAGCTATGATCAAACTTAGCACTACAACATTATATTATATAGACTAAATGAACATGTCGCTGCCACGCATCAATATAGTAACTTTGTGTTATAGGCTAAATGATTTGCCATTACTTTTTCCATTGTCATGACTATGAAGTAGATGAAAGTGACCAAATATGTGACTTGTACCCATTACAATGACTTTATATTATATAATCAAAAAACCAAAAATGTGACTTTTATATTGTATCATTATTTCTAAGTAAGCAAACTCATACTAGATGCTTGGGCATATAAAAAAATCCTAAGTAACAAAGAGAAATCCATCACAGACATTAAGTAGTTGACCTAATGGGCTCCACAACTCTATTTTTGAGGTGATTCAAGATCAATAAGGGTGATACAAGACATAAGTATACACTCTAAAAGTCAGGTAGTTATTTTGCCTAGACTAAAATTGAGTACCCAGATTCATATGAAATGAATTTATACTTGTCTTGTTTGTTATTCTTTCTAGTTAGGTTAAAATAAAAATTTAAGGATGATTTGATGTATCCATGTGAAAAATGCTTATTTTAATACTTTAATGTAATATTTTATTATACATTTATTTAATTATATATGAATTACTAGTTAAATAAAACTAAGACTAGGATTTTGTCTTTTGGTAGGTTTTTACGTGTTTTGAGTAAGGGATAGTGATAGGTAAGCCATGAAACACACATGTATGGAATGAAAGAAGTGAAAACTCTTCCAACCACAACATATGAGATAAACCCATATGCCAAAACTTGAAATTGAGTCATGTTTAATCATTGCGAATATGAAACTTATAAAGTCAAATGAACAAATACTTTTATAGACCAATATATTATTCATGTTTTGGAGGGCCTGACCCTCAATTAATATTAGTTAGTAAATATAATGTTTTCAATTAAGGTTTTATATTTAGTGTGAGTCATGTACTGTAGTGGTGGATGGTGACAAGTAAGCCACATGCCATATGTATTTGATTGTGATTCATATGGTGTGACAACCTAGTGAGTTATGTTTTGAGTGTATGGTTGTCACTGGTAAAACATGAGGAGAAACATATATTAATTATGCTAGCATGACACTAATGAAGCTGAAAGTGTAAATACTTTTAGTACCACATCAATTATGATTGATAAAAATTCTAGAGGTTGTAGAATATGAATGTCTCTTTTAAAACAACTATAAGAGAAGATAATGAGTTGGCTAAAAGGTTAGGATTTATAAATGACCTATGAGTAGAGATAATTTATTGTCTTAATATTAAAATACTAAGGAGAAAGCAATAATGTGACAATCATTGGAAAGAGCTCAATAGTTAATAACTATCTTGTAATCCAATAGGGAAAGAGATCATTCACAATTATCCAATATTCATTTTAAGATTGAGCATAACTACAACACGACCAATTAAAATTCCATCATGTATAAAAAATAATCATTTTTAGATTCTTGGATTTATTACATGAATCCTATTAATCATATCTAAAATAAAGGTATACTTTATTACTTATATCTAAAGTTAGAATAACTATTAATTATCATCGATTAATCTAATTTAGAGTATAATCTCTCGAGAATTAAAATTTAAAATAAAGGTAAACTTTATTACTTGTATGACTTATATACTTATGAAATGATATTAGATAATAGACCTTCATCTAACTAGCTTTTAGGATGTAACGAACCATAAAATTAGGTGTTGTCATAAAGTCACAACAAGTTTTTAGTATCATTGCTAGGGATTGCCTTTTTAGGACGATCAATCACCATTATGCACCAAGTTTTTGTCGTCACTATAGAAGATAGATGTTTAGTTTGGTTGGTCAATTTTAGTTGATGTAATAACCTTTTAAAAAAGATAGTTTTGTTTTTAGTAGTTTCAATTATATTATCTTGTTTCATTTTGCTGAGATTTGTACTACATGTCATGTATTTATCTTAAAATTGTGGTGATGTTTTCATTTTCAAACACCACCATTATTTGAGCAAAATGCGGAGATTGAATTAACAAGTTTTGACATAAAGATCAGGAGAAAAAGGAAAGACATTTTGAAATAAAGCAGAGAAAATGGCTATATAAAAAACTTGTAGTAATAGAGAAACTAAAGGGGTGAGGGACAAGATGTTCAATTGCCCAATCATTACCACACCATGGGTGATTATTGGAGGACTATGAATGTGGACAATTATTTGGGAATTCACTTGTAGCTAGTAGAAGCTAATTATTTTTAGTTGAAGCCTAGTCTAATGTGATGGTTCAACATCATTAGTAGAGTAGGAAAATATTGAAAGATCCAAATGGCCATTTTACTATATTTTTGTGGGATATAGTTAAAATAAATAGAATTAGTCCATATATGATCATGTTATATTAATTTCTTTTGTCTTTGAGAAATAAGTAATATAGTTTGTTGTAATACTTATCTTGATGCTCCAATTAGAGTTGGGATGAATTTGGCTAGGCTTTCATCTAAAATTTTCCCACCACAAATTAACTAATAATTGAGGAGTGAGATAAGTCATTTCCATCAAAAAGACCTAAAGATTTTGTAGAATACTTGAGATTATTTTATGGAGCTATTGAGGAGATAGTCTCAACATGAGTTTAAATTATGGTTTCAAGCCTAAATATAAAGGTGTCAAACAGGCCGCCACGACATGGCCCGGCCCAGTTTTAGGCCGCCCGTGTTAGGCCAGGCACGGCACGGACATGCAGCTCAAAAAACCACCGGGTTCGGCTTGGTTTGGGTGAACAAAACCCTAATTTTTTAAAAAAATTAGGGTTTTGGCAGTGCGCCGCCAAGCATCTTTACCCTTTCGAGGCTCGGTGAGCCCCACCTATCAGGCATCAGCTCGTATTGACCACGTTCAGTACGTGGTCATGCATTTGACACCTATACCTAAATGTTCACGATAGGCTCAGGCACGACACTATAGCATGTCGTGCCTGTGTCGGGCCGGGCTGACCCTACCCATTTGACACCTCTACCTAAATGTTCAATAATTAGCTAAATCAATGATAAAGTGTACTATTGGTGTAACTTTGGAGAGATTGATAATTCAAAAAGTTGTTTGAAGAAGCTTATTGTTGTTTGAGGAGTTGGAAAAAATAACGACCAAACTCTGAATGATCATGACTTTAGGAAAATATTAGCTAGAGTTTTGGGATTGTACTGACTCATAACAATTAAAACTAAAATAAGGATATTTATAAATAAGTTGGAAGGCCATGAGGAGAAACAAAAAAGTGTGGAAGAACATACCATATTATAAGTGTAAGAAATGATAAATTTTGACTCAATTTATCAAGTAGAGGAAGCCAATGAGTTGCAAAGTAAAAGATATGTATTTCAACCCAATCCTAATTTCTCACATATTATCTTCCAAACATGAGAAATCAAATTTTTTTTGTATGGAAACTATGATGGTGGGTACCAAAATATTAGCCAAGTCATGAAGAATTTTGTGCATAATTCAATATGGTATAATAATCAAGGAGATTCAAGCTCAATTTTCCAACACCTAAAAATCGAAGAGAGGCTATCCATGGATGACAAGTTAATGACACTTCTAAATAGACAAAATAAAGTAATGAGTTTCAAGATAACCAAATGAATAAATTTGAGACAAAGTTGGAAAATGCAAATACATTAATGCAAAGTATTGAAAATTAGATTGGAAACTCACATTATCAATGAAAGTGAAAAGCATGAATGAGCTACCTAGTGATATGGAGGCCAACTCAAAGAAATACTTTTTCATAGTACTTTAAAGTGATAAAGAGCTAGAGGGCCAACACGAGGAGTAATTAAGTTGAAAGATGAAGCTAATAAGGATAGTGGTGTGACTTTTCAAAAAGTTGCAGCTTTGATAGTGGCTAATTCAAAAGCCACAGAGTCCAATGCCACAACATTTCTTAAGGCCAGGGCATCAACCAGGTAGAATGCCTATCTCAAATCATCAACTATGATTAATGGAGAAGTTGAAGTAGGAGAGCGAATAGAGACTTCCCAAGACAGTAGAAAGAAGCATATGATGGAGAATGATGCTAAAAATACTCTTTCCCTTAATATACTTTTTTCACAAAGATTTAAGAAAAAAAACGGATGAATAACTCTAAAGTACCCTCAATATTTTCTAGAAGCTAAATGTTAACATTTTGTTTGCTAATATATTTTCTCAAATGCCTATCTATGGAAAGTTCATGAGTTATGTCACAAGTAGTGAGAAGAAGTTGAAGGTTTATAGAACCATAAATATGATGAAGAAATATAATATAATCATTCAATGAAACCCCTCAATGAAATTGAATAATTTAAGAAATTTTACATTACCATATATTATTTGTGAGCACAAATTTTAAAAGATTCTTTACAATATAGGATCTAGCATCAATTTAATACCATTTTCAATAGCATAAGATTGAAGCACAATGAAATTACACCAAACTAAAGGTAGAAAGTGGATTGGGGGGGCCCTGGCAAGGCATGAGGCATGGCCTGACTTAACCTTGCCTAGACCAGCACGGCATGGTCTTGAACCATGCTCAAACCTAGGCCAGCTTGAGCCACGGCACATGACATGCTAGGCTAAAGGGTGCCATGCCTTGTGTCATGCCAGGTACGACTCGAGTGCCTAGTCCATTAGCACAGTCCACATGCATGGGTACCATGACCTCAGACCTCGGACTAGAAAACTAGCGTGATCCAATTGGCATGTTCCCGCCCTCCCAAGTTGGTAAAAAAAATATTAAAAAAATAAAAAACCTACCTCTATTGGTACACATGGAAGGCTTTTTAATTAGCCTACCATGTGGTTGGCGACTCATCAACTACTCTTGCTGTTTACTTTTTATGTACATTCTTATTTTATTACCTCTAGAGTCTTGAAGATTATAAAGTAATGTAGTATTAAAATCTTTTAGCTTATTAAGCACAATACTCATATAATTAATATACACATTCCCTTGATTATTACTTGTTTAAAATAGATGAATGAAAGAAACTTAAAAGATTATTATTAACTAGTGAATCACAACTACTTGGTACTTACACATATCCTGTGGATTACCTATCATCATCCTCCATAATAATGAAAAACTCACAAACCAAAAGTGAAATCATTAGAAGAATATTTTACAAAATACCACAACAAATTAAGGGTTGGTTCTTCTATGACATAAATAATGGGTTGGTATATAAAATTATTCTTATTTTTGACTTCATGAGAGTTAAACTCATAATGATTAATATACCTCAATTTTTGGTCTAAGGTTTTTCTTGCATATCATGGTCAAAAGGGCAGTCACATCCTTCTTACCATATGGGCAAGTGAGTGTTGTCATTTAGCTATCATTATCCACCATGACAACATGCACAAACCCTTTAATTGTCAAGCCCTGATATTAGTTCTATAAAATTACTAATTCTATCAAAATCTATTTTTAACGTAAATCAAATACTACAATTATAATCAAGCATCAATATACACATAAATTAAAATGTACAAACCCATATTTATTGTATTCTACTTCTTCTTTAGCTTCTCCTTCCCTTCATTTTTTTCATATACTTCTAATTCTTTTCTTCTTCTTTTTCACCTTCTTCTACTTCTACTTCTCTTTTTCTTCTTCTTCTCTTTATTTTTGTCCTTCTCCTTCTTCCTATCCATTTCATTATTATTATTATTATTCTTTTTATTTTTCTTCTTATTCTACTACTACTACTTCTTCTTCTTTCTTCTCTTATTCTTATTCTCCTCCTTCTTCTAATTCTTCTTCTACTACTACTACAACTACTACTACTTTTTCTACTTCTTCTACTTCTCCTTCATCTTCTCATCATCATCCTCCTCCTCTTCCTTTTTCTTCTTATTCTTTCTTCTTATTCTACTACTTCTACTACTACTACTACTTCTTCTTCTAATTCTCATTCTCTTCCTTTTTTTATTCTTTCATATCTTCTTTTTTTAATTTTCTTCTTTTCTACTTCTACTACTATTACTACTTTTTTTATACTTTTTCTATTTTTTCTTCTACTTTTCTACTACTACCACTTTTTCTTTTCTTCCTGTTCTTTATTTATTATTATTATTATTATTATTTATCATCATCATCTTCTTCTTCTACTTCTACTTTTATTTATTCTCCTCATCCTCCTTCTTATTATCTTTTCTTTTCTTCTTCTCTCATTATCCAATTTCTTCTTCTTCTTCGTCTCCTTCTTTTTCTATCCCTGCTTTTTCTTATCCTTCTTATTCTTCTTATGCTCTTACTCATCCTTCTCTTTTTTTTGTAATTTTTCGGCTTCTTCTTTTCCTTCTGCTCCTTCTACTTCTACTCCTTCATCTTCTCCTTCTTCTACTTCTACTCCTTCTCCCTCTTCTCCTTCTTCCCATTCTAATTTTTTTATTCTGTCTTATTCTTCTAGTTCTTCTTTTTTTTCTTTTTATTTTTATTTTTATTCTTAATCTTCTTTTCCTTCTAATGATGATGATGATGATGATTATTATTATTATTATTATTATTATTATTATTATCAGTATTATTATTATTATTCTTCTTCTTATTCTCTTACTCTTCCTCCTCCTCTTCCCCCTCCTTCGTCTCCTTATACTTCTACTTATTATTCTTCTTCTAATCCTTCTTCTCTTGCTTCTTCCTCTTCTTTTTCTTCACCATCTTCTCTTTCTTCTCCTTCTACTTCTCTTTCTTTTTCTTCATCTTCTTCTTTTCATCCTCCTCCTAATTCTTCTTTTATTTACTCTTCTTCTAGTTCTTTTTTTTATTTCTTCATCATCTTCTTTTTTGTCTTCTTTTTCTTTCTCTTATTATTATTATTATTGATATTATTATTCTTCTTCTACTACTTCTCCTCCTCCTCCACCTTATTATCCAATTTCTTCTTCTTCTTCATCTTCTTCTTTTTCTTATCCTTCTTTTTCTCTTTATGCTCTTCCTCATCCTTCTCCTTCTTTTTTTGTTCTTTAACTTCTTCTTATATTTCTTCTCCTTCTGCTCCTTCTACTTCTCCTCTACATCTTCTCCTTCTCCTTCTCATTCTACTTTTTCTTTTTTTTCTTATTATTTTTAATCTTCTTCTTCTTCTACTTATGCTTATTATTAATATATTATTATTATTATTATTATTATCAGTATTATTATTATAATTATTATTCTTCTTCTCCTACTCATCCTCTTCTTCCCCCTCCTTTTTCTACATCTCCCTATACTTCTTTTTATTATTCTTCTTTTGGTCCTTTTTCTCTTGCTTCTTCTTCTTATTCTTCTTCACCCTCTTCTCTTTCTTGTGCTTCTCATCCTTCTTCTTTATCTTTATCTTCTTCTTCTCATTCTCCTCCTAATTCTTCTTCTACCATTTACTCTTCTTCTAGTTCTTATTTTTTTATTCTTCTTATCTTTTAATTCTACTTCTTCTTCTTATTCTTTTCTTCTTCCTTTTCTCCCACTCATCCTCCTTCTACCTTTTCTTTTTTTTTCTTCATCTTATTATTCATCATATTTTTCATCCCCTTTTTATTCTTCTCTTTTTTTCTTTTTCCCACTTATTTATGTTATGCTACTTCTTATTCTTTTACTTCTTCTACTAATTTTTCTTTTTTTTTCAACTTCTTGTTTTTCTTTTCCTTCTCTTTCTTATTCTTATTCTTATTCTTCATTTTCTTCTTCTTGTCTTTTTGCTTCCACTTCTTTTTCTTTTTTATTATTATTATTCTTCTTATCCTTCTATCCTGTTCCTCCTCCTCCTTTTCCTTTTCCTTCTCCTTTTCTTTTTTTTTTATTTTTCTTCTTTTTCTCTGTTTCATTTTCTTCTTGTTATTCTTCTTTTACTTGTTCTTCTTATTATTTTTAATATTCTTATTATTATTCTTATTATTTTATTATTCTTCTTCTTGTTATATTTCTCCATCTTATTCATTTTTTCTCTTACTTTTCTTCTTGTACATCTTCTTCTTCTACTTTTTTCTCATCTTATTATACTTCAACTTTTTCTACTTCTTTTTTTACTACTACTTCACTTTCTTCTTCTTATACTTATTCTTCTATTCTTCTTATACTTCATCATCTTCTTTTTTCTTCTTATTTTTGTTGTTGTTATTATTATTATTATTATTTTTTTTTTCTTTTTCTACTTTTCATCATCACCTTTTGTTCATCTTATTCTTTTTCTTCTTTTTTTCTTCTCATTTTCTTCTCTTCTTTTTCCTTCTTTTTTCATCTACTTTTCCTTTTTTTATTTCTCCTTCTGGTTCTACTTTCCATCTCCTTCTACTTTTACTTCTTTTTCTTTTTTTCTTTTGTTTCTTCTTCTTCTTCAACGTCTTCTATGCTTTTTTTCTCATACTTATTCTTTTTTTTTTCTTCTTCTCCTCCTCTTCCTCCTCTTCCTCCTCCTCCAGCACCACCACCACCACTTCCTCCTCCTCTTTCTACTTCTCCTTTTACTTCTTTTCCTTCTTTTTCTTATTCATCTTCTCATTTACCTTCTTCCTTTTCTTCTGATCCATCTTTCTTATTCATCTTCTTCATCTTTTTATTCTTATCCACTACAAGAAAAATCCCAAATAACTAGGTACAATTCCCTAGCTAAATGGGGGTTTTCCAATCTAAAGTGCTCTTCGCTAAAAATTAGCGAGGAGAAAGAGTCTATTACTAAAAAATTTTAGCAACAGAAATATCCCTAGCTAAAATAATAATTTTTCTAGCTAAATTAGCAAGTTAAATGAGAGTTACTATCACTAAATGGATATAACAATGGAAGCTTTCCCAATCTAAAGTGTTCGTTGCTAAAAATTAGCGAAGGAAATGGTCCCTAAAAAAATTTTTAGCGACAGAAAAATCCCTAGCTAAAATTATAATTTCCCTAGCTAAAATAGCAAGGGAAAATCCCTAGCTAAATTAGCAAGGGAAAAATCCCTAGCTAAATTAGCAAGGGAAAATTCTCTAGCTATTTTTATTCCAAAACTATTTTCAGAATTTTTTTTTCAAATTATTTAATTAAATAATTTAATATTTTTATATTGAATTGAGTAAAAACATAAACTATAAACGATAATTTATAATTAACAAAAAATAAAATCATTTAATAAATTATTCTAATTCAATATTTTAGATAATTCATACAAAAACGTAATAAAATTTTATTACATCATATTCATTAAGTTATCTACCGATAGTGCATAAAGTATAATCTATCTGTGCATTGACGTTGCCTTCTCTCTCTCAATTCCTTCGATCATCATCTTTCTACTATGACAAAGCTGTCCGAGTCGTGGTGCGTCAAGTCTAGTAAAAAATCTTTCCACAAAAACTTCGTATGGGGAACAATACTGTACCATATCTGTACGAAATTTAAATCATTCAGTCAAATCAAAATAAATAAATAAAGTTATATTTTGATAAATATATAATATTATAGTATATATGTATATATTTACTGTAATATATATGTACATATATTCTAACATTTCACTAGTTGCATATATTACTATAGTATATGTACATATAAACTATAGTATTATATATACATATATACTGAATACATATATACTTAGTATATATGTATTTATATGTACATATATATGTACATATATATGTACATATATACTTAGTATATACATATATACATATATGCAAACACTGGTATATATATATATATATATATACTGATATATATGTACAAGTATTTATATGTACATATATACTTAGTATATGTACATATATACTTGTATACATATACAGTGTAGTGTATATGTATACACTGGTATATTTGTATACGAATATATATATTGGTATATATGTACAAGTATTTATATGTAAATATATACTCAGTATATATACATATACACTATAGTGTATATGCACATATATGTGTATATATATACATTGTAGTTTATATGTACATATATATATATATATGTACATGTATGTACATATACATTGCAGTGTATATGTACAAGTATATACATATATACTAGTAAATACTTGTACATATGTACCAATATATATGTACATATACACTATAGTGTATATGTACATACATACTACAGTATGTATGTACATATATACTATAGTATATATGTACATATATACTAGTGTATACACATACACTGTAGTGTATATGTACATATACTACGTATCTATATGTACATATAAATATGTACATATACTACAGTGTATATTTACATATACACATATATTGGTAAATGCTTGTACATATATAGAGGTATAAATGTACAAGTATTTACATTAAAGTAGAGTGCAAACACCTATTATAGAGCATGAACACCAAACATCTATATATTATGTCATAAGCATTAAAAAAGCAACAAACACTTTAACTAATGCTGCAAAAATTATCTTTGTTTCTTCAAAATTGCATCGAACCTAGAAACACAAGGCACAAGAAATTTGCAACTAGATTTTACAGGATAAAGTTCAATACATACAGTGCATAAAATATAATCTATCCATTATATTTGATGTTGCTTCTCTTTCTCAGCTCCTCTAGTCACCATCTTTCTACTGTGACAAAACTGTCCTAGTCACGGTGCGTCATCTCTAGTAAAAAATCCCTTCACTTATAAAAGCTTCGCATGGGGAACAATACGGTACCATATATGTATGAAATATAAACCAGTCAATCAAATCAAAATAATAAATAAAAAAAGTTATGTTTTGATAAGTATATAATACTGCAATATATATGTACATATATACTAGCATTTCACTAGTTACATATATTAATGTAGTATATGTGCATATATGCTGTAGTATTATATGTACATATATATTGAGTACATATATACTTAATATACATGTACATATAATACTACAATATTATATGTACAAATACTGTAGTATGTATGTAGATATACTGAGTATATATGAACATATATACTCAGCATGTATGTATAAAAGATATACTAGCATTTCTCTTATATGTACATATAATAGAAACCTCTCGTTGAACTGAGAAACTATTTCTGAATGCGACTCTATTATAAATCTCTCATGAACATCCTAACATGTCAGGAACAACAGAGATTCAAATTCAATGATCAAAGAATGCATATCATGTTTTTATTGTAAGCAAAATAATGAGCAATGAAATGCAACTTATTATGACCATGGTACACAAACTCATGAGTGATGATAAAGTTCGAAGAAGAAAAACAACTAGACCACTGCATTCCACAGTTTCAATCATTCTTGCAAGAATATTTGGAGTTAAGGCTTCAAAATCCTACACAATTACAAGGGCAGTAAGGAGTTATTAGCAGTGATGAGAATCTTAAACATAGTATCTAGAAAGAAAAGAAAAGTAGAACCTGCAAAATACACATGCCATAAGTATTTTCTAGAATTCTTTTAGAATTCTTGTACAAGCAATAGGAAACAACTTCATTTTCAAGAAACAAAGAGAAGGGATCAGTTTTTTCTAGGTCAATCAGTTCCTTCAGCATTAGCTTTTTAATCTGCTTTGCTCGTTTTCTCTCGTGGCATCATCATGCAAGCATCAAATTCGAACAAAAATAAAAAACTAGTCTAATTTTTTAGTGATCATGGCATCAAATTCAGTATCACCATATATACTGCACAAAGGTTGAAATACCATTTACAATATTAGAATTTATCTTTATCTTCAACCAAAGCTGTAGCTTTACCATGACAGCATTATTACTTAATCCATACACTTTTTAAACAAAACCTTATCAAATTATGGCCCATCCTGAGATTCTACTACCAAATTGTCCTAAAATATTATAAGATTATCCTTGAATATTTTGAAATCTTTCTTGGAAGTTAGAAAATCCGCAACTTCCTCCTAAAACAGTAAGAACATGCATAAGATTGGATGAAAAGAAACTAGATCTAGAATCTAAATAGTATAAAAGTTTTGAAACATGGAACAAGGAAAATTATTTGAAGTATAAAATAATGAATAAAAGAAAGCAAGAAAGGATAATATTATAGGATACTCTTCTAGCAAGGTCAACTAGGGCAACAACAACATCATCAAAAACTATGTCATCCAGCAAATCCTCACTGATAATGTATTTAGCACCACATGCCTGAACATTTACAATTTAATATTCAGACAAAAGATTTCCAGGAATATGTATCCCACAGTGGGATGCAGTTAAAAGTTGGAAATTCCAACTCATACTGTGACTCATTGCACATTTTGATATCATTTATATGCAGATGTATTTATTTGAAGAAAAAGATTATGATAATTAAATCAATAATAAAATAATTAACTCTGAAAATATCTAACAGAAGTAAATGAGGAGCAGTCGATTTTATTGAATTACCTTATTTTATTTCATTTTATATTATTTTATTATGCATTAAGAGTGCCCATAGTATATAAGAGTAATCCATTCATGTTTCCAAGTGTGTGTGTGTGTGTACAGTGATTTTGATAGTTTTACATTTTTTTTATTGTATAATATTTTTCCATTTATTCCATTTTTATATGGGAGCAGCTGATATTTGTGATATCTCAATCCACTTTGACCATTCTATAAGGACACACCATTATACATATTCCATTATAAGTATTACTAAATAATTTTGTTTATATGGATTAGAAATTAGACTAGTTATGCACATATAGTTAAACATAATGTTGTATGTTGTTATACATGTAATTATAAATATAATTATATGTGGTTATAGATATAGGTACACATATAGTTAAACTTATATTTATACATGTAGGTATATATATTTTTTCATACAATTTTATATATTTATACATATAGTTATGTATAGGTATAGATATAGCAAAATACATTTTTATATATTTATTATATAAAAATGTATATTAGATATATGTTGTAAATTATATATTTAAATGTAGTTATGTATAAAGTTTTTATAGTTATACATATAGTAAGATACAATTATTTATAGTTATATATTATTATACATATATAGTAATAAATAGTTATATATAGTTAAACATATAGTTATAATATAGATATATTCACACATGTAGTTATAAGTAGTTGTACATACATATATACAAAGTTATAAACAAGTATATAAATTTACATAAATGTATACATATATGTATACATATATACAAATAAAGTTATAAAGTTACAAATATAGTTATATTTAATTATATAGAGTTTTATATAGTTATTCAAATATTTATATATAGTTCCTAGAATTGCATCCCAATAAATTCTGCAAATAAAACCCCATATTACATATAACTCTTTCATTCTTCACTTTAAGTGTTCTTTAAATAAGCTAATAAATTATCTCTTAACTCTCAAAAATAACTATTATGATACAAAATCATTCACCAAAAGAATATTAAGTATTAACTCTAAATTAAATGTCAAGAGAAACATATGATAAAAACTCTTTAAACTGGTGTTCTTCTAGAAATAGGGGTTTTTCAAAAAGTGCATCATATATGGGTTTTATGTGGCTTGGAAATGATTCTTGGATGAATGTTATTTCAAGAGCACTATGTGAGCCTTAATCTCTATTATTTTTCTTTGGTTGTTTTGAGATTCAATATGAAGTTGTTTGTTTTCTTTCAAACATGGACACAAACACACTACAAAGAAAGTGGTTGAATTGTCTTCATATCCTAGAAGATTAATCTAGTTAACATACTCACCAAATTGATGAAAACCATTGATAATTTATTATTTTGAGGTTTATGTTAGAAAAATTTTAACCATTGTTCTTATACCTATTTATTAACTTGCTATCACTAAAAAAATTTATTAACTTTTTATACCTATCCTTCTAGATTTGCTTATTTTTTTTTCGTTTTCTTTTTCTCCATAATCTTCTCGTTATCCTTCTTCTTTTTCTTTTTCTTTTTTTTTTCTTCTACTTTATTTGCTTCTTCTTCTTCTTTAATTCCAACTTTTGTTGTTGTTATTTTTGTTCTTCTATTTCTTCTTCTTCTTCATCATCTTCTATTAATCTTCTCCTTCTCTTTCTGCATCTTCTTCTTGTTTCTCTTCTCTTAATCTTCTCATTCTCTATCTGCATCTTCTTCTTCCACTATTTTTCCTTTTAATTTTTTTTTCTTCCCATTCTTCAATTTTTTTATTTTTTTCTACTTCTCATTCTACAACTAACTGTTATTATTATTATTATTATTATTATTATTATTATTATTCATATTCTTCTTCTTCTTCTTCTTTTTCTATTTCTTATTCTTTTTAATTTTCTTCTAGTTTTTCTTCTACTACTTTTTCTTCTTTTTTGTTAATCTTTCACTCCTTCATCTTTTGCTTCTGAAACTACTTCTTTCTCTACTTCTTTTTAATCTTCTTTTTTTTCCTTTTCTGCTTCATCTTCTTTTTCTTATTCTTATAACTCTACTTTTGCCTTTTCTATCATTTCTACTTATACTTCTTTTTTGTTCTTATTTTTCTTCTACTTTTTTTTGTTCTTTTGCTTCTTCTTCTCCTTATCCTTATCCATTGCCTATGTCATCATCTTTCTTATTTTTCTTTGTATTCTTTTTCTTAGTCTTCTTATTCTTTTCTTCTTCTTCTTTGTTTCTTATTATGATTATTATTATTCTTATTATTTTTTTTTCTTATTCTTCTTATTCTTATTCTTCTTATTGTTCTTCTTATTTTTATTCTTCTTCTTTTTTTGCTTTTTATATTTTATTTCTTCTTCTTCTACTACTACTTCATCTTGTTCTTTTATGTATTCTACTTTTTTTTCTACTTTTACTTTTTATGCTTCTTCTTTTACTATTTTTTCTTCTTTATTCTCTTCTTTTTCTTATTTTAAATATTCTCCTTCTTCTGCTTTTAGTTTATCTACTTCTTCTTTGATTTCATTTTCTTCTTCATACTCTTCTTCTTGTTTTTCTTTTTATTCTTATTTATCTCCTTTTTCTTCTCTATCTTTTCTTTTACATTATTATTCTTCTTTTACTTTTTCTTATTCTACTACTACTACTACTACTACTATTTTTTGCTTCTTCTACTTATTATTCTTCATCTTCTTCTCTTGCTGCTCCATCTCTTTTTTTGTCTCATTCGTCTTCTCCATCTTCTCTTTCTTGTCCTTTTCCATCTTGTCCATCACATTCTTCTTCTTCTTCTTCTTCTCCTTATCCTTCTTCATTTTGTCTCTCACATTCTTTTTCTTCTTCTTATTTTTCTTCTACTTCTTATTCACCATCATGTTCTTCTTTTTATTCTACTTCTATTTATTATTATTGTTCTTCGCTTTCTTCTCCTTATTTTGTTTCTTATTCTTCTCCACCATCCTCCACTCCTTTTTATTCTCATCCCTTTGTTTCTTTTCCTTCTTCTCTTTCTTTTTATCATTTGTTTTCTTTTCTTCTTATACTTTTTCTTCTACTTCTTCATCTACTTCTCCTTCTTTTCATTCTACTTTTGTATCTTCTTACTTTTCTATTTTTCATCTTATTCTTATACTTCTTTTTCTATTTTAACTATTTCTCCATCTTCTCCTTCTACTAATATTCATTCTCATGCTACTTATTCTTATTCTTATTCTTATTCTTCGTTTTTATTATCATGCTACTACTTCTTCTTCTTCTTATTTTTTTTCATCTATTTTCTACTTTTAATTCTTAAGTTTCTTATTCTTCTTCCTCTTATTCCTCTTATTATTCTTCATCTTGGTATTGTTTTTATTTTACTTTTTCTTCTTCTTCTTCTTCTTTATCTTCATATGCTTCTTTTACTTCATGTTATTATTATTATTATTCTTTAGCTTCTTCTACAACTTTTTCTACTTCAACTAATTCTTCTTTTTTTTTATTCTTCTACTTTTTTTCTTTTTTTATTTAGTTATTATTCTTCTTTTCCTCCTCTTTTTTTCTCTTTCTTATTCTCAATCTTTTTATTATTCTTCTTCTTAAACAAAATTTTCTTTTTGCACTTCTTCTAATTCTTCTTTTTATTTTTTCCTTCTATTTCATCTTCTTTTACTTTTCTCCATTTTCTACATCTTTTTATATTATCCCAATTCTTCTCATTCTCCTCCTCCTCCTCCTCCTCCTCTTCCTCCTACTTCTAATATTCTTTTCTTTCTTCTTCTTTTTCTTCTTCTACTTGTTTTTCTACCAATCCATCTCATTTTTTATTCTTCTTTTTCTTTTTTTTATTTTTCTTCCTCTTCTTATATTTCTTCTTATTTTCTACTATTATGCTTCTTCTTGTGCTTTTTTACCATTTCTTATTTTTCTTCTTCTTTAACTTTTTTTCTCCTTTTATTTTTTCTCCCCCTCCCCCTCCTCTTTCTCCTATAGTTCTTATTTTATTTCTCAGTCTTCTTCTTCTTCTTCTTCTTTTTCTTCTTCTTCTTCTTCTTATGCTTTTATTGCTTCTTCTTATTTATTAATCTTCTTTCTATCCTTCTTGTGCATCTTGTCCTATTTATTATTATTATTATTCTTATTCTACTTCTTATTTTTCTTCTTTTTTCTTCTTCTTTTTCTTCTTTTTCTTCTTCTTATTCTGCAATATCTTTCCACCTTATTTTTCTTATCTCCTTCTCCTCATGATTCTCTTTCTACTCCTCATTCTCCTTCTACTTTTTTTTCTTTTCTTGTTCTTTTTTTTTCTCCTACTTAAGTTTATTATTATTATATTTATTATTATTATTATTATTATTATTATTGTTTTTATTATTTTTATTCTCCTCCGCCTATCTTTTTCTCCTGCTCATCCTTTGTCTTCATCTACCTCTCCTCATGCTCTTTATTATTCTTCTTCTACTCCTATTGCTTCTTCTTCTTCTTCTACTTCATCACCTTCTTCTACTTCTTCTCAATTTATACATCTATTTCTTATTCTTTGCATCCTTCTTCTTCTTCTTCTTCTAGTTATTCCCTTCTTGAACTTCTTTTTTCTTTTTCTTTTTCTTCTTTTTCTTCTTCTTCTTTTTTATTATTATTTTTCTTCTTCTTCATCTTATTCTACTTCTTCTTCTCCTTCTCTTTTTTCTTCTCTTCTACTTTTTCTTCTTCTTGTTCTTTTTCTTATTATTATTATTATTATTATTCTTCTTCTTCTTTTTCTTCCTCTATTTTTTCTTCTTATCCACCTCCTTTTTTTTCTGTTTCCTTATTTTTATCTTTATTATTACTTCTTCTCGATCTCCTTTTTTTGTGTCATATTCTTCAACTACTATTACATATTCTTCTTCTTCTCATTCTTCAACTTTTTTTTCTTCTTTTCTTTTTCTTCTTTTCTTTTTCTTCTTATTCCTATTCTTCTTCTTATTATTTTTCTTCTTCTTTTTTTGTCATTCATCCTTGGCTTCTATTTCTTTTGATTCTTCATCTCTTTTCTCCTTTCACTTCTTCACCTTCTTGTTTTTTATTTTTTTCTCCTCCTCCTCATCCTCCTCCTTTTTCTTCTTCTTGTCTTTCTTCCATATCTTCTTATTCTCTTACTCCTCCTCATCCTTCTACTTCTTATTCTTCTTTTTCTTTTTCTTCTTTTATTTAATCTTTTATTCTTCTTCCTCTTCTTCTCTTCCTCCTCCTCCTCCTCCTTCTTCATTTTCTCCTTCTCTTCCTCCTCCTCCTTTTTATCCACCTCCTCCTCATCCTTCTTCTCCAACATTTTGTTCTTCTTATTCATTCATCATCATCTTCTCCTACTCATTATTCTCTATCTCTTTCTTTCTCTACTTCATTTCTTCTTCTTATTTTTCTAGTAGTAGTAGTAGTAGTTGTTGTTGTTGTTCTTCTTCTTCTTCTTCTTTTTCTCCTCCATCTTTTTCTTATTACTTTTATTTATCTTTTCTTCTCCTTTTTCAAATTGTTCTTCTGCTTTTTATGTTTCTTTCTTTTATTTCTTCTTTCTTTCCTCTTTTTCTTCTTCTACTTTTTCTACTTCTTTTGCTTCTTTTGGTTCTTCTACTTCTTTATATATCTGTTATTTTTTTTCTTCTACTCTTCTGTTACTTCTACTTCTTCAATTTTTTTTCTTTTTATTCTTGAACTTCTTCTTCTTCTTATATTCCTTCTATTTATATTATTTCCTTTTCTTCTTCTAATTCTTCTTCTTATGCTGCTGCTTCTTCTTCTACAATTTTTAATTTATTTTTATTATGCTTATTCTTCTAATTCTTCTTATTTTTATACTTCTCATGATTCTCCTCCTCCTCCTCCTTCTTTTTCGTCTTATCTTCTTCTTTTGCTTATTTTTATTCTTCTTCTATTACTTCTTCTCCATTTTCTCTTCCTCCTCCTAATTATTATTATTATCCATATTTTTCTTTATTGTAATCGTCCTCTTCCTCTTTTTCTTCAACATCTTCTTTTTATTTGTATTCCTCTTCTACTTCTACTACTACTTCTTCTTCTACTTCTTCAACTTCTACTTCTTTTTCTTCTCTTCTTTCTTATTTTATTTTTTTCTTATTCTTCATCCTATTCTCCATCTTTTGCTTCTTCTCTATCTTCTTCTCATTTTTCTCATTATTCTCCTTATTTTCACATCCTCCTCCTCCTCCTCCTCCTCCTTCTTTTTCTTCTTTTTCTACTTCTTCTCCTTCTCATTCACCTTTTTGTTCTCATTCTCATTCTTCTACTCCTCCTTGCCTTCTTCTATTTGTTTTTATTTTATGTCCTTTTCTTTTTTTTTCTCCTTTTTATTATCCTCTCTCTCATTATTCTTCATCTTCTACTTCTTATTATTCTTTTTCATCTTTTTATTCTACATTTAATATCATTAACTTCTATAGTTCGTGCTAATTTATCTGTGTAGTCTTTTACTTTATTTCTCCAAGTATTTTCAATTATATTCAATAATACAACATACAAGACTATCTTAATGATAATTTTTTACATTAGTAATTAGTATTGAATGCCAAAATCATAAATTCTTTTTGTTTTTTCCATGAGATTATGATATGTTATAGATTCATCAACTTTCTTGACATGCTCACCACCGACTAGATTTATTTTAGCCATTAGAAGTTTTGATGTAGCACTTTATTTAAGCATGCCGAAATTAGTGTCTTTGAGTCTCATTTCTAGCCGTCTCACTTGCTCTTCTTCTACTTCATTTACCCTTGTCTCAATAAGTAACATGAAGATTATATTTTCAAATGAAGATTTAGTGGTTGGATAATAACTATCAAATGCAATATTTTCATGGCACCCAGATCTCAAATCTCCATAACTTACTCCATTATGATAATAAAATTGATTTAGGTCCCCATTAGGTATTCAGATAGAAATCACTAATTAATAGGAAATTTGGTTTATCATATTGATACATTGGGATATGCACATTCATCTTCTTTTCTTGAAGTTCTCTTTTGATTTTCTCACTTTCTAAATCCCAAAATGTTTGCTCAGTCTTATAGTTTTGCCCTTTTGATTGGTGGCTAAAAATTAATTAAAAATAAAAAATTAAACCAAAGATATAAAATAGTTGCAGAAAATAAGTAATGGAAATCAAATTTCAATAAAGATATTTTTATCTAAGCTACTAAAAGTAGAACTATCTTTTTCCAAGGATAGTTATTTAAACTAAAATTGACTAATCAAAATAAATAATTTTCAGCTATAGTGTTACACATTTTTTGTAACTTTGTTAGGCTATCTAATTTTAGGATTAGACAATGATTTAAAAACTCATTGGACGAGATTCTTTCATCAAACTAGTCCACAAGTATATGAATCATATGAGTAGTAAAGTTGACTTTTGTATAGATATTGATCTCATAGAGATTATGTTGGTTGTTCAATCACAAATTATCAGTTAACTACTACTCTAGTTAAACGGATAAGATTGAGTTTTTGGTAAGATTTTTAGATTTTAGGGTTGATTAATTATTTTATTATACATGATGACTTATCTAAATAATTTGAATATTATTATATTCGGTTTTAGAATAGAGGTTGGACTATTGTGAAACCACCTTAATACTCTAATGACATACAAAATAGATTTCAACCATTGAGTCCTCCTCATGATAGTCTCCTTGTGGCTATTTGTTTCTTTGATACTTTACAACTGAAATGATAATTTGTTACTACTCAAATGTTATCACAAGTCCATAAATTTTAGACAACTTGTCAATTTTTCTTGATAGTTGCTTCATATGTGTATTCTTATTCTCCAAACATGTGTCATATAAACATAAACTTTTATGGAAGTAAATGTATTTGTACTTTAAAATAAAAAAAATAAAAAAAATGTATTTGTACTCTTAACTTCATAAGACTCATACTCACACAATTAATATATACTTTCTATTAAATCTTATTAGTAGGAGTCATGATAAAAAATAATTCACTAAACTATAATTACCTTTAGAGTCAACTCCACTCACACGTGTCTTGTGACTTACCTATCACCATGTACCTTGATAATAAATGACTCATATGCTAAAATAAAAGTTTTAAGAAAATATTTTATAAAATACTCGTATCAATTGAATGTTAGTTCTTCTAATACTTGCATAATAGATTGACTTATAAAGTATTCATGCTTTTAATTTTGTAACATACTCACATGAATAAACTTACCTCAACATCAAGTTTTAAAGTATTGGATTTTATCATGCATCATGAATGGAGGGGCCGTCACTTATTTTTCTATCATTATGCATGAGCATGTTTTATGACCTAAATATCATCATTAAACACTATAGTCTTCACAAACTTACTAATAGTAAAATACTAATTATAGTTCTACATAAATATCAGATCCAATAATAATCAGACCACAACAAAACCCAAATATTAAAATCAATAAATTAAGCATCAATCACACAAAATAAAATGCACCAACCCAAGATCTT